>CM060397.1:9754077-10354077 GCA_030545235.1 Helianthus tuberosus
ATGGCTTCGATCGTATACATCACTGACGAGGAAACCAGTCTGCCAATCAACAATCCGGACCGACTCGCGAAAATCAAACAGCTGTTGCTATACGTTCTAAAAGGCGATCTTGACAGGCGTGGGGCACAGACCGCGGTTTCTGTTGGGTTCACTCATACTCAACGACGGTTGCACCAGTTAATGTATGCAGATCGTGATTATGATACTGATGAATATGATACAGTTCCCGAGGGGTCTTCTAGCGGTCGTAAACCGGTAGTGACGGTGGAAAACTGTGTCGAAAGAGGGTACACAGTGGTGAATTTGAGGTGTCCGGATCGACCGAAGTTACTGTTTGATACGGTTTGCACGTTAACGGATATGCAGTATGTCGTTTTCCATTCAACCATCATTGCTGAAGGCCCGCAGGCGTTTCAGGTAGATTGTTTTATCGTGTTATGATCGTTTTGAATGCGCGTATTTAGGTTTAAACGTGTGGTTTCGGTATATTTCGCGTGTTAATCGGTTTTTGTTTATTGTAATTGTAGGAGTTTTATATCCGACATACAGACGGATGCCCGATTAGTTCAGAAGCCGAGAGGCAACGAGTAATTCATTGTCTAGAAGCAGCTGTTAAAAGACGGGTCTCGGAGGTATTAAACCACAATAATCAGTTTTTAATAGTCTATGGCTGTAATCGAGCCGAGCCAGGTTGAGCTCGAGCTTAAACGAGCCAGCTTGGCTCGGCTCGTTTATTTTATCGAGCTGAAAAGTCGAGCTCGAGCTCGGCTCGTAAAATGTTCGAGCCAAATCGAGCCGGCTCGTTATTTTTTTATTTCTTATTTTTTAAAATACTTTTTCTAATATTATTAACATAAAAAACAAAATAAAATAAATAAAACTTACACATATATCTATATGTATTCTTTTTATTTTTCTGATATTTTAAAAACCGAAAGACATATTAAAAGTATTATGTGTATAATTTTTTTTTATTTTCCCATATTATATATGTTATTGATTAATTAAACTTTCAATGTTAGCACTGCAACGCCCTCCCACTTCTTTTTTATTTTAATACATTTAAAATTAAATAAATTTACATAAAATAAAATAATTTGGGCCGGCTCGCGAGCTCATAAGCCGAGCTAGCTCGTTTACAACCGAGCTTTTTTCGAGTTTTCCGAGCAAGCCACGAGGCTTTTTGAACACCCCTAGTTTTGAATGTTTGATAAAAAATGATTATGTAATTATTATACTTTTGATATGCAGGGCCTAAGACTAGAACTATGTGGTGACGACAGGATCGGGCTATTGTCCGATGTCACTCGAATATTTAGAGAAAACGGGCTATCGGTCACTCGGGCCGAGGTGACAACCCGAGGATCTACGGCTGTAAACGCTTTCTACGTGATCGACTCATCGGGCCAGCAAGTTAAAAGCGAAACAATTGAAGCAGTTAGAAATGCAATTGGTGAGACCATAAAAGTGAAGGAAGACGAAACGTTGACCAAGTCAAAGTCACCCGCGCAACAAACGGGCGGGTTTTCGTTGGGTAATCTTTTCAGGAATCGATCCGAAAAGTTTCTTTATAATTTGGGTTTGATTAGATCTTGTTCAGAAGTTGCTTAAAATTAGGTTTAGAAAACAAGTTGTTAGGTCATGTGGAATGGTAGGTAGTTAAACATGTTTCTTTGTTTTTTCCTCAATTGTAGATTCTTGATCTGTTAGTTTGGCCTCGTATAAAAAAATAATAATATAGCTGTACTGTATAATATAAATACATGTAATATTATACCGTATATCCTCAAGTATCGCGGAGATAAAAAAAAAATATTGCTTTTCTGACCGTATTGTACGTATCTATCTATACATATAATAAAGTAAATCATTTGAAGGACACATGGCGCTTTCTGGAGTGCTCTCAATTGTTTTTTCCCGCTTAAATAAATGGATAAACAAAAAATTAGAGATAAAGAATGACTCCTATATATCCTTTTAATCACGTAAATTATATTTTTTTATCTTTTATTCTTTTGTTTTTTATATTCATTTATCTTGATTTAAGTGTTAATCCATTAAAAACAAAAAAAATAGAGATAAGGAATGACTTCTATATATTCTTTTAATCACATAAATTATATCTTTTTATCTTTTATTCTTTTGTTTTTTATATTCATTTATCTTGATTTAAGTATTAATCCATTAAAATTAAATAATTGTTTATGGAAATTATATATTATGAAAGAGACGAAGAAAATCCTTTTAGTAATGGTGGATAAATATAATTATGAAAATTCTGATAATAAAAAGACTCACGTTATATTAGATTATTATTTAAGATATATATACTACTACATAATTTATTTAGAAATATACTAGGTTATAACCCCGTGTATTACACGGGTTGAATAAATGTAATTTATATATTAAATAATAGAAAGTTATATATTTATGAACCCCGTATATTGTACGGGTTAAATAAATGCAATTTTATATATCAAATAAAAAAAATTATAACTTTAAAAACCATGTGTATTACACAGATTAAATAAATGTAATTTTGTATACTAAATACTAAAAATGCCGTATCTTTAAAAAAAACTCGTGTGTATTCAGGTTGAATAAACCTACCAAATAATAAAAAAAAATTACATCCTTAAAAACGCGTATTTTACACATGTTAAATAGATCTAAAAAGAGTTATATCTTAAAAACCATGTGTATTGCACATATTAAGTAAATGTAATTTTGTATATTAAATACTAAAAACGTCGTATCTTTTAAAAAACTCGTGTATCCTTAAAAATCTATCAAATAATAAAAAAATGTATCCTTAAAAATCTCGTGTATTACACGTGTTGAATAAATGCAATTTTGTATAGTAAATAATAAAAAAGTTATATTTTTAAAAACCCTAGGCTTTACACGAGTTAAATAAATATAATTTTGTACACCAAATAATAAAAAAAGTTATAGTTTTTATAAATTAGGATAACATTTAATGTTAATTTATTATTTATATATTTAATATAAGATAAGTAGGAAAGAGAGGTATTTGTTTTAAAATTTTATTAATTTAACAATTTAAATTTGAGGATAATATTTTATTAAAGTATTATAAGATTTAATATTAATTTATTATATTTATTTATTTAGTTAATATAAGATAAATATAAATTTGAGGATCTTCAATATGGGGGTTAGTTTTCTCAGTTAAGTGGATGAGTACATTTTTTTGAACTAATAAATTAAGACCACTATCATTTAAATAAAACTTGGGTTGTTAAATGTATGTTCACATGACTGTTAAAACTCGTGAGAAAGTCGACCATACAGTATGTCTTCTAATCGATGGTTCAAATGCTTTCATATTTATAAACTTGACAAACATCATAAGATTTGATCATACATGACACAAAATTTTGTTTGGATGTCAGAAAAGCGTCTTAAAAATATCGTTTTATAATTGTTAAACCTTCGTTATTAACTATTTGATTTTTTATTTACTTAACCCGTGTAATACACGGGGTTATAACCTAGTACATATAATAAAAGAAACTACTTTGAGGACACTTGTCATCATATTAGGCCATGTCTTATGGATAATTATAATTTTAGTTTTAATTTAATCTCTTCTAATTAATTATAAATAATCCTCCTACTAAATATTATTTAGTTTAATTATTAATTTTATATTTATCTATTTACTTCAAATTCAAACTTAGTTATCTAATTTGATATTAGAGTAAATTACGATTTTGGCCCATGTGGTTATATCACTTTTACCCTTTTACCTCAAAATGGAATTTTTTAACATCTGAGCCCTCAACATCTTTTTTTCTATCCCTTTTGGACCCTAACGTCTTTTTTTACATTTATTCAACCCGTGTAATACACATATTTTTAAAGATGTAACTTTTTTATTATTTGGTATATAAAATTACATTTATTCAACCCGTGTAATAAATAAGGTTTCTTAAAGATGTATTATTTGGTAAACAATATTACATTTATTCAACTCGTGTAAAATAAGCGGTTTTAAAGATATAACTTTTTTATTTAGTATATAAAATTATATTTATTCAACCCGTACAATATGGTTCTTATAGATATAACTTTTTATTATTTAATATATAAAATTATATTTATTCAACCCGTACAATAAAAGAGGTTTTTAAAAATATATTGTTTTATTATTTAGTATATAAAATTCATTTATTCAACCAGTGTAATACACGGGGTTATAACCTAGTAATGTTATACAGTATGACCGTATTGTCAGTATAATATAATTACGTATAATATTATACAGTATAATCTTACGATACAACTATATTATACATAAATAGAGAGAGAGAAAGAGCAATTTATAAACTATAAATATTGAGGTCTTCTTCAAGGGGTTAATTATTCTACAAAGACTGCTTAAAATAAGAAGAATACAAAGACACAATGGATCGTACATGATGGCACAATGCCGAAAAAATATAACACAACGTTAAGGAAAAAAGACACAATGACGAAAATATAGAATAGACACTGATAAATAAAATACACAATGATAATAAACAAAACTTATAAAATCCACAACCTATAAATCCAAAAGTAAAAACTTAAAATCTCACATTGTAGAGTTCGATAAGACAGTTTCAATGCCGCTTGAATGAGATCAATCTAAATCCGTTTGATACCATTTGTACGACTTCTTATTTTTAGGACCCTTTGTATTTGATTCTTAATCTTTTATTTTTATAACAATGAAAATACGTGAACAAACTTCGTGTATCTATCTTCTTATAACGTATTAGAACATTCTTATGAAAGTACATTACCTTGACACACTTTTTACTTTCTTTTATTGTTTTTGATGAGTGAAATGTTTATCTAACAATATAAAATCGTGTTAGAGTAAAATGCAAGTTTTATATGGTATATTTTAAGACATTTTGTAAGAATTTCTTTTCACTTATTTCACTAAAAAAATGGTATATCATACGTATATATTGTTGCCAATGAGATGCTACCCCACTTAATAGAGACGTTTTCCTTTTAGGGAGGAGGTTTATATTCAAACCTAGGCGAGAGAAAATATTTTACGATTATTAGTGTAAAATAGGGTAACATTTATCGTTAAAAAATATAAAAATTACATATATAATGTTATATAAATACACTAATTATAAAAAAAACATGTGAAGCAAAGTTAGTTTAGAGTTCAAACATGTGTTTAATAGCAACTAGTGGTAGTAGGTTTTTGTGGAATTGGAGTGTTAGTGATGATCCAAACACGTGGGAAATTGACAAGGACAAAGATATGACATGTGATTAAAATATGAATAACGTAAAGATATGAGTCATCATCTATGTAGCAGCAACTTCTTTTTATTAATATTATTATCGTTACAATGTCAAATTAGGCTCCTAACAATGGACACCCAACTTCAAAACTTTGTTTTTTCTTAATATAATATTTTTGTTTTTTCTTAATATAATATTTTTATTACCTAAATACATCCAATAGTGCTTCGGATTCCAAAGGGTTTCTTTGGAATTGATTATTATTTTATTTATATTTTAGTTTGAGTGTATGACTAATATATTATAAATTATACATTTGTTAATAAAATACTGACACGGATGGCCGATATTTGGTTACAAGTTTTGCTTACGACACAATTTCTAGAATCTTAACGCTAGAGAACAAAAAGTTTTTGTATTTTGTTTTTCTGTAACATCTTTATTATATTAAGAGTTTTCATAAATATCTTGAAGTTGGGGTAAACTATTTTTTTTTTCTTTTTTTAAACTACTTAACTAAAAAATAAAACATAATTTTAACAAAATAAAAGTACATTAAATTTAAAAAAAAAACATTACATTAAAATAAACTAACTAAAGTTACATTAACTAAACTAAAAAAAAAAACATTACATAAAATTAAACCTACTAAAAAATAAAACCATAAAAAATTTAGAAACTACATGGCCACTTATATATTTTTGCGATCTCGCGTTTTCGGGCTAAGGTGATTTCCAACATCTCCTTTGGACTAATCTGACAATGTTTAAATCTATTTGGACTAAAATGGCAACGTTTCAAACATTTGGACTAAACTGACAAAATCACCCAAACCACAGGGAGTAAAATGACATTTAACTCAAAATCTTTTTAGTAAAAAAATCATAACTAAACCATCCGTTTATCAATCAATTCGGTTACCAATCGGGGTTTTCCTCCCCTAAAGTTCATATAAATGTTTGAATCTAACTAAATCCATGTGAGTCCACCTTATTATTAAACTATATAGAGTGGGGGGCATGAAAGAGTGGCGTTATACGATATGTAGCTGTCATGTCAGAAAAGTAGCGTGGTGCAAAAAAGCGAGGAGTGGGAGTGGCGTGGTTAGTGGCGTCTTTTACAAAAAAATAAATAAACATCAACCAGTTAAAACACACTCAAAATCCACCCACCAATACAGAGCCTCCACCTCACAACCTAAATGCCGCCACGCCTGTGGAGAACTCCCAGCCCTCACCACCACGTCACAAGAAGGGGTGATGTTCTCGGCGTGAAACGAACACCACACTACTTTATGGTGTTATAACAGGAAAAATGCAAAAGGTGTCGTTCGTTGTGTGAGTTTGTAGGAATGAAGAGGCGACAAATGAACCAACAAAGATTGACAGCTAAGATGGTGGTGTACCACCATGATCCGTCGCTTTCCACCACCCTCAGCAGATGTGGGGACCACCACAAAACAAATCCTGCAAAAATCGTCCTATGATAAATCCTGAGCCAAGTAAAACATGTCCACCACGTGTTCTTGTTATAACCTTTTTTTTCTTTTTCTTTTTGAGGACTTGATCAATTAACCCTTCATTACCATTCATATTTTCTTTCAAAATTTAAATAGACAACCCAAGTGGACTATTGTTAATTTTCCCCACCATGTGTTATAATTATGGATTTCAACTTGTTTATCAGATCAGTTTTGGTTTAAGCTTTAGCTCATATTGACCACATACAAGCAATGTTTTAAAAACCGCTTTAAACTGGCCGGTTGTACTGGTTGAACCGTCCGGTACACCCAATTGAATCGCCAGGTTAAACAGTTTTTAAGCCAAATTCGATATGGTATAAAAACTGGATTTTAAAACATTGCATACAAGATATCCAAATTCGCCTTAAAAATATATATATAAAAAACTTAATGAAAAGAAGAAACATACCTTTGTTTTCGGTAAAACAGGTTTTGCTATTCAAAATAGAGTTGCGGCGCAACTTATTGCCCTTTTAGCTGCCACTCTTTTGTAAATTTGCTAGTTTTTTATATAAAAAAAATAAGATAAAACTTATTTTAGTGTTTCTAAAGAATATTAATTTAATTAGTTAACTACCAGAAATCAATATGATACTAAGATATTTTCTTCTTACATGATTTGTACTTCCATAGAAACATATAAACATGACTACTTTATTCTTTATTATACGTATTATGGAAATATAGGTAAAATAATAATATTTAACATATTTAGAAGTTTGTTTAAATACTAATAATTTTTTTGTAAATATGATAATTTTATATACATTTGTAAGTATAGTCATTTAACCATGATTTCAACTAATATACTTTACATAATCTAGAAAGTGGTAGAAAATAATGTAAATATTCAAAAAAATAAGTTATGAAAATGTAAATATTCAAAACAAAAAAAGTTATGAAGAGAAAGTGACGTATATTTATATTTATGCTAGTAGAGAATCTTGACTACCTAAGTAGTAAGTACATAACTAACACTCAACTAGTCAAAATTCTAAACTCTTATTCTCTTTCAAGCTAGAATGATGTCAATATCACTTATAGCTTGAAACAAATTCAAAAACCGATGTCATAATACAAGGCTCAATAGTACACCTAATCACAAGCACTTGCTTTGGCCCATTTTAAAGGAGACTGGCCCAGAGTCCACTAAAAAAGTTCCAGTCCAGCTGGAGGGCCCACTGGTCTCATTATTTCCCCAACTGAAACCAAGGTTCATATCATGGGCCATACTTGCAACCTCTACTTAGGTGCACAAAAAACCCAAACCTGGAAAAAAAATTCGAACTCAGGTATTAGAAAAACCGGGTTATTAAAACCAGAACCCGACCCTACCTGTAGGGTAGGGACCGGATATGAATATTTTGTTCAATACCTGAACCCGAACCCCGAACCCATGTTTTTTCGTACCCGATTTGTACCCGGGTTTTCAGCGTACCCCGGGTTTCCATAAAACCTGTACCCTGGTTTTCGTAATACCCGTAACCGGGTTTTCGTAATACCCGGACCCGTTGTGTACAACAACTTTTTTTAAATGTTTAGAGCTTGTGTGAAGCTTTTTTGGGCAGATTTCAAGGCATACGATATGTATAAATAAATGTTTCCATTATATTTCTATGTTTTATGCAAAAAAAATTAAGTCGAAAAAACCGATCTATACCCGAACCCGAATCCTACCCAACCAATACCCGAACCCTATCCGGATCTGGAAATAGGGTATTCTAATACCCGGGTATGAAAACCCGAACCCAAATACACAGGGTATTAGAATACACGGGTATATACCCGAACTCGGGTATTAAAAAACCCCGATTTGTGCACCTTTACTCATAGATTCTCAACTATCAATCTCTCTCTCCCCAAATTATATCCACAAGATCATTGACTTGAGTGCTTCACATTCAACTTGGCAATATACACGTTTCCACTATTTACATTATACTTTTTGAAATTAAAATAGAACCACTAAAGTGGACCGTGTGGTCAGTCTGGATTTTAAACTTTCCTTTATCCAAAGTTCTAAGGCAAATACGATTATGAAAACATTGGTTACATATCACTATTCATAAGTGTTTTCATGTTGCATTCAATATATATCTAATATATTTTTAGATCTTTTTAAAACTTATTTGTCGCAGATCATGCTTCTTCTTGCGTTACTTTTAGTTGTTGATTTCTTAAAAAAAAAGAAAAACTTACACAAAAAGAATACTTTGGTTCAAAACATGATCATTTGATACTTTGATTAGAAAACAAACTGATTTAAAATAATCATCATTGTCATTTTTTTCTTTGAATGATACGCTTGCTCTTACTCTACTACAACAATAATTCTACATTATTCATCTTGCCCGGGATTGAACCTTAGACCTCTCCTCAAGGAGACATATAACTTTACGAAGTGTGCTAGCCTCACATTGATAGTTATGATTGTTTGATGCATGAATAGTAGAAAAACAGAATTGGTCCTCAGGATCAAGTAAATGCTCTGATTCTATAAAAACTTTTTATTAAGCCAATCTAAGTTGAATCTAAGAATTGTAATCTAGTGAGAAAAAAAGATAAAGAAATCATCCCCTGTTTATTTCGATGGAATTAGATTTTGAGTACAAAACTATATGGTTTAAACTTTAAACGCTATGTTAGTTTTGTATGACCAAACCAACTTAATCGTGTCATTCCCTCGATAACTAGTCCAAACACACCACTTCCAAGTTCCAATCCAAAAAAGCCCTAACCACCACATATAAACAATATTCATTTTAGACGTAATCATCACAACATACGATATCTATAAAGAGGGGGTGATTAGACAGAAAGAAATATGTACATACATACATACATACATACATACATAAACATAAAGTGCGTGCATCACTGAATTGTGCTCAGGGCCGGACCTATAGGCTTAGCATATTAGGCAAACGCTTAGGGTCTCCACAAAATCAAGACCCCCAGTATTTAATTTAAAAAAAGAATATTTATTACATGTGTATTTGGCCAAGTGAACAAACAAATAAGTAAAGACACAACACAAGTATAACATCTAGGCCAAAGACTCGAAGAATAAATGGCCTGTATCCTTTTTTTTCTTGAACATCCACATTTACCTTCAACGCATCCTCCATTCCTATCCTCATTTCTCACGACCCCATTAAACAATTTGCATCAATAAATTTAATCTAAACATATATTATATTTATACAATACAACATATAACTTAAAATAAGTTAACTTTGTCAACTATATTTTTTTAGTTTATAACTGCCGATCTCATGCCTGGGCAAAAGAGAAGAGTTTATATCAAAAAGTTTTTTAAAAGGGCCCTAACTTTATAGTTTGCTTAGTGTCTCCAAAAACATTGTACCGCCATCTTGTACAATAGTTGCATAACGTTGTACTTTTGAGTATGTAGGACTTTGTCAAGATCGGGTTCACCCAACGACGAATAATATAAAAAAAAAAATAATGTGCCAGACCAGACAAAACTAAAATATAACTTGGTGGTTCAAAATGCGAAAACAAAAAATACATGGCTTCGCCCGGGTTCGAACCGGAGACCTTCAGTGTGTTAGACTGACGTGATAACCAACTACACCACGAAACCACTTGTTACTAATTTACTTAAGACAAACTTTAAAAACTTACATTAACGCCGTCACTCTTACCTTTGAAGATGAAATCAAACCTGCAAAATGTATAGGATAAAGAAACAATGGCGATAGTGAGAGTAAACACTAACGCCACCTCACTCACGCCGTTAATTTCTTCTAGAACCTTCTTTCCTTCTTCTACATTCTTCTTCTCATCACCACCAGTTTTCCGTACAGCTTCAACCGCTGCTGACATGGCAACAACCACCACCACCACCACCACCAGCAAAATCATCGATTCACACTTACACGTGTGGGCGTCTACTCAAGAGGTTGTATTATAACTATTCTCCACAAAAACAGTTCAAGTTTTAACTATTAAACCCTAAATATTGTATATGTATGCAGGCGATTGAGAAATTTCCTTATGTTCCTGGTCAGGAACCCTCGATACGTGGTAATTTCGACTTTTTGATTGATGTAAGTTAAATGATTTGAAATTATTATAAATTTGTTACGATTTAGGGCACTGATTTGGTAGGTATATTGTTGTTGTTGTTGTATAGTGTATGGAAGAAGCAGGTGTGGATGGTGCATTGATTGTACAGCCGATTAATCACAAGTTTGATCATTCATATGTCACAAGGTTTAACGCCTATAGTTACACTTCTTTCTCCTTTCTTCTTATCAAAATTAAGTGATCTAAATGGAACATACATGATGCTTGAATCCTGGTTTTAAAATGCGCGCATAATTCGTGATGCACTGATGAGAGCGCATTGCGCCGATTTCACATAATGCGCTCTAATGCACGCAGCCTTGTTTCTTATGTTTTTTTTTTCAGATTTTATGAAATGGGTTGGGTTTTTCCAGTAACTAATATTTTAGTATGCTTGGTTGGGACCATAGTCACATAATTCGCTAGTTGAGCCACGATCTCCGATCCAGTTCGAACGATCCCAATCGCGGTACGTTCGCGATCCCGGATCGACCCGGATCGCGATTTCAAAGTTAAAATTGACGTTCCCAACTCATCAATTCAATCGTATTACGTGCTATCGGGATCGCGATTTGCTTGAATTCGGAACGTGTAAGCAAATACGTTGGAACGTCGAACCAAACCTGAAGATAGAAAGTCGGAGAGAAAAAAAAAAAAAAAAAAAAACAATTTCTGCCTGAAACCAGGAATAGCAGCGATGCTTCCTGAGTTTTAAGCCTTCTAGGGTTTTAATATTATAAGTTTAGGTGTTTTAACTTTTAGCCCCTCTATCTTTCACTAGTTCACATTTAATCCCTAAAACTTGTAAAGTTTATATAAAAAGTGTAAAATTAGTTTGTGTATTTTAACATTTAACCCTCTCTATCTTCACTACTTTACATTTTATACTTAAACTTATAATAGCACTTAGTTATGTAATCTGTTTTGAAATTTGAAGTTTGAAGTTACTTATGAAATATGATCCAAAATAATAGCACTTAGTTTAATTGGTACATCGTACCGCATGATATGGTACATCGTACCGAAACGATCCGAAATGAGCCTACCCCTCTTCGTACCGGATTTTGGGGACCTAGCGAATTGCGATCCCGTACCACGTTTCCGTACCGGAGCGTACCGCGAACCATGTGACTATGGTTGGGACCATTGTGGTTCCTAAACATCTTTTGGGGTTCTAGAAACATTTTCGTATGCTTCATTTGTTTTACTTTAAGTATGTTTTTATAAGTTATTACGGATACATATTTTTTTAGTATTTTTTAATGAAGAGTGCATCGCATACGTGATGCACTCGCATCGCGCATCACGCATTGCGCGTCAGATTTTTGGACTCAACGCATCAGAGTGCATCACACAATTTAAAACCAAAACATGAATCCTAGTTACTGTTTAGCACGTTAGTGATTATGTTTTTTTTTAGATATTTAATAGCAGAGTTTCATAATTGTTCCATTTAACATTTATACAAGAATTGCATAAGATTGGAACAGCAAATGCAAGTTGATTTAGGAACAGATGGAAAACTTGGTTAGTATTGTGTAAAGTTTCCACTATTCCGGTTAACATGAAGATTTTCATATAAAATGGCCTCTAAATAATTATATGATTGATTATCCATTGTTGTTTCATGCTTTAAGATTTTCCATGACAAATGCTTAATAGTTAATTCTTCCGATTTTATCCACCAATCTCGATATCATGAAGCTTTCTGTTGTTCTGCTCATGTCGTTATCCCGTCATTTCAAACTACTCGCATTTGATCGCTAAGTAATTGTATAATCGGTATTAGTTTTACTATACCCAAACACTGGAAATCTATCACTTCTTACAACATGCCTTCCTTCCTTTCGCGTTCGATACCTTTGGTTGTCTGGCCCCTGTGGCGTCCGGTTTCTTGAAGCGGGTTCAAAAGGCAGCACTTGCGCATGCAACAGTGTCTGTAGGCCATAGTTATGTGTTTAGCCGAGTAGGTTTTGCAATTCAAAAGGGGGTGGCGGCGCAGCTTGTTGCCCGTCTACCAACCCATGATTTGTAATTTGCTCTAACCTTCTATTATTAATAAAAAAAGAATTATTACAACAACTAAACAGAACTTATGACTATATCTCCTTTATTTGTTCCCACTCCATATGAATGTGACATGAAAAAGATGATTTTTTTAGTCAATTCATCATCTCAGAAATTAGTTATTCAGTGGGCTAGCTTCATTTGGTTCAAAGAATGATACTTATGTTGCCGACTTGTTTGTTTTTACAATATTAGTGTATTGAAGAAGCATCCATCCAAATTTGTCGGATGTTGCCTTGCAAATCCAGCAGAAGATGGCAGTGGAGTACCGCAACTTGAACATCTAATCTCGGAGGTCTTTTTAGAATTCTGATAGACCCTGAATATTTATTAGTTACTATAATTAGATAACTCTATGTAGTATTTATTACATTATAAAGTGGGTTATTTTAGATAAGAATGATGAATCAAAGTTTTATCAGGATTGGGTATTTGGGTTCCCCATCTATAAAATATATACATATGGTTGTTGGTAAAACCCCATATCAGTTTATCATGATAACCATAACTGAATTACAACCCTAAACACCTATTTATAGGTTTTTCAAACAAGAATCCTTAAAAGGACTTTGATTCATAATCTTTCTTTAAAGTAACTTTGTAATATAATGAAATACTCAATAGACATCTAATATATATTCAGGTCTATTAAATTCCCAAATCCATCTGTAAGATTGTAACAAACATCTTCTAGTTGCAACTGGCGTTGACCCAAGATATTTTTTTTTGTCATAGGATGGCTATCGCGCTGTTCGCTTTAACCCTTACTTGTGGCCGTCTGGTCAGCTGGTAAATATTGCTTAATTATTGCTGCTTTTAAAATAGGATCAAATATTTTTAAAACGTGCAAGAATCTTTGCAGATGACAAACGAAATTGGGAAAGCAATGTTCTCGAAAGCAGGAGAGCTTGGAGTGCCAGTAGGCTTCATGTGCATGAAGGTGTGCAACTTCTTTTCACCTCTCACTGTGTCAATTTATAGAACGTTTATGTTAATTGACTATTTATTAATTGTGGATTGTTTTTAGGGTCTCAACTTGCATATATCAGAAATCAAGGAGTTGTGCAGTGAATTTCCAAAAACAGTAGTACTGCTTGATCATTTAGCTTTTTGCAAACCTCCTACGTGAGCAGCTTTGACTTGTTTTGACCCAAACCCGTTTTAACCCTTTACCCGACGCCATATACTTTTCAGTTGCAAATTTCAAATTATGCCAAGTTGGATTCTCAGTTCTCTCATGTATGTTATGATGCAGGGATGATGAAGAAGCCAAAACCTTCTCAGAACTCCTCGGGTTATCAAGATTTCCACAGGTACATAACTACATATTAAACCATTTTATGAATAATAATGTTTCGAGGGTTGTTTGGGTTTAATACCCATATAATAGGGAATCCTCCACACCTACCTAAATCGTTTGTTTTAGGGGTTTTTTTGTAATGAATTTTCACTATTTTTAGGATTACGGTTTTGTTCTTGTTGATTCAACAGGTTTATGTGAAATTTAGTGCCCTATTCAGAGTTTCAAGAAAACCGTTTCCGTATGACGATTTAACACCTCTTCTTTCTCAAGTAGTTTCCAGTTTTGGCGCCAACCGTGTGATGTGGGGAAGGTAATTTCATTCTTCTTGTTTCGTAGAGGTGTTTATTACACTAAATTACAATTTACTTTCACGGTTTCACCTTTTTCTCGTTGTTTGTAAGAATAAAAAATGTCTGTTTTAATTTTTTATTACCGTTGTATGTAAATAGAGTAATACACTTTCTATAGCAAGTTAAATAGTAAGTCATCAAAAAATTAAGTTTTTAGCTGCTGAAAGTTCCTCTGATAAAATAGCAAAAAAAATGAAATTATGCTAACATACAATGGGAAAATGAAAACATCTTTTTCTTGGCATACACTAGTAACAGAAAGTGAAATTAAGCTGCATTTTGGTATGCATATTCAATAATAGGGTTAATTACACCACAATGTAATTTCATTAATCTTTTCCTCATTGTATAAAATATAAAGAGTAAAATGCACGGATAGTCCCTGTGGTTTGGTGAAATTTCACCTTTAGTCCCTAACTTTTCAGAATTACATTCTTAGTCCATGTGGTTTGACAAGTTGTTACTCGGATAGTCCCTAAAGCGGATGAAGGTTACTCGGATAGTCCCCGTGGTTTGACAAGTTGTTACTCGGATAGTCCTTGTCATTTCACACTCACTTGACCAGAAAAACTAACCTCCATCCGCTTTGGGGACTATCCGAGTAACAACTTGTCAAACCACAGGGACTAAGAGTGTAATTTTGAAAAGTTGGGGACTAAATGTGAAATTTCACAAAACCACAGGGACTATCCGTGCATTTTACTCAAATATAAATGTATTTTTGTTTCCATTGTATGTAATGATCTTTATTTTTTGTTATCATGCAATCAGTTTGGTTTATAATGTCTCAAAAGAGGTGTTAATATTTGAGTATGTGCATTTCATAACATTGTGCAGCGATTTCCCTTTTGTTGTTGAAGAATGTGGTTATAAGGAAGCAAAAGAAGCCGTGTCTGTAATCGCTAATCAAGTGCCAATCTCGTCTTCTGACTTGGAGTGGATCATGGGAAAGACTGCTATGCAGCTTTTCGAGGGACAATGGACTGCTTGATTTTCAACACTCATTTTGGTAGAGACAAACGTTAACTACCAATCCATTCGACCATACTTTAGAACCCGAACCTGTTCTTTTATAAGATTTGAGATAAACGAAGTTAGGTACATACCATATAAAATAGTTTAAACTGTGTTTTCGTAACCAGGCCGGTAATTAAAATTTTCCTGCATAAATAATTTAATAATCACGATTGAGATCGGTTGGACGTCACCTTTATAATTTTGGCAAATCGCTATGTAAAATAATGCAAGTGTATATTACATTTCTTTTTTTTTTTTCTTTCGTCCAAATTCGTGTCTGGTTGGCCACAATAGTCCATGCTTCTTCAAAACGCTGAATACCCGTTCAATATCATATCTTGCCGATTCTTGCAATTTTTAATGCTCTTCTTTTTTCCTCGTGTGGGCATGTAAAAAACGCCTTGACGGTTGGCGTACTCTGAATAAATACCAGCGGCGAGTTAATACCCATGCATGTACTCTTCTTCGTTGACATAAAACAAAGCCCTGGTGCAACTTAGTTTATGATGTCATTGATGAGTTATAAAATCGGACCGTACTTTGATTGCCTCTATGGATAGTTCTTATGAATCCGATGATGATGGTAAATCTATTTTTTTTTCAAATAAAAGAAGAAATTGATTAGGATAAATATCATTGAGAGTAGAATGTGAGAGATGTGAAGAAAATAACCCCCAACGGTCACATGGTCTTCCCCCATGGCCGTGATATGCTACCAATGGTGACCTCTAGCTCTACTCTATGGTGGTTAAAATCGGGAATTCCGATTCTTTTGATTTCCACCATGACAAAATATCAAAGTTATTGTATTCCTCGGAGGTCATAGTATGCGAGTAACTAGTTATTTTGTATGTACCGAGTTCGCTTGATGGTTCAATACCCCTTTGTTGTTTTGCCGTTTCATCTCTCACGACATTCAACATTGTTATGATAGGGTCGCTAACCGTTTCATCGTTTGAGGTCGAAGACCGAGATTTAAACAAATTCGTATGATTTTTGTCACCATACTTTTTTAAATAATGGTCATAAAGTTTAGACAAATTCGAATTGAAAGATTCTTTAACTTTATCTTTTAATGTTGGATCCTCCTCGTGCATATCCAACTTGTCGTAAATCTCCTCAATAATAGCTTCAACACCCGGCACGTTTAAAATTGGATTTAAAGCGGCGGCACATAGAAAAACGGGTGGTAAATCCAAAAAATATTTTTAAAATTTTTCAATCATAGGTTTCAACATGTTCCTCAACATGTCGCTTGAATTTTCAAAGTTTTTAAAGTTCGTTGCTATCAAATACAATTCGGATAAAACTCTAGAACTTGTAGGATAATACACACCCGAAATCACCGTTGTTGATGTTTTAAAAACTTTTAAAAAAGTACTTAATGTTTTAACATTTGACCAAGCCGTGTCGGGAAAAGGGTCGACTTGGTAATCATCACTTAAAGTTGTATGAAATGTTTTTAAAGTGCCCATTTGTTTTAAAGCCATTTCAAACATATGACAAGTTGAATTCCAACGAGTTGGTATATCCCAATTAGGTCCAATCATTTTTTGGTTAACATCTTTACAAAGTTTTTTATAATCTTTTTCTTTTCCACTTTTGAAAACATCTTGTAGCATAACTCTAAAAGCTTTAATAAAATCCAAAACAAATTTATCTTTTAACCCGGTTTGCACAACTAAATTAATAATATGTGCAACACAACGTGTGTGATAAAATGCACCATCAACAATCGGTTTATACTTCAACTTTAATTTTTCGATCGCCAATGTGTTGTTTGAAGCATTGTCAAATGATATTGAAAAAATTTTATCTTCTAAAGAATATTTTATTATTGTGGTGTTTATAATTTTATAAATATTTTCTCCCGTATGAGGAGAAGGAAACTCGTCAAAAGCAATCGTACGCTTCATCATTTGCCATGTATCGGGATCTACCCAATGGGCGGTGACACAAATGTACGATTCGGGTAAACCATGTGGAGCCGACCACACATCACTAGTTAAGTTAACACTAGTTTTTAAATTTTTAAAACAAACAATTAAATCTTTTCTAGCATTTTCCCATAACTTCAAACAATGGCGTTTTAAAGTATGACGACTTACGTGTTTGTAGCGTGGTTGAAGCGTCTCTCTAATAAGATTGGTAAGATCAGGGTCGTCGAAGTGTCCAAACGGCAACGCTTTTTTAATCACCAACTTGGCCATCCTATCGCGAGTTACGTTATGTTCATAACGGAATATCGTACCGTCTTTTGAGAGTTGCACTTGACCGGGTGTCGCCTCCTTTAATGCCTTACAATACTTCTTAACATGCTTGGTTAACGTTGAGTTAGAGTCCTTGCTTAACAAGGAGCCACAATGTTTGCATTGGGCCTTTTGCGAACCATCACTCAACTCGACCAAGTCCCAATTACACCACACCTCAATATTGCGATTGTGGGATAATGTTCCAACGACAAATGGAGCGGATTGATCACCATTGTTGACGGATTTGGAGTTTGTAACTTTGGAATTTTTTGTAGCCATTATAGAATAAGATAGAAGATTAGGGATAATTGATGTGTGTTAATCTTAAAAAAATTGCAAATTTTTTATAGGCAGAACCGGGTACTGGCTATTGGCTGAATTGTGATTATTACCGTTAGAACCGGTTCCAACGGTCAGATTTGTATTAAATGATGATTATTACCGTTAGAATCGATTAGGGAGAGATGGGCTTTGCTTGATGGGTCTGGCTGAATTAAGTAATAATCTGTTATGTGGGCTTTACTTGATGGGTCTTGTAAACTTGAAACAATGAGCCCAGCTTTATTAAACTTCTGGCACCGGGTAGGCATGCAAACCGGGTACGAATAGGAACCGGGTACGGGTAGGAACCGGGTACGCATGGACACCGGGTACGGGTAGGAACCAGGTACGGGTTGGAACCGGGTATGGAACTTATGTTTTTTTTTTAAATATGGAACCGGGTAGGAACCGTCGGGTTTTTTAAACCCGGAACCGGGTATGCTTTATACCGGGTTGGGACTGGAACCGGTTACGGGTAGGTTCTATCGGGTCGGGTTTGGAACCGGTTATTATGCCCATCTCTACCCGTGCCCAAGTTTGCCACCATGGACGCAATATGCAACCAATTGTGCCCTCTAGCTCTACTTTACGGTGTTCCATGCCCGAGTTTGTCACATGGCTGGGTTTATCGCCCTCTACAGCAGTGCCTTAATGAAGTGTTACATATGCATTTGCAATGTTAATGAAACACGAAGGCTTTAAAAAACAAAAACATATGAAGTTAGAAGTTAAATGCAAAATTAAAAAACAGAAGTAAAAAATAAAAACAAAAGATTGAAATTCGAACTAAAACCCTCAACTGGCCGGTTATATAGCCATATTCCCATCTATAGGTCTGGTTCAGAGAACATGACAGAACATTGATTTTAATATAAAGACGACCTGCAGTTTAGAAAAGAAAACAATAGACAGGACTAGGGCTGTTCAAAAAGCTCGCAGCTCGGAGCTCGCTCGGATTTAGCTCGGAAAAAGCTCGCTCGATTTGGCTCGGTTTAAAAGTGAGCCGAGCCGGCTCGGCTCGGTTAGAAAGTGAGCCTAGCTCGGCTCGGCTCGTAACGAGCCGAGCTGGCTCGGTTCGGCTCGCTTTGTAGCTCGGCTCGGTTTAGCTCGAATTATTTTACTTATAATAAGTTTTAATTTTATATACATTATAATATATTACAAAAAAACGGATTATTATTTACATGTATATAGGTTTGTAATTTGATATTTATGGCATATTTGAAGATTGATTACCATACTAATGAACTAATATTGTATTTTATTGAAATTAAAACTTATTTTGCGTTGTTAAACTTGATTTTGGTTTGAATTGTATTAGCTTGAACTTATTTTGAATATATTCTTTTAAATTATTGAATAATATTTTAGGCTATTAAATTTTAAGAGGTATATATTAGTTTTTTTTTTATAAAATCGAGCCAAACCAAGCCGAGCCGAGCTAGCTCGGTTTAAAACCAAGCCGAGCCCGAGCTTAGATTTTCAGCTCGGTTTCAAATCCGAGCCGAGCCGAGCCAGCTCGGTTTATAATCGAGCCAAGCCCGAGCTTGGCCTGGCTCGGCTCGGCTCATGAACAGCCCTAGACAGGACTGACTTGTTATTTTCAATTTAACTACATATTAAATCTTTCCAAAGAAAGACAAAGAAGAAAGGGTCTGTACAAAGCTTTACAAGCACAAACTCTATGCAAACCTAACCTTACCAACCACCCCAACATCACAAACCTTAGGATGAAAAATGGGGGAGTAAAAAAAAACTCTATAACAAGTCGTTGCACAAAACATTGTAAAAGCCGACCCATACACCTAATAAAACAAAACAACAAATGGAGAAAAACAAAAACAAGAAAGATGATCCGGTCCGGTTAATCTTCTATACGTTGAATCTCGCCCATCATTATTCGGTTACTGGTAACCTTAAACCCTAGAAGCGCCGGATCAATTTGCCTCCCTTTTTTACCTTTTTTCTTTCCGGTTTTACCCCCTTGTCCATCCGCACTTTCTAAAGCAGCAGCAGCAGCCGCAGCATTATTATCTTTCTTAGCATTGCTTTTAAGCATGTCACTAAACGATGCCGTCTCCGGCACGTCAGCATCACTACAAGACGATGTTCTCCTAAAACGAACATCCTTCTTGCCAGCTGTCGCATTGTCATTCGCTTGATTCGCTACATTGCCTACTGCTTCTCGTCTCCCGCCTAATATTTGAATATAAAATTTCAAAAATCAAAAACTATTCAAAAAGGGGTAGCGGCGCAGCTTGTTGCCCGCTTACCGGCTATTTTGGTGTAATTTATTTCACTAAAACTATTTTCTAATGCAATAAAAATGTGTGTGTAACATATACATATTTGCAACATGTACCTTCAGGAGATATAACAATAGGGATACTCCTCCCTCTGATATCTGAATTTGACGCCAGCTCAGATAGTCCTTCATGTGTTGAGGCTGCACGTGGGACCGGAGGGCGTTTCAGTAAAATACTTTCGGGCCTTCTGGATGCACCTGTCACCCTGCAAACCAAAGCAAATGTAAAAAAACGACTTCTTAAACTTTGTGCTTTGAGTCATCTGAGTAACTGTAAAAACATTTCCTTACCGATCTTTAACGTCTACTGGAAAAGAATCAGAGGGTCCCATGTTGTCCATGTACAAGTCTGCATTCACAGCTAAAGCCATGTTAAACACATTAAATGACATTGAAGAATAAAGCTGCCACAAGGTACAAGCAATATATATAAAAGTTACGACTTACCGCCAATATTTTGTGAGTTATGTCTGGCAACAGCATTAACTGTCATTATATTGTGATCTACAGCAGTACCACCACCCTGCTGAGTCATCATACCTTCTTGAGTTTCTGCACTCATATTTAATGGGCCCAGGCTCTCTTCATGGGCTTTAAAGCCCATTATATTGTCATTCATGGTTGTACCAGGACTTGAGCCATAAGATCCAACACCAAATGGGTGATGGTTTAGTCCACTATTTGGTCCACTGTTTATATCTAGCGGTTCAGTGGGTTGATTGGATGGTTTCTGGTGTAGTAGTTCCATAAGCAGTCGTTTTGAGGTGTCGTCACTGGTCCCACTAGACATCCATTGGCTTTGTTCCTCTGAGTTCCTTCTTGCTTCCATTTCTCGTTTTTGTTTTTCGTTATTAATATGTAATTGTTGAATCCTTGATTCCATCCACTCGTTTGATATCGGTCCTTCCATCATATCCAAATGTGAGGAACGGAAATTATTAGGGTTTAAAGAATTGTTAGTGGAAGAAAATCGGCCTGCAACGTCGAGATTAATTCCGGGTCCGCCACCTGGCATTGACAACGACCTTTCGAACGGTAATGGGTTTGAATCATAAAGCCCGTGTTGCATGCGTTCCTGCATCGAAAGATTCCGTTCCTGCATCGAGAGGTTCCGTTCGAGCTGACTCAAATCTGAAGAACTGAGTCCAGGTGAGTTAACTCGGTGAAACCAGTCAGAACCGAGTTGTCGTTCTTCCTCCATTTCAACCCTCTGCCTCAACGCCAACTGTCTCAACTGCTCACGTTGAAGCAACTGCTGTTCATGTTTAGCACGCATCATCATCTCCATGAGATCATTTGTGTGCCCTTGATGACCGTAATTTGCTTGTTGAATCAATTGCTCACGTTGCTGCATTTCACTTAAAATTTGCTGCTTCAGAAGCATTTGATCGAGCGCGTTATGGGACCTCGGAACATCCGTACGTGACCTCTGATTGTGTACCAATTGTTCAAGCAGCATTTGCTGTCTAGATTGTTGCTCTTTTAGTAACATTTGTTGTTGAAGCTGAATCTGCCTCTGCTGTTGCTGTTGTTGATGTTGCAACTGAAGTGCCAAAAAGTGGTCAACATCTTGACCGGGAAACCGTTGTTCATTCAAGTGCGAAGAAGATAAAAGATTATGCTGTTGAAGTAACTGTTGTTGAATATGTTGAGACCTAAGTTTCTCTGCTAAACCAAAGTGATTAGCTTCTTGATTCATGTTGGATGCTGACATGGCATCTTGATATAAGTTACTTTCCGCAAGCGTATTCCTTCTGTAATCAGCTACACCACCGACCGGGTTCATATGTTGCTGCTGAATGCCACTAGTATACGGTATTTTCGATGGCTGGTCTTTTCTTAAACTCGACCCTTCAAGCTCGGACCACAGTAGCCCGAACGGGTGCATCTTATTGTCATTCTGGCTCGGTGCACCAGGTTCAGTTAAGTCGGTAGGAACCGCGTGTTTCAAAAAACTTTCAGGCTTTCCCGGGAACAAAATTTCTGAGAAGAAAAAAAAATAATGAAAACTTTTAAAATATGATCAATTATAATACTTAATTAAAAAAATAATAGAGAAAAATGTCATTTCCATCCGAGGTTTGGCCAGTTTTGCAACTTTAGTCCAAATGTTTGTTTTTTCGCATCTAGATCCAAAAGGTTTGAAATCTTGCCATTTTTATTCAGCTCGTTAACTCCATCCATTTTTCTCTGTTAAGTATGTTCGTCTTTTTTGTTAACTTAAGGGAAATTCTGTCTTTTTCACTTTATGTACAAGCATTTAGCATAATGGACAAGCAAGTCCTTAAGTGAAAAAAAGCGAATTGCCCAAGTTAACAAAAAAGACGAAAATACCCCTAAATTAACGAAGAAAAATAGATGGAGTTAACAAGCCTCATGAAAATGGCAAGATTTCAAACCTTTTGGATCCAGATGCGAAAAAACAAACCTTTGGACGAAAATGGCATTTTGCTCAAAAAATTAATAAAAAGGCTTTTGGTTTAACCTTCATCATGAAAGCCTTGACCCTCAGAGTATGATTTCGTAGATAAACCGTTATTACCGGCTAACTGCCAACGAGGATCTTCGGTTAAAACACCCATTTCGGAAACAGAAGCAGGGACTGCCACGTCAGCATCATTGGTGTAACTATGTGCAGCTTTTAAGTGCGGCATAACGTCTCCTAGCTCCTCAAAGGGAGTTCCTTCTGGTGCATCCACCACACGAACGGGTAATTCCGCCCCAAAGAATCCTTGTTCAAACCATGAAATGATGTCAACCCCGAGAAACGGGCCCTGAATCTCACCTTGCGGGTCACAATAAAACAAACTTAACTCCTCAGGCGGTATACCACTAGCCAAATGTTTGTTTATACTACCCCTTATGGGCTGCTGCTGCTGCTGCTGCATATTTCCAGCCCAATATTGCTCAGATGATGATGACATGGCAAAAAGTGAGTTTGAATCATTTGAACGCTCGTTCGTTACCACATCATCAAACAGCTGATGCTTCATGAAAGCTGAATCGGCAACTTTAGAACTAGCAGTATCATCATGATTGCTAACTATAAATCCACTCTTTGACCTTGTTGTATTCCCTTCATATGATTCCATTTCTGGAACGCTTTGCTCCCCTGAAACAAAGTACAAAGTTGTTTTATGAGGATATGCTAAAAAGTTTACATTAGTAAATACCTGCTGTGTTTAAAAAAGCGCGCTTAAAGCGAGCTTTAAGCGTGAAGCGCTGAAGCGCTGGAAACATCGCTTTTTTTGGTCTGAAGCATTACATTACGTGAAGCGCTGTGAAGCGAGCTTTAAGCGCGAAGCGATGATGGTTTGAAGCGACGCTTCAGCCCAATCAGGTCACATTTGGGCCATTTTTTAAGCCCAACAGTCTTTAAATAGGGTTAAATGAGGCCTGTTTCTTTACCCTAAGTGTGTTTCGACTTTAATTTATGTTTTAACTATGTTTTTTATGTGTTAAGTGTGTTTTTTAATCATGTTTTGTGTTTGTTATTGATTAACAAGTAGAATAGGTCATATTGATGTGTACAATATATATATATATATATTTTTTTGAGCGCTTCGTATACGTGAAGCTCTCGCTTCGCGCTTGAAGCTTCGCTTAAAGCTTTTGGAACCAAAACGCTTCGGAGCGCTTCGCGCTTTTTTAAACCAAGAATACCTGTATATACATATACATATATATGACATATGTATAACTCACCATCTGTAAAGTTATAATTAGGATCATTAAAGTGTAGCATACTCTCCAGTTTCTTTGGATCAACCAGTTCCTCCACCGATGAGAGAATATCATCTTTCCCAGCATCTAAATACAACAAAAAGTTTAAGATACAAATATTAACCTTTATAAAACCAATAGTGTTTTCATTAAGATTAACCTTAAATCTTTAGTTACCTGCGATATTCTCAGGTGCCCTGGCCTTTGGAAAAGGACTGTAAGACACCTCACTACTTGTAATAATCCCCTTCCATATATCACCAAGAATAGCCTGTGACAAAATTCATTAACTAGTTAAACTTTATAATAAACATAGTCGGTAACAGAACTGTGAGGATACTTTAGCTGTTTAGCATACCTCCTCATCTTTATCAGGCGCAACAAAAGCAAGTGGTTCAACAGCAGTTACTTCTGTTATAGAAGATACTTGCTCGATTTTCTCAGGCATGTTAGCAAAACAAGGATCAAGTTTCTGTGTACGGTATATATCAAGAAGCTTTCCCCTTGGATAAAAAAACATGCCAGCAGAAAAAACAGCCTTTCCAGGAACGCTAGCATTGGTTTCCGTAGATCCTGCAGATGAAGGCCTTGCAAGTGTTCCACTAGCCCTGCCACGACCGACAGTGAAGCCCGTGGTTGGACCATCAGCACGTCCTTTCTCCAGCCCGAACCCCGGTGCAGCACGGAAGGAACCCGGTGCGGTAGAACTCGCCTCCATCCTGTGTCGTGGCCTCCATTTATCACGGGAGTCGGGATCTCGCTCGGATGTTAATCTTATGGTGCTTGAATGCGTTTGATTTTCCCCATGATTATCTTCCTTGTCAACATCTGTCTTCTTTTCGGGCCTGGCTTCCTTATCCTTTTCGTCCGGGCCCCACCTAGACGACCATTTACTATCACGACGGGGTTCATGAGTAGGATTACGGCTCCCGGCATCGTGCCACCTCTCAGTAGTAGGTGGAACTCTAGTATCAGTGGTGTCTCGACCACCGTCAACGCGACGGTTGTCAGTTTTCCGGCGGTCTCTTCTACCAAGTAAGCCGGTTTCTCTTTCTTCTTCCCGCCAGCGGCGTGAACTTTCAGTTTCGTTTGCAACTTTTCTCCAGTCTTTTTTGTCATCGGTCACATCTGGACGCCAGTCCTTCACATTGGAATCAGCAGAACTTCCAAGAGAGAGAGTACTTGGTGCACGCATTTCCTGTGATCATTTTCAGAAAGAACATACCTTTCAGAACAACTAATTCTTTTACTATCTACTTATGATGTTATGTTTCCAAATACGTAAAGAAAGCTCCAACTATTATCCGATAACTTACCATCTTACTCTCATTTGGTTTAGCATAAAGCCACTGAGGAGACAAGGGGATGCTGCTATCCAGACCTGCATGATCTTTAATAAATCAGGCAAAGTACAAAAGTCATATGATCTCAAGGAACATAATTAAAAAAAGATGGCGGTAAAGAAATAATAAAACTACTTTCAAACCGTAACTTTGTTAAGAAAACACTTTAACAATACATGTTACAAATCATTTACAAACCCCACCTTTAGACTCATCTAGCAAACCCAGCATCTTGTCCTCATCGTTCCCACCTGCAGCTTCTACTATCATGAATAATAAACCATTACAAAGTAAGAAAAAACAATGAGCTAATGAGTGATAATTTCATAATGAGTGTATAAAATAAAAAGAATGTATACAAGAATCTCATAAAACCTTTAGCTAACTAACAAAAAAACAAGGATTAGAGACAACAAACTTGCATTATGAAACACAATTACAGATCCTCTTAATCGATAGTTAAATCCTTTATCAAAATTAATTCTATAAATTCTCCAATATCAAAGTTCAGATCTAGGAAGTAGATCGAAAGCGGTACCGAGATAAATCAAAACATACAAAGCACGAACAAATCAGTTTCCTATCAATGCAGCTAAACTTCATGAAGCAAAACACAACTTCCAAACAAAATCGGCATCTCGTAAACATCAATTCCCCAATCAACCATGCAACAAAACACAAACTAACTAAAATCTCCACACAGATTCACAAAACACATTCTCAATAACCAAAAAATACAAAAGTCAAATAAACAAATTCATAATCAACACAAATCAATGCAAAATGCAACTATAACATACAGTCAACAAAAACTAAACACACACACACACACAGTCCAAAAACACAGAAACAGATTCAACACAAAATCACAAACAAAACCGAATCAAACTAGCGTGACGTAATCAACGTATTACAATTTACAGATCAGTAAACTGTAAACCCTAACCTAACACGAACATAACAAGCAATCAATCGAACAAAATCAAATTGAAAACAGCCGATTAAATCGTACCTTTCGGATTCCATGAACTATCAGAGAGTTTGGAGGAGATGAGATCGTCAGAGAGATGAAGCTTGCTGTCAGCCATCGGAAGAAAAGATCCGAAGAGAGAGAAACAAGAGAGAGAGAGAGAGGTGGAGATTTGAAGGAACGGTGAATCAATCGGGAGATTTGAAATTAGGGCTTGAAAATTGAAATCGGAATCGAGAGGGTTTGTTGTGAGAGAGAGAGAGAGTAGCTGAGAGAGAGAGAGAGAGAGAGAGATAGCGATTAGCGAGAGAGAGAGAGAGAGAGAGGGTTTGTTTGGTTTGGGTGGTAGCGAGAAGACCCAATCAACAAACAATCGGGTGAATATATTTTGTGCGTTGTGAGCTGCGTTACGTTACGAAACCCAAACCAAAGTAAACTTAAACAAGACCTGATCGGACCCAAATGGTCAACTGTCTTGGGGTCGGTTAAGCTGGGTTCGGTTCGGATTTAAACTGGTTTTAATACAGTTTCGAAAGGGTTTTTACCGGTTTGGTTTGGCTTCGAATCGGTTTGAAAGAGGTTTTAAAGGGGAGGGTACCAAACCTAGGGGTTGGAATCGGGTTGGGTCTCCATGGATTCAAACCAGTTTCGGTTCGGGTCAGGTTGTCGGTTTCAGTTTTAAACTGGTTTAGGGTTGCACCTCTAACTCTAACTAAAAATGTTAATTCAAATGCTATAATACTTTTTTTTTGTAGTATATTCGGCTTCAAATCGGTTTGAAAAGAGGTTTCAAAGGAGAGGGTTACAAACCGGTCTCAAACCTATGGGTTCAGTCTGGTTGGAACCGGGTTGGGTATCCATCAGGTTCAAACTTGTATTGGTTCAGGTCAGGTTAATGGTTTCGTTTAAACCGGTTTAGTGGTGCGCCTCTAACTAAAGATGTTAATTTGCATACTATAAGACTTGTTTTGGTAATAGTGGTATCATCTTTCGTTTTTAAATTTTAGATGTAAACTTGATTCTCTATTAGAAATGTATAGATCATGTAAAGGGTATGTAGTGTTGATAGGTTATGATTTCTATTGTCTAGTTAGTTTTAGTAATAAAGCTATGGAGAATTATGATATTGGGTTAGGTGCTAGACCAAAATCTTTAGGAAAAATAGTACCTTTTTATTGAAATAAAATATACATACTTCACTCTATTTATGAAAAAACTGTAATACAATATCCTTCAAAACAAATCATAATTAAGATGTGAAATACATAATTAACAAGGTATGAAATTTCAAACAAGTATAACTAACAAGGTAGATTTCAAACAAGTATTAACAACTCTATATTCGGTTGGCAAGCTACTAGATTGATAGTGTTGAGTTTTGTTAAAATGGTTTCTTTAAAAGAATGTCCATTCACTCAATAGATCGTTTCTCAATATACAACGGTAGAAGCAGTTTGTTGTACTGTTAGAGATGATAAAAGAAGTTTGAAATTAACTTGAAATGAGTATATTAAAAAAAAATGATTTGGTTATTTTCTCACAATTTCGTAGTTTATCTTAGTGCATGGTTAGTTCTTCGAATGCTACTCAACTAAGGAAGATGCCTATGTTTATAGATATATCAAAACAAAACTATTAATCATTTAAGCACACTAAATATAAGAATTAAATTGTATTAAACTTCTTTAATACCAACAAGAAACTTCACAACCTATGATCCTATGATCCACAATGAAGGTGATATGCTAAAAGTAGTTTAATAAAAACAAACTAAATTAACTTAATCTAGACACTAAGTAATACTCTAGACTCTCTAAAACTCGACTAAACTACTAACCGGCAAGTGAACCGATCGATTCTAGTAAAACTAAGTAAGTCCGGATATCGAACCCACGAGACTCGATTTAACTACGTTAACGACTATATCTAGACTGACACTGACGCGACACTACCCATTTTTATGTTTGAGGGGGGGGGGGGGGGTTCTAAATTTCCTAAAATTATGTTTTAAATTAAATTAATTAACTAAATTAGCTGATCACGAACTAACTTGGGTTTTACTCGGATGGTGGAAACAACTACCTAGACTGGAATCCTAGTTTGCATCAGTGATGATATTATTAGGATATTAGTTATTGTGGAACCGGGATCTTCTAATACTAAACCTGTCGAAATACCGAACAAGACCCCGAACCTTCTCAGGAAGACACTTATGGCACTCTAAAGGCTGTTTCGAACACCGGTTGATTAGACTCTCTCTCAAGACATCTAAGTGGTTTGCGAAAGTACCATAATTTGATTTACTCCCTCTCAGGACATAAACCTAGGATAGACTCGGGTTCTTGATTAGACTTGTTAGACAACGGTCACTAAGGCAACTAGTTCAGACTCCTCTCGAAGCTCCTACCTAGCAATTTAATGATTTAGACCTAACAATAATATCGCACCTCTCAGCTATTGAGATCAGTAGAACACTTAAACTTATTTAACTATCGATTATCACTTCTAAGGTTTGATGGCCACTTAACCCTAAAGATTATAAATTCATTCCTTGATATAGACACTCACCAAAACTTATAACCTAGTATGAATCTATTATGTGATATAGACAGTCACCAAGAATCATACGAAGCAATAAACAATATTAAAACACTTTTAAACATGCATATACATCAAAACAATAACCAAGTCGACTACTTTCGCAAATAATCCATAAATAGCTAAATATCCATAATAAAAAATCAAAACTTTACAAACCGATCATCCAATCTAGGTAGTATGAAAGATCTAGCCAATCATAGTCATTGAACAAATAAAAAACAAAGTATTTTCAATGACAAGAAACATAATTAAAGTAAGAAACGAAGAATAAAGACACCCGAATAGTAGAACAACGACTCAGATGACTTCCTAAGCGTCCAAACTTCAATCAGTTGCTTCCAGCTCCCAAAAACGCTCCAAAAGATGTCCAATTTTCGCCCAAGTTGCTGCTGGTTCGTAACTAGGTTTAATGTGCATGATATGATGTTTATGTAGGTTTTCAGCAACAATCCAGCTCCCAAAATAAGTCTGCCGCGAACAATACCCTCGTCGCGTAGCGCGACGGGTAACCTCTTAGAGCTCCGTGTACTGCGGCGCTTTATTATGCCAGAAATCATATTTTATTATTTCGCGTGCCGCGAAGCCTATTCCTTCTCCGGGTCGCGTAGCGCAAAGGTCCCTTTTTCCATATTTTCCCGATTTTCGTTCTCATTCAGCTACGACTCGACCCGATTCTCGTTGCTAACATTTTTCCAGCAGATTTTAAACGTTTTATCCTCTTTTCAGCAACCGAGACCTATAAACACACAAAAAAAAAACTATCAAAAGAAACTATATCTACCTAAAAATCGAAACAAACGAATATGAAAACTATACAAACTATACATGATAAATAGATGTATTTTGCAATACATTAGAAGGTTATTGTCTTGTTGTATATATAAATGTTGTTTTGGTTTCACTTTCATATGTGCATGTGTGCACAAGTTTGAACTCTTCTATGTATACAATTTTTCACTAAAGTTTATACTTACCAAGCATATGGTATTTACCTATAAATGACTCGGAGTATCATACATTCTCTTATGTGGACATTTTTTCACCCAACTTCTCAATCCACTCTCATTTCAATCCATCACTTGAGTATCGACGTCTCATTCATCGTCAAGTAAATCGTAAGCTTAATAAATAACAATTACAATAACAACAATCACTTATGATTATTCGTGTCTAACTCAATTAAAAATAAGTTTTTTTTACTAAATTTTCCAACAAATCTTAACATGATGACAAATGTGAATCATGGTCTTATACTTTTATACCAAACATCTCTCTAATGCATAAAGGCCTACATCTAGGGGTTGATTTTTGTGATGTTAATAGTCTGGAAAGCCCCAGTCTTATCTAGCTAACTATTTAGAAAAGAATATAGTCTTCTAAACTAATATAGGTTAGGCATCTTTTAGTTTGTAGCAAACCCTTAATGTTGGAACATGATGATAAAACCTCTTTGCGGAGATAAGCTTCGAAGAAGGAACATAAAGTAAGAAAATGAAAATGTTACACCCTAAATACTACATGGCAAAAGTCGCAGCGGAAACTCGAACCATAAAATTTCTTTCATTATAAATACCTCAACTTATTTAAAATTTAACTTTAACATAATTCTTATTCATAAATCCGTCATCCTCTTATTTACTAATTAAAAACATAGCTTACGTTTACTACATTTTACATTCAACGTCCCCGTACAATCTCTCTAGTGACTCGGTCTTCAATCCCTAATCCTTCTGATAATCGCTCATTATCCGTACAACCTGCATTCACCACATACATTCATAACATTAGCACACATTAAAGAAACAAAGTTCATTCGCGTACACTTCACACTTCGTCATCTTTTAAGCTTTAAGCATTTCATCTGCATATCCATTTCCTGGTGAGGCTTCAATAATGTACCTGCATTACTTTTCATTCTCGAGGTACACCATTAATAACGCTAACCCTCAACGTGTCTAAATCATGCATACATACGTACTTACATACGTACATACATACACATCTACATACGTACATATCTTTCCTACAACTTTACATACATGCATACACTCATGCTGGTCTTTATACATACATACATGCACATCTGCATACATACAAACCCTTCCTGCATCATTACATACATGCATACACTCATACATGTCTTTATACATACATACATACATACACATCTACATGCATACAAACCCTTCCTACATCATTTCATACATGCATACACTCATACATGGCTTTATACATACATACATACACATCTGCATACATACAAACCCTTCCTACATCATTTCATACATGCATACACTCATACATGGCTTTATACATACATACATACACATCTGCATACATACAAACCCTTCCTACATCATTTCATACATGCATACACTCATACATGGCTTTATACATACATACATACACATCTGCATACATACAAACCCTTCCTACATCATTTCATACATGCATACACTCATACATGGCTTTATACATACATACATACACATCTACATGCATACAAACCCTTCCTAGATCATTACATCCCCGTATATACTCATACATACATACATGCTTGCTTATCCACATAAGGGCGATTGCCAATGAGAATTAAATTAATAATTCTTACCTGGGGTACGGGATCCCACTTTAAGGTTCCCAAATGGAACCTAAGGTGGGATTCTTGCCTGGGCTATGGGATCCCGCTTTAAGGTTCAGGAACCTGAGGTGGGATTCTTACCTGGGCTTTGGGATCCCGCTTTAAGGTTCAGGAACCTGAGGTGGGATTCTTACCTGGGCTTTGGGATCCCGCTTTAAGGTTCAGGAACCTGAGGTGGGATTCTTACCTGGGCTTTGGGATCCCGCTTTAACCTCCCGTTTCTTCCTACATGCTTGTAAATTCACATTCTATCATATGAACTTAAAATCCCACACCCGGATTACGGAAATTCTTAACTTACGCTCTATCGGCTTATTATCACTTTCTAACTATTTGACCCGTTATGGGTATTTGCGCATTAAACGGTTTATGACAACAAAACCATACTTCCCATTTCCATACTTGTCCAAAACATTAAACTAATCGTATAACTTGTTCTTAAACCACTTATTAAGATCATTTGCCCAAAATACCCATCAAGGGCATTTTGGTCAACTTTAATCCCATCCTTTACGACGAAAGACTACGACACATAATTGACTTCAACCATCATGCTTAGTTAATTAAAACGCCTTATAACTTAAACGAACATAAGAAGTGATTGCAGAAATCACTTACCTCGTGCGTCCGAGTTCGTGTCCGTTATCTTGTCTCTTTTTGACCCGTTAGCCTTTCATGCTTGAGTCCTTCTCGACATGATTCCTATACTTTCATGTCACCAAATCACATTCTTATTAGCATACATAATTGTACAAGCTAACGATCATATCGATCGTATAATTCATATTTGACGTTCATAGTCACTTCTAACAAGCATAATACATGTAACCAAATTCATATCATTTCCAACTCGTGGAGTCCGTAATGTCATCGCATTAGACACACATACGTCTAACACGCATCATATAACTTACTTTAGTCTTACAATTATGACAACATGACAGTTGACTTTTAGAAGTCAACGGTCCATTTACTTTAACTTTTGACTTTTCATTATATACCCGTAACATTATAATCGACTATACGGACATCACTATATACATATCATCTTTTACTTACATACAATTTCATCTATTAAGCTCACCTAGGCATTTCATCAAACACTTGGTGTGCGTACCACTATCTTAGCACCATGTACAACTAATTTATGCATATTCTTCTAATCTTATACATAATTCATCCAATCCTCCCACTAATTAGCATTTATCCTTCATACATAGCATCAAGCATATGAACACCATATTTCTTTCAATTCATCTAACAAGAATTCATCATACCCACATAATACAAACAACATGCAATAAGAATTAGACATGGATGATGATTCAAGTCATTATTCTTACCATAACTAATGGGTTTCGTCTCTAAACATCAAATTAATCTAAACCATGCATAATCCATGTTCTACATGATGATTCTAACATATCCTCATGCTCAATTTCATACCAATTCATGATCTACAACATAACCCACTTCGTGGGTAATCACCAATCTAGAATCTAAGACATACCTTATGATCCCCTAGTGTAGGTGATCACAAATTCGTGTTCGGTTCTGAATTTGAGCTTCATTTACCCTTCCAATTTGATGGATTAGAGGGAGTTAGGGTTTTGACTTCATGAGAGCTCCTGCTCTCTCTCTAGAACACACGATCGTGTGTGTGTGTTTGTGTGTGTAAATCTTTATTTGTTAAATCAACTTTCAACTTAACCCACTTTAACCCCTCAAGTTGCCACTAATTATAAATGGGCACAACTTTCTTTCTTTTTATTATTTTTACCCTTTTGTTAACTTGGTTAAATAACCCAGTCATTCATTTCTTGATGCACCACATCATAACATTTAACGAATATAAACATTCGGGTTTTGGGGTGTTACAAGTCTACCCCCCTTAAATAAGGTTTCGTCCCCGAAACCTTTCTCATTTCCTGTTACACACACACACATTTATGTTTGACTTAACCCTCTCATCACATACATAAGTAATCATCCTAACTCATTTCTTAATTATTCATGCAACTGGCTTTTTCTTCTTAACAAGGCTGTACTTTCCATGGCATACTTTCATATAACATTCTCATTTCCTTTGACCCGTTAAAACAGGTTAATATACATTCTTATTCAAACTTATAATAATGCTTACACTCATATGATCATTTTATAACAGATTAAATACCTTCATCTCATCCTTTAAGATTTCATCCTATAGACGCATTGGATAACATTTGACCCTTGTTTTGTTATCACAACAAAACTACCATTTCATAGTCGCACCTACGTGCTTAACTCCGTAGCTAACATCATTCTACGTTTCTATAATCTTGTGTACCATACATATCCTCACGTTACTTGCACATTCGGATATTTTCATTCCTATCATTCTTTTGTTCTTTTGCTTTACATTACTTTTATGACTTGTTTGACGCATACATGGTCAAGCTATTGACTTCTTCTTATGTAGACTAGTTCCGTCTTTTATATCTTAAATCCGTTTCGCGGATTCGAACACATTATTCATACCTTTCGTACCTTCTATGTTTTGAATCCGTCTCGCGGATTCAAACATTGCATTTACGCCTTTCATTCTTTGAATCCGTCTTGTGGATTCAAACATTGCATATACACTTTTCATCCCTTGAATCCGTCTCGCGGATTCAAGCATTGCATTCATATCTTTCATTCTTTGAATCCGTCTTGCGGATTCAAACATTGCATATACGCTTTTCATCCCTTGAATCCGTCTCGCGGATTCAAGCATTGCATTCATATCCTTCATTCTTTGAATCCGTCTTGCGGATTCAAACATTGCATATACGCTTTTCATCCCTTGAATCCGTCTCGCGGATTCAAGCATTACATTCATATCCTTCATTCTTTGAATCTGTCTCGCGGATTCAAACATTGCATATACGCTTTTCATCCCTTGAATCCGTCTCGCGGGTTCAAGCATTGCATTTCATGTTTCGAATCCGTCTCGCGGATTCTAGCATAGCATTTCATGTTTCGAATCCGTCTCGCGGATTCTAGCATAGCATTTCATGTTTCGAATCCGTCTCGCGGATTCTAGCATAGCATTTCATGTTTCGAATCCGTCTCGCGGATTCTAGCATAGCATTTCATGTTTCGAATCCGTCTAACGGATTCTAACATAGCATTTGATACTCTCATTCTTGAGAGTCTTACATTTCTCTTCACCCTCACGTCCACCTACTACTTAATTCTAACGGACATACCTGTATTAATTATCACGGTCCCACGAACGTCATATGCTTCACGTGTACTGGCCAGGTACACAATCCACATACTAGTTTCGTGTCTTCGTGTAATTGTCACCTTATGTCCGAAGAATTAGGTTTCGGCACGTGTATCATTTTTCAAAACATGTTTACTATACCATCATGGTCCTTCATTTAGCATTTTTTTCTTCCCTTAATGCATTTTACCATTTCATATACCGACATATTGAATTTACGTACCTGGGTTCAACTTTATCTTATTTCATGCCTTGGTGTCGGTACTTGACCGCACTCGCGGATCATCCTCTTCAAACGCTTATACTTACCTTGCATATACAAAACCGTCAGTTTCTTTATGCGTGTACATAAGTACATACTTACATTCTCTTTTACCTTTGGATCTCGACCGAGTCTTGGATTGTACGGGTTTCTTATCACAAGAACACACAGGTTTGAGTTCAAGCACTTACCTTCTTACACTTGATTCTCTCAAACCAGGGCTCTGATACCAACTTGTTACACCCTAAATACTACATGGCAAAAGTCGCAGCGGAAACTCGAACCATAAAATTTCTTTCATTATAAATACCTCAACTTATTTAAAATTTAACTTTAACATAATTCTTATTCATAAATCCGTCATCCTCTTATTTACTAATTAAAAACATAGCTTACGTTTACTACATTTTACATTCAACGTCCCCGTACAATCTCTCTAGTGACTCGGTCTTCAATCCCTAATCCTTCTGATAATCGCTCATTATCCGTACAACCTGCATTCACCACATACATTCATAACATTAGCACACATTAAAGAAACAAAGTTCATTCGCGTACACTTCACACTTCGTCATCTTTTAAGCTTTAAGCATTTCATCTGCATATCCATTTCCTGGTGAGGCTTCAATAATGTACCTGCATTACTTTTCATTCTCGAGGTACACCATTAATAACGTTAACCCTCAACGTGTCTAAATCATGCATACATACGTACTTACATACGTACATACATACACATCTACATACGTACATATCTTTCCTACAACTTTACATACATGCATACACTCATGCTGGTCTTTATACATACATACATGCACATCTGCATACATACAAACCCTTCCTGCATCATTACATACATGCATACACTCATACATGTCTTTATACATACATACATACACATCTACATGCATACAAACCCTTCCTACATCATTTCATACATGCATACACTCATACATGGCTTTATACATACATACATACACATCTGCATACATACAAACCCTTCCTACATCATTTCATACATGCATACACTCATACATGGCTTTATACATACATACATACACATCTGCATACATACAAACCCTTCCTACATCATTTCATACATGCATACACTCATACATGGCTTTATACATACATACATACACATCTGCATACATACAAACCCTTCCTACATCATTTCATACATGCATACACTCATACATGGCTTTATACATACATACATACACATCTACATGCATACAAACCCTTCCTAGATCATTACATCCCCGTATATACTCATACATACATACATGCTTGCTTATCCACATAAGGGCGATTGCCAATGAGAATTAAATTAATAATTCTTACCTGGGGTACGGGATCCCACTTTAAGGTTCCCAAATGGAACCTAAGGTGGGATTCTTGCCTGGGCTATGGGATCCCGCTTTAAGGTTCAGGAACCTGAGGTGGGATTCTTACCTGGGCTTTGGGATCCCGCTTTAAGGTTCAGGAACCTGAGGTGGGATTCTTACCTGGGCTTTGGGATCCCGCTTTAACCTCCCGTTTCTTCCTACATGCTTGTAAATTCACATTCTATCATATGAACTTAAAATCCCACACCCGGATTACGAAAATTCTTAACTTACGCTCTATCGGCTTATTATCACTTTCTAACTATTTGACCCGTTATGGGTATTTGCGCATTAAACGGTTTATGACAACAAAACCATACTTCCCATTTCCATACTTGTCCAAAACATTAAACTAATCGTATAACTTGTTCTTAAACCACTTATTAAGATCATTTGCCCAAAATACCCATCAAGGGCATTTTGGTCAACTTTAATCCCATCCTTTACGACGAAAGACTACGACACATAATTGACTTCAACCATCATGCTTAGTTAATTAAAACGCCTTATAACTTAAACGAACATAAGAAGTGATTGCAGAAATCACTTACCTCGTGCGTCCGAGTTCGTGTCCGTTATCTTGTCTCTTTTTGACCCGTTAGCCTTTCATGCTTGAGTCCTTCTCGACATGATTCCTATACTTTCATGTCACCAAATCACATTCTTATTAGCATACATAATTGTACAAGCTAACGATCATATCGATCGTATAATTCATATTTGACGTTCATAGTCACTTCTAACAAGCATAATACATGTAACCAAATTCATATCATTTCCAACTCGTGGAGTCCGTAATGTCATCGCATTAGACACACATACGTCTAACACGCATCATATAACTTACTTTAGTCTTACAATTATGACAACATGACAGTTGACTTTTAGAAGTCAACGGTCCATTTACTTTAACTTTTGACTTTTCATTATATACCCGTAACATTATAATCGACTATACGGACATCACTATATACATATCATCTTTTACTTACATACAATTTCATCTATTAAGCTCACCTAGGCATTTCATCAAACACTTGGTGTGCGTACCACTATCTTAGCACCATGTACAACTAATTTATGCATATTCTTCTAATCTTATACATAATTCATCCAATCCTCCCACTAATTAGCATTTATCCTTCATACATAGCATCAAGCATATGAACACCATATTTCTTTCAATTCATCTAACAAGAATTCATCATACCCACATAATACAAACAACATGCAATAAGAATTAGACATGGATGATGATTCAAGTCATTATTCTTACCATAACTAATGGGTTTCGTCTCTAAACATCAAATTAATCTAAACCATGCATAATCCATGTTCTACATGATGATTCTAACATATCCTCATGCTCAATTTCATACCAATTCATGATCTACAACATAACCCACTTCGTGGGTAATCACCAATCTAGAATCTAAGACATACCTTATGATCTCCTAGTGTAGGTGATCACAAATTCGTGTTCGGTTCTGAATTTGAGCTTCATTTACCCTTCCAATTTGATGGATTAGAGGGAGTTAGGGTTTTGACTTCATGAGAGCTCCTGCTCTCTCTCTAGAACACACGATCGTGTGTGTGTGTTTGTGTGTGTAAATCTTTATTTGTTAAATCAACTTTCAACTTAACTCACTTTAACCCCTCAAGTTGCCACTAATTATAAATGGGCACAACTTTCTTTCTTTTTATTATTTTTACCCTTTTGTTAACTTGGTTAAATAACCCAGTCATTCATTTCTTGATGCACCACATCATAACATTTAACGAATATAAACATTCGGGTTTTGGGGTGTTACAGAAAACCTAGTTGCGATATAAGCTTCGAAGCACAACACAGACAACACGAAGATAAAATCCTAGATGCGCGAAGAAGAAAATAACTAGAGGTTCATATATGTGTTTCTGGATTGCAGTAGTAAATCGGGTCTAACGGTAGCAACACCCAGTAATGCTTTTTATAGTTATCAACTTTTGATTTGATTTCTTGGGAAAGGATCAAATAGGAAGTTTATTTTGGCTAGGAAGTATAGGAAGCAATAAGATTAGGACATGTGGCAAAATTTAAAATAAAGAGGAAGGGTATTTTAGTCAATCTTATCATTTTCTTCTTCCTTCTTTTTCCCAGTAACATCAAAACCCACCATTTTCAAAACCCATCATCTTCAACCATTTCTTCACTTTCTATCTCAATAATCACTACATTATAGTGCGATTTTTGTCACCAATCAATGATTCAAACACCCGATCAACGTGTTCTTCAGCTTTTTTGAAGAAAACCTAGTTTAATTTCATACAAAATCTCTTTTTTTCCGGTGATTTTGAAGATAATCACTCGATTCGTTCGATTCGATCGCTGATAAGTGTTTCAATCATTCAAATTTCGTCAATCGTTGAAGAAACCGATTTCGATCCATGTAAGAAATTCTTTAATTTCATTTTATTATCTGGGTTTTTGATTTAGTCATTGCGTTTTACGATCTTGGCGGGGGTCCGGGGGCAGTGCCCCTGGTAACAGGGTCCCAGGGGCGGCAGCCCCTGGCGGGGTCCAAGGGGTAGAGCCCCTGGCTGGGGTTGCAGGTCAGCTCGGAAATTTTTCTTATTCGATTAAATTGCTTTAATAAAAATGCATCATAAAAATTAATTTTCCAGAAATTGGCTCATTTCGAAGACAGTAATTCGTAGACAATTCAGACAGTTCACAGACAGTTTTATGTGTCCATTGCGTTTTAGAAATAAGAGAGTTTTATGTATTTTCTGGCTATTGCGTTTTAGAAAAAACACATTTTTAAGTGTTTTTAGTCATTGCGTTTTAGGTAAAACAGATTTTTGAAGTGTTTTTAGTCATTGCGTTTTAGGTAAAACACATTTTTAGGTGTTTTCAGTCCATTGCGTTTTAGAGAGAACACTTTCTTTTGTTTTTTTAGGCCATTGCGTTTTAGAAATGAGACATTTTTAAGTGTTTTCTGGCCATTGCGTTTTATAAATAAGAAATTTCTTTGTGTTTTTTGTGCATTGCGTTTTAGGTAAAACACATTTTTATGTGTTTTCAGTCAATTGCGTTTTAGAAAAACAGACATTTTAAGTGTTTTCTGCAAATTGCGTTTTAAAAATAAGACATTTGTTTCTGTTTTTTGTGCATTGCGTTTTAGGTAAAACACATTTTTATGTGTTTTCAGTCCATTGCGTTTTAGAAACTACACTTTCTTTTGAGTTTTTAGGCTATTGCTTTTTAGAAATAACACATTTCTTTGTGTTTTCTGGCCATTGCGTTTTACAAATAAGACATTTCTTTGTGTTTTTTTGTGCATTGCTGTAACACCCCGAAAACTGGTTCGGTAATCAAACCCTGTTATACTAAAAAGACGGGTAAAATACCCTTGGTGGTAAAATTAACCCGGTGGATATTAGGATTTAAACAAATAATCATAATGTTAATTAAAAGGAAAATAAATGCTTTGAGAAAACAAAGTTAAGAAGAGGCGCGAGTTAACGGCACTTAAAATAAAACGGGTTATAACTCCCGGAACCCACTAAGTTAACTAGGAATAATTAACTTAGTTAGTATTGAGTAATTAAGCCAAAAACATTAAGAAAGCAAGAATTAAGGAAACTTTTTATAAAAGGTTGAAACAAAAGGGACTAAGGTTGTAAGTTGTGGAACTTGTGTTTTAAAACAAAAAAAAATTACACACACACACAAGGTGTGTGTGCGTGGAACGACCAGGAGAAGAGGAAAAAGGGTGCAAACCCTAGTTCACCAAAATCATCAAATTGAAGGTTGATTATAGCCCCAAATCGATGCATGAACACAAATTCGTGATCACCTAAGCTTAGAGATCGTAAGGTATGTCAAATTTTGTAATTTGGTGATGTCTAGAAATTATGATGAACACTCATAATCAAAATTCGGGGATGAATGTTGAATGTATGAGTGATATATGTGCTGAATTCATGTTTAGAAACAAACCCTAGTTGAAAACTTGAAGAATTGGTGTTAGAAACTAGGGATTTGATGATTACTCTTGTATGTGCTAAGTGGGTTTTGACTAAATAATAAAGATGATGATATGTTTGTGCTAGAAATTGTCATAATCGATAGTTGATGCGAGATACTTAAACAATTTGCAAGTTTGAGTATTTAATCATACATAATTGAGATGGGTTCTTGGAATGTTGTAATGAAATTGGTAAATAATTCATGTATGTGATGTTTTTAGGGTTTTGATTGCTAAAACTAGTGTTATGATGTCATGAACATGCTTTAATTGAAAGCTGAAATCAAACAGCTTCTGATCAGAATTTACAGCCGACTTGTATTGGTCGTAACCTGAACAAAACGTGACAAAAACATGTGTTTCTTGAGTCTAAAATGTAACTCCAGGAAATATCTTTAAAACCTCACTGAAATCGCATTTTTTCGACGAAAATTGAGTGTTTTATGAATTTTTCCGTATCGAAGGTTCAAGCTGCGTTTTCTGGCATAATTTGCAGCCCATTACGATTGTCATAACTCAATTTAGGAATTTAGTTATGATCTCAAATTTTTACTGTAGATAGTTTTAAGCGATTAAAAGAATCGCCAATTGGAATTTCGTCAATCGGATAAACGAGAAATTTTAAATGAATTTTTTCGTAAGCTGCAGTCAAAAGTGACGACTCTGATTGCAGCTTAGTTAATGAATTTTTACGAATTTTTGGTAAAGAGTTAGATCTTGAAATTTTAACACAAGGCCTAACCCTCCGAAAGGTACGCCACATAAAAAAATCATAATTTTTGAAGACTTGTAAACAGGTTAAACAAGTCACCAAAAACAGCCCATTTTCAGTGATATGAAATGCCTAAATGAAATCGCGGTCCATTTGGTTGTGTGTAAAATATGATTATATTAAGTGTTCGGATGAATGCATAGAAATGTGTAAGGTGGAAGATCATATTAAATTATGTTTAATCTAACCACCTTGTGAACATTGGATAATAGTTTGGCGCTTAACAAGCTAGGTGGAAGCGTGTGGATGAAGCGGGTCAAACGGAGCGAGTATGGAAAGAAAAGCGTGGCATGGATGCAAGGTAAGTAAATCTTACACCGTTTCTTGTAGAATGTGTATTTATTCTATAGGTTATAAATGCGATAAATATAAGGTTTGAAATATGGTTCCGACGCAAAACGATACGGGTCGGAATAAAAGTAAATGACAAAAACCTTGGTTAATGGTAAAATGGGGCGAAATGGTAAAGTAGTTATAAAAGGACTTAGATAAAATGAGTTTTTGGAACGACTACTTTATAAGTAAGCCTAAAAGAATAAAAAGGGTAAGACGATGATTTAGTCAAGTTTAAATGGTTCAAAGTTGAAGTTTAAAACGACACCAAGTGGCATAAGTCATCTTGGGTAAATGTGTAAGAAACGGATTTAAGACACCTAACTAATTGGTGAAGAATCCGAAACGAATTACTTAACGGAATGGTAAATAAATGCCATTCATATATAAGCACAAAATGTTTGGTTGTTAGACCAAACGGATCAAATGGTAGGTTGATACCATTTGACAATTTACGACTACTAATGTTTGTCGAGTCTTAAGCCCACAAGATAAAACGATTTGAGAATTAGTGATGCGAGGAATTAGCCATTTAATTGATACAAGGTATTAGAACGGGTCAATATGTTGATCCGAACCTGGTATGCATATTGTGAGCTATAGATAAGTATACAGTAGATCGTGCATAACAAAGGGGAAAGATTTAAACTTAAAAGGTTTAAATCTTCGAAACGGGTCAAAAGAATTATGCGCATAGATTGGGTACTAGCCGCGTGATTCATAAAAGTTACAAACCCGAACTAAAGATTTTGAGATAAACATGTTGATGTATGCTTAATGGTTAATTAGAAAAAAGTTTGTGGTTTAAAACTTGAACGGGTCAAAAGTCTTTAAAAATGAATTTTAAAGCCAAGGGCTCGAAGCCTATTAATTTGTGAAATTCAGATGCTAAGTTTGAAAGTTACCGTAAGTTACGGTAGCTACCGTAACTTACAGTAGCGAATAAATTGTTACGGCAGTTTTCTACTGCCTTACAGCAGACCAGTTTTGCCCAGTGGCTACCGTAACTTACGATGGCTACCGTAACTTACGGTAGAGCCCAGTCACTTTTGCTGAATTTTGCATATCTTAGTTAATCGAATCCGTTTTTGTGTGTAGTTTCGATTACGGCACGCGACGGGTGTAAAACCTGCAAATCCTTGTTATTTTAATTGTTTGGCTCATGGGACTTGTAGTAACTTGTAAATAAACTATCAAAACTAACTTTTATGTTGGTTTTGATTCTAGGTGAATATTATATGTTTTCGGATGAAGATCAAGCCACGAGCAGGAACCGAACACACCTCTCAATGAAGCTTCCGCATTCGATCTTGTTTTGTTTTAATAAAAGTGGATTATGTAAACACTTTTAACGATGTTTTGGATGTTGTAAACATGTTTAAATACTTATGATGTAAAAGTTTTTGTTAAGTGGCATTTTTCATATAAAATGCTTACTTTTATGTTATGTAAATGTTAAAAATATATTATGGGTGTTAAAAGTTGGTAATCAGAGCTCACGGTTAAAGAGTAAAGTGTGTTCGGTTCGAGGCTTGATCGCAGATCCGGTAAGTACAAGTTTGTTAATGGTCTAGTATGATTAAAGTGTTGTGAACAACACATAGGGTATCGTGTAATACACGTTACACCAACGAAAATGATTAGTATAGTTAACGAAATCACGTGCAGTAAAAAGCCTTGTATTATAATACGTGCATTTATTAATGTCGAAATTACTAACTTTTGTAAATGCTTAGTTGAAGGATACTCGCATCTGAAAGATGACGAGAGTTGAACGAATTGTGGATATGACGGTGGAACGGTCCGAGGTATGACAAGCAGAGCATACTCATTAAGGACCTAAATCGCGTGACGATCGCGAACAAAGTCAAAGGCATGGAAAGCCCATTAAGGCCAAGCATTATCAGGTGCACACCTTTAAATTTAATTGCACAAGTAGTAATATGCAACAAACATGTAGGGGATAACGGTTGCATATATCTGATAAAACCTAAATAGGATATTTATTCAAGATGATGTTTCTAAGAGAAATTTAATAGAAACATGCGTTATTCACGATAATGAATACCAAAACTATAATAGGAATAGTTCATATGAAAACTTGGACGAGGGGTAATTATCCAAGTGGAAAACTCTCAATATAATGCTATTGAGAAAAGTAGCGATCACATTAACAAATGTGATTATAAAATAGTTCGATAGAAAAGAAAAACATTTTATATGTTCAAATGTAAAACTAGTAAAACTAATGATTGTTGTTTTGCAATTAAATAAAGTTTTACTAAATGAAATCAGAGATAAGAAATAAATAGAGGCATTACTTACATAGGGTGTGATGTGAAAGCTCTAAAAAGGTCATGTGTATCATGTGCTGATCGCTTACTCTGGCCAAGTAAGTAGTGGCATATGATACCATGAGCTTCTTGTAGCAGACACATTTACGTCCGATGTAGTAAGGGCGGGGTGAATGGGACTAACTTAAAAGGTACCCAAATAAATCAAATAAGCAAGATGTTTGATAATAAACGTAGACGCAAGTCGGATGACGGAAGCGTATTACGTTAGAATGAAGAGCCCGAGAGAAGGGACAAGGATCAAAGTAAAAGAAAATACAGACCAACCAATAGGAATGCTAAGGCATGAGGATAAAATTTTGACTGTCATAAGTGATGAATTCTCACACAAACAAGTCAAACAAATTTAATAATGGATGACGCTTGCTAATGTAAGTAAGCGCAAATCGAATAAATAAAAGCGCGAATTATTAAGACAAAAGAACCCGGGTAATGGGTTGTAAAGGAGTATAAGTATGAACCAGGTAACGGTAAGCGTAGGACAAACCGACGTGTAAATGACGTCAGAAGTCGTAAAGTCGGAAAGATAGTCCGAAAGTCAACAAATGAAACCTTAGACTACGGTCAAGGTCAACTTAAGTTCAAAAGTAAAATTTAATGATTCCAAACATAACAAGGGATGTTTTAAAGCTATATATGTGTAAATATACATTTGAATATAGACGTGAATAAAAGATGATCTATGGGATCATCATAACCTACGGGATAAAACGTAGTGATAAGGTCTACGGGACCAAGGAGACCGTTGGGTCATAAATAGAAAGAAACGAACTGTTGGGTCTCACCTTAAAAAGGTGAAACATATAAAGAAATAGCCTATGAGGCTAAGTGAAGAAACCTACGGGTCAATATTGTAAAGCGAGGAAACTGGTTGCAAATTCCCGCGTAAAATAATAACGAAAAGTAACGTTAGCATAAAAGCGACGGGTTTCGCTAAGTTAATCAAACGGGTTAAAGCGAAGAGATCACAGTCTGGTTAACAAAAGTGAGGAATTTCACTAAAACATTTAAACGGGCTTAAATGACAAAAGAATTCACAATTATTTAAATTGTGTTACGTCACAAAAAGGGCGAAGTCATCACCGAAATGACAACGGAAGAGGGATAAATCCATTGGATGTAAATTCCTTGAAATTGACATAAGATAAAGAGAAAACGTTAAACTAAAATTCAGTTTTAGTAAGAAACAACGTTTTAACAAATATGAATACTATGAGACGAAGTAGGAAATAGTTAATATTAAAGGATATAGGTTTTAACACCGATAGGCGTGAAACGATACATTTGAAAGAAAGATTTTCGACAATGAAAAGTCAACATAGACTTAAACAAGATGTGATGTGATTATGGTCACTAAAAGTGACATAGAATTTAACCACGTTGTAACGTGAGTTACGAGATATGAAATCAGAAATACGCAAAAGGCCGGGATGGCAATATGATATACCCGAGTAAGGGAGTATAAAATGACGGCGACAAATTAGTCTAGCCGGTAAAACTATTTGAAGTCAAGATAGTGTCATGACAAATACCAAGCGCCTGTTAATCTAAGACAAGCTCGGGATAAAACATGTTAACAAGACTAACGCAAATGAGTGGTCAAGTGACAACTCGGTCAATAATGATAAAGGAAATAAGCTGAAAGTAACGGCCCGTGAGGCCTTACACATGAAAGACGTACGCATCAATATAAACGAAAAACGATAGATCGAAAGGAACGAATGAATGTCTTGAAAACGAAACTAAGTTCGCTTAGTCTAAATTAAAAAAAAACTACGTAAATAAGGTTTCGGGGACGAAACCCCTTTAAGGGGGTAGACTTGTAACACCCCGAAAACGGGTTCGGTAATCAAACCCTGTTATACTAAAAAGACGGGTAAAATACCCTTGGTGGTAAAATTAACCCGGTGGATATTAGGATTTAAACAAATAATCCTAATATTAATTAAAAGGAAAATAAATGCTTTGAGAAAACAAAGTTAAGAAGAGGCGCGAGTTAACGGCACTTAAAATAAAACGGGTTATAACTCCAGGAACCCACTAAGTTAACTAGGAATAATTAACTTAGTTAGTATTGAGTAATTAAGCCAAAAACATTAAGAAAGCAAGAATTAAGGAAACTTTTTATAAAAGGTTGAAACAAAAGGGACTAAGGTTGTAAGTTGTGGAACTTGTGTTTTAAAACAAAAAAAAATTACACACACACACACAAGGTGTGTGTGCGTGGAACGACCAGGAGAAGAGGAAAAAGGGTGCAAACCCTAGTTCACCAAAATCATCAAATTGAAGGTTGATTATAGCCCCAAATCGATGCATGAACACAAATTCGTGATCACCTAAGATTAGAGATCGTAAGGTATGTCAAATTTTGTAATTTGGTGATGTCTAGAAATTATGATGAACACTCATAATCAAAATTCGGGGATGAATGTTGAATGTGTGAGTGATATATGTGTTGAATTCATGTTTAGAAACAAACCCTAGTTGAAAACTTGAAGAATTGGTGTTAGAAACTAGGGATTTGATGATTACTCTTGTATGTGCTAAGTGGGTTTTGACCAGTGTTGTAGAAGGCGCTAGGCGCTAGTCGGGCGGTGAGGTACCGCCTAGGGATTAATCGGGATTAATCGGATTGGGATTTTTATATGTATTTTTTCAAAATTATATATATATACCCAATAATATAAAAATAATACTTCAAAATTCACATAAATACTTCAAGTTTCAGATAGTATGGTTCGATTTTGACCGATTTTGACTGATTATGACCAATTTTGACCGCCTAGGACCGCCTGGGACCGATTTTGACCGATTTTAACCGATTAATATAGGCCGATTAATCCGATTTTTGACCGCCTAGGACCGCCTAGGACCGATTTTGACCGACTTTGACCGACTCCGATTAATTGGCCGACTAGCTCAAAATTAATCAGTAAGTAGCCGCCTAGCGCCTAGGCGCCGATTAATCGGCCGCCTAGGCCGATTTTTGCAACACTGGTTTTGACTAAATAATAAAGATGATGATATGTTTGTGCTAGAAATTGTCATAATCGATAGTTGATGTGAGATACTTAAACAATTTGCAAGTTTGAGTATTTAATCATACATAATTGAGATGGGTTCTTGGAATGTTGTAATGAAATTGGTAAATAATTCATGTATGTGATGTTTTTAGGGTTTTGATTGCTAAAACTAGTGTTATGATGTCATGAACATGCTTTAATTGAAAGCTGAAATCAAACAGCTTCTGATCAGAATTTACAGCCGACTTGTATTGGCTGTAACCTGAACAAAACGTGACAAAAACATGTGTTTATTGAGTCTAAAATGTAACTCCAGGAAATATCTTTAAAACCTCACTGGAATCGCATTTTTTCGACGAAAATTGAGTGTTTTATGAACTTTTCCGTATCGAATGTTGAAGCTGCGTTTTCTGGCATAATTTGCAGCCCATTACGAATGTCATAACTCAATTTAGGAATTTAGTTATGATCTCAAATTTTTACTGTAGATAGCTTTAAGCGATTAAAAGAATCGCCAATTGGAATTTCGTCAATCGGATAAACGAGGAATTTTAGATGAATTTTTTCGTAAGCTGTAGTCAAAAGTGACGACTCTGATTGCAGCTTAGTTAATGAATTTTTACGAATTTTTTGTAAAGAGTTAGATCTTGAAATTTTAACACAAGGCCTAACCCTCCGAGAGGTACGCCACATAAAAAAATCATAATTTTTGAAGACTTGTAAACAGGTTAAACAAGTCACCAAAAACAGCCCATTTTCAGTGATATAAAATGCCTAAATGAAATCGCGGTCCATTTGGTTGTGTGTAAAACATGATTATATTAAGTGTTCGGATGAATGCATAGAAATGTGTAAGGTGGAAGATCATATTAAATTATGGTTAATCTAACCACCTTGTGAACATTGGATAATAGTTTGGCGCTTAACAAGCTAGGTGGAAGCTTGTGGATGAAGCGGGTCAAACGGAGCGAGTATGGAAAGAAAAGCGTGGCATGGATGCAAGGTAAGTAAATCTTACACTGTTTCTTGTAGAATGTGTATTTATTCTATAGGTTATAAATGTGATAAATATAAGGTTTGAAATATGGTTCCAACGCAAAACGATACGGGTCGGAATAAAAGTAAATGATAAAAACCTTGGTTAATGGTAAAATGAGGCGAAATGGTAAAGTAGTTATGAAAGGACTTAGATAAAATGAGTTTTTGGAACGACTACTTTATAAGTAAGCCTAAAAGAGTTATTAACGTTTAAAAAATGGGGTAATTGGAGTAGAGAGGAACTATTGCCTTGGATTGACTAGAATGCCCCTAAGCAAACTCACGCGCCTCTTTTCTTCCCTTCAATTTCCATCATTTAATCTTAGCTATTGATTAACTAAATAGATGGTCAAGATCATTTTTTAGCATTCTTAGCCAAATAAACTTTCTATTGTATCTCCACCCTTGATTTCTTTTTAACGAGAATACTCCATTTTGAGGCCCGTACACTATTTCTAACCAGATTATTCTTATCACTAAGCTATCAACCAAAATTGCTTTGATTTGATTTCTTAATGCACAAATTAATGTATATACAAGTTAACTAAGTTATTTTTATTAGTTTCATGATGTTACTTAATACAACTATTCCAAAATAAAATCTAAAATATTACACATTAACCATCTTAAATTGTTATTATTATTATTGTTGTGTAGATACTCTCTTCTTGGTACCATATTTATTCCAATTAATTCATCATGTATGTTTCGATCATGACATTGATATCATTCAATGTACAATTGTCAAAATCAACTACCTATATTAGCTAGAGGAGCTATATATTAGTTGTTTTTTTATTTGACTCAACATGTGTTCAACGTGAAAAAAAAATATAAATCTTAAAACTAAGACATTGGGTATGGGGGAGAATAGTTTCCAAAGGACTATCCTCCACATAAGCGTCACGTAGGCAAAAGAGAAGGACCCTCTCCTTGGAGACTATCCAAGGGTGTGGGGATGCTCCTCCTTCATTTTTTTATTATTATTTATTTGATTTAATTAATTAATGAAAACAAAGTAAATAAAAATAAAAAAGTTACATTTAAATAAAACCTAAAACAACAACAACCTAAAGTTACATTTAAATAAAAAAAACACACCTAAAAAAAACCTAAAGTTACATTTAAATAAAAAAAAACACACTTAAAAAAAACCTAAAGTTACATTTAAAAAAAACTGCACCCCCCACTTCATTTTTTCCTATTTTTTTCCTTCATCATTTGTAAAATGGGACGGTCTTCCGGTGGATAGGAGCTAAGGTCGGTGGTCATTATTTTCCATTCCTCCAACTCTTGCGCTTCTTGTTGCTTCTTTAGCTTCTCCTCGGCTAGTTTTTTTTAATATTTACCTTCCCGGTTTGCCTGTCGTTAAAGATTTCCTTGAATGATTTCAACTCGGCCATAACACTTTCCAACCTCGAACCACCACCACTTCCTGATGCAGCTTGTTTCCTTTTTTCATCCGCTATTTTTTTACTTTTGTCCCTTCCGGGGGGACGTTCTCCATCTTCAATCGGCTCCTCCTCATAGACGGGCTCGTCGTTGATATTTATTTGGCAACGACCGGTTGAGCCTCCAACGCTATAACTTCCTGACTCGGAAGTTTTAGACCGTTTCGCTGCTCGTTTCGCTTGTGCAACCTCATTTTGACATCCCTTCCATTTTGGGTGATCCTTTACAACTAGCCAAGCACGGACATGTGGGAAAAGAGCTTTGCTCTCATCTTCGTATAAACGCACCGCTTCATTGAAAACATCTTCGTGGTTCCACCCACTCGGTTTGTTGGCGAGCGTTGTGTTATAAAACCCACAAAAGCGGTTGATCAACGTATTCATCTTGCGCCACTTCGAGCTGATAGAATCAATGGTTCTGTACTCGCCTTGTTCCATAAGCCCGTGGAATATATCAAGGGCTTCTTGCCAAAACGAATCGCTTAGTTGATTGTTACCTACAAGTTAGTAACAATAATAATAATAGTTTGTAAGAAAAATATAGTGTACAAATAAATATTTAATAACAACAATAAAAATATAATGTACAAATAATATCTAATAACAATAATAATATAAGAATAATAATATTTTACCGACTATAGGAGACGTTGAAGAGTTAATATATGCTTTCGCCAACGCCTCTTCCTCAATTTTTGACCATTGTTGCATTTGTTTGCCCGGTGCGTCTTCCTTTTTACCCTTTCCCTTTCCCTTATTATTTTTCTTTTTTGAAGGTTCAGGTTGCGTTTCTGGCACAACCTCTATCTCATCATCTTGTTCCTCGATTTGTGTTTGAGGTGCTTGTGGCATGTTGGGTTGTTGCATTTGATATGGGTTGAACGGCATGTTGGGTTGTTGCATTTGCATTGGGTTGAACGGGTATTGGTTGAAAGCGTTTGGCATTTGTTGGTAACCCGCAAAAGCGTTGTCCATTACGGGTGTGTAGCCGGATGACGAAAACGGGTGTGAACTTGAGTTGGGATTATTTGGGTTGTAGGGATCCATAATTTTTTTTAAGGTTGGGAGAGGTTTTTTTTTATAAAAATGGGAGAAAAGTGAGAGTAGTTTTGTAAAAAAGTGGGGTGAAAAGGGGTTGAATTTATAGTGGTGGGGTAATTTTTTTTTTAAATGTTGCAAGTTACCGTTTCAGGGCCCACCCCATTCAAAAACTTGGCCCGTCTCCAACGTTACAAAACCGACGAAGAAGCTGTGCCGGGCCCCAAGGGGGCGGTGTTGGACGTGGCTAGGGGGGGGGGGGGGACGGGCCTTTCACGAAGCCCATACCCATTAGTCTAATACTCGCTTTTTATATAGAGTTAAATGCCATTTTAGTCCCTGTGGTTTGGGCCATTTTGCCAGTTTAGTCCAAAGGTTTCATTTTTAACCTGTGGGTCCAAAAATGTTTCACAGTTGCCATTTTAGTCCACTGGGTTGACTTCATCCATTTTTTCTGTTAACGAGAAGACCAATTCGATCATTTTGTATGTAATTCTGTTAACTAAAAGGGCAATTCCGTCATATAAAATGACCGAATTGGCCTTCTCGTTAACAGAAAAAATGGATGAAGTCAACCCAGTGGACTAAAATGGCAACTGTGAAACATTTTTGGACCCACAGGTTAAAAATGAAACCTTTGGACTAAACTGGCAAAATTGCCCAAACCACAGGGACTAAAATGGCATTTAACTCTTTTATATATAAAAACGGAGATTATTATGTCGATCTTTGAGAGATATGGCCGTTGAAATCATGACATTATTAATTTACTAAATCTCCAACTAATACATACGTGAGTTCATGTTCTTACATTTTGAGACATCAAAGTGAAAATAAGTTGTGAGCTATATATATCTTTTTTTTTTTAAGGATAACTTTCATTAAAAACACAAAGGCACCCTATTCCAAGAAGGAATAGGAACCCGAAAACGAGTACATTTACATTACATTACAATTACACCATTTCTCCCAATCTAGATTTCCCTGACGCGCCCTGTATTTATACCAAAGAAAACCCAAAGCTTTGACGTCGGATATAATATTCGTCACTTTGACATCTTTATTTGAAAAAATCTTCTCGTTTCGTGCTTTCCATAATCTCCGGCTCGTGATAATGATAATGCCTTGTAAAACGATCTTCTTTTCACCACTAATACTATAAAGCTCAAATGCCCGAACAATGTCTTTAACAGAAAACGCAAACATCGTAGGAACACGGCACCACAAAGAAATACCATGCCACACCCCCGCCGCGATAGCACATCCCGTTAGAATATGATCCATAGACTCTATACCATCATCACACAAGACGCACATATCATCATGAACCATAATGTTCCTCTTTTGCAACGCAGTCTTAGTAGGAAGACGATCTAGAAAAGCTCGCCACATAAAAATATTACATTTAGCCGGAACCCATTTACACCACTTAAAACCGAATCTCTCTTCATTACCTTTACCTCGAAGCCACCTTTTTGCCGAAGCAACCGAAAACTGATCAGATTTACTATCATTCCAGCACCATTCATCCTTCCGCTCTGAAAAAGAAGTCTCGGCCAATCGGTTTTCCAGGTCCTGTCGAAGATCCGCCTCCTCCAAAGAGTCAAGAGCCCATTTCCAGCGCCACTTAATCACAATGCCTTGATCTGTACGATATATATATCTAACAAGTACATTATTGAGTCACCGGAATAGAAAAGGCTTTTCATGTTATTAGTATCGAGTGAGAGATTAAAAAAAAACCCAAATTAAACGACAATATTAAAAATAAATATTTCACGTTTTAAATATGTGAACTTAACTAAGGCATCTCTATTGTGTTCGCTTTTAAATGCATTCAAGCGTGTCACATCAACTGTCAAATCAAATCTCCACTAAAGTTTTAAACACACTCATTTCCCCTTCAATGTTATGCCTACTTTTAAATACCCATTTTTTATTAAAAAAATGATTGACACACACGCTACGCCCTGCTAATTTGATACTAATTCCATTAAATAGACCCTTTGTATGTAGTGTTGGGTTTAACAAATACCCTTTCAACCTATGTTAGGTCAAATTAGAGAATGATGTTATCAATTACAACGACTTAGTTTACGATTTAATTATTTGTGTGAGGTAGCGTGTTTAGTTGTATTGTGTTAGCGACTTTAGGGGGTCTTCCAAGCAAGAGACGGCTTGCTTAGAGAACAAGGCTCAGGGACTATAAATAGACTATTAGACCTCACTTGTAAGGTGTGCATTTTGAGCCACCACCCCGGGGGAGCTCACCCGGGGTGGATCGTTATCTTGTATTTGTTCTTATCAAATCAATGAAGGTTTATATTCTTAAATCATTTGTTCATCTATCTTTTAGTGTTTGTTTATCTTTGTTCGCTCACACTTTTTATAGATTGGAGGCGATTTTTACGATTACTTTGTTAGATACACATATACCACTAAAGAAAACAAATAATGTAGAAAATACACTTGAGTGACTAAAACAGTCACGTAAAAATTTAACAAGAACCAACTAATCTTCAAAGGTCAATGATTTACGAACCAATTCATGTCATCCCTTAGCTCAAAAACACTAAAACTTTAAAAAAAATACCATCTATACTATCTATTAAGGGAGCTTAGCCGCTGACCTAGAATTGCCTACGTGTCATCTTTTCAGCTATGCCACATCACCTTCGCTTATGTCATAATTCCGATTTATATATAACATTATGTATATAATATATAAATATATAATCTCTAATAAGGGGGAGAGTTGCAAAAAAAAACCGGGTATTTCAAATTTTGAATTTTGAATTCATTTAACTCATCCCAAGACACCATATATCTTCTTTCTCTTTCTCTCTCTCAAACCTCATTAGCAACCATTGAAGATGCACAGGGATAGATCTGGGGATGGAGATGCAACCATCTTCAAATTTCAACCTACTTCCAAGATCCGGATCGGTAAAGCACAAGATGAGTTCTCTTTCAAACCCTAGGTTATCTCGGTTCCACTCCGAAAACGTTCCGCCTGTCGGTTTCGTGCAAGGAAGTTACAGGATTGGAAACTTCTGTAGATCCGCATGTTAAGGTATGGGTTAAGTGATTGATTTGTGTGTTTATGGTTTTTAGATAGTGTATTTGGAACAGGAGTTGATTCTTGCGAAATTTCTTAGGTTGGGTGACGGCTGGATCTGGATACGTTTAAATTTATGTTGATTATTTTTCAGAATTTGAGTTTACAGTTGTTTGTTAGCAGATGATTTGACCGAATTTGAGTGTGAAAATAAGTCTAATGTCATTATTCTTTTGTATTACATGAGTTGAAACTTGAAACTGTGTATTGTTATTGTTCACAGCTTTCTGTTGAAAGGCTGAGTTCAATGAAGAAATACGTTTTTGGATTGGGTTCTGCTCAGGTAACTACAAATAATCTGGTCTATACATTTTGTGTTGTGCTACTGTTTATTATAATTTTTGTTGGTGATACACTGATACAGGTGTTGGCGACAGCTGTTGTGGTGGGATTAGTTGCTCATATTGGATTCAATTTTTGTTGGTGATACAGTGATACACGGTATGATTTCGAAATTCTCACATATGATTCAAATTAGTATGTTCATCTAATAGATTTTGTTTGTATTTTCTAGAGATATATACTCGATTATATCGTATTTAGTGATTTTAACATTCATGTCATTTTAGATGATCTTATTTATGTTTAGATATTTTTTTCCAGATCTTTGTTTTAGCCGTTCGTGGATTCAATTGCAATGTCTCGATGGATCCGTCACTCTTCGGGGTAAGAGTTTCTAATTAAGAGTGCTGATTCTGGATCAATGAAATAGGAATTGATTTGTATTGTTTTGGTTTATGTTTTTTTTTTTCATTAATGTGATTGTTTAGGTTTTTTTTTCATTAATGTGATTGTTATTTGCTTGAATGTACACCCAATTGGATACTTGAATTTTGTCATATATATATGTTTATATATTATATATATTGATGTGTTTGGTTTGGAAACTTTGTGCAGCATATTGCAAACTTGGCGGGCAACAAGAAGTTAGTATTACAAGTACCTGCATTCAACGTTATTAATGGTGGATCACATGCTAGAAACAAGCTTGCTATGCAGGTATAAGTCTTTATTACATACGCACTTTTTTATATACTTAACGTTTCTTGATATTGAGTTGCGTTTTTTTAGGAATTCATGATTCTTCCTACTGGTGCTTCGACTTTTATGGAAGCTATGAAGATGGGCGTTGAAGTATATCATAATTTAAAGGTGGGTTGAAGCATATTTCTTGAAATTTTTAAATCTGCACCTTTGTTTGTGATTGTTAATCTTTCGCACGCGTTTGCAGTCTGTTATTAAGAAGAAATATGGTCAGGATGCAACCAACGTTGGCGATGAAGGTGGTTTCGCCCCTAATATTCAGGTAGTTATGGTTTTAATTTGTCATATATCATTGTGCCATTTAGTTTTGGTTTCTTGATTGTCGTTTAACACAATATTGTCGTCTTGAAATTTAGGAAAACAAAGAGGGCCTCGAGTTGCTCAAGTTAGCCATTGCTCAAGCTGGTTACACAGGAAAGGTGATTACGTTAAAACCACTCATTTGCATTAGTTTCCTTAGATGAACGATATTTTTTTAAAATCTTACAGCTATTTTTTACTTTGGGGGTTAAAATACCAAAATAAATTTTAGATCACATGTTGGAAACAAGCTTGCTATGCAGGTATAAGTCTTTATTACATACGCACTTTTCGATATACTTAACGTTTCTTGATATTGAGTTGCGTTTTTTTAGGAATTCATGATTCTTCCTACAATCCTACTGGTGCTTCGACTTTTATGGAAGCTATGAAGATGGGCGTTGAAGTATATCATAATTTAAAGGTGGGTTTATGCATATTTCTTGAAATCTTTAAATCTGTACCTTTGTTTGTGATTGTTAATCTTTCTCACGCGTTTGCAGTCTGTTATTAAGAAGAAATATGGCCAGGATGCAACCAACGTTGGTGATGAAGGTGGTTTTGCCCCTAATATTCAGGTAATTATGGTTTTAATTTGTCATATATCATTGTGCCATTTAGTTTCGGTTTCTTGATCGTCGTTTAACACAATATTGTCGTTTTGAAATTTAGGAAAACAAAGAGGGCCTCGAGTTGCTCAAGACAGCCATTGCTCAAGCTGGTTACACAGGAAAGGTGATTACGTTAAAACCACTCATTTGGATTAGTTTCCTTGAATGAATGATGTTTTTTTTAAATCTTACGGCTATTTTTTATACTTTGTGGGTTAAAATACCAAAATAAATTTAAGAGTAAGGTGATTACGTTAAAACCACTCATTTGCATTAGTTCCTTGAATGAATGATATTTTTTTAAAATATTACGGCTATTTTTTATACTTTGTGGGTTAAAATACCAAAATAAATTTAAAAGTAAAATGCCATTTGCGTCCCTGAGGTTTGGTCACTTTTGCGACTTTCGTCCACTTTTGAGTTATGTTACCAGTTTTTCTTTACCTAATTTATTAATTATTTAGCGGTTATTTTATTTCAAAGTTATTTAGTCTAAGAATTTATTTTTGTTACTTGAATTCATGTTTATAGAGAAATATTTTTTATAATTTTGGACACAGTTAATGGATTTGTGTTTTCTTTTGATGAGAATGAGCTAATTAGTTTATAATAGTGCAGCTAAGATTGATGAAACATCAATTCTCACAAGAACATTTTCAATAATTAGCATTTTAATGTCATACATTTTTTATTATAACGATTCATTACATATTCGATCGATTTATTAAGTTGGTTAAAATTTTGTATATGTTAAATCCTTTAGAAGGTCTAATATCTTGATATGATAAGATCATAAAATGTAACACCTCGAAAATTCACGTCCTATAATGTGTTGACACGTGTCATAGGTTTGAACGTGTGAAAGAATGTTATAAAAGGATTAAAGTTGACAATCATGGAAAGTATGTGAATATACGAGTTCTAAGTGTCAACAGTGAATAAATATATTGTACATTAACCCTACATGATGCTCATACCTTCAAACGAATAAATCATGGATCATACGAAGCTAAATATGAAAGAAAGTGAGAGATTACAAACCACAGGGGTTAAATGTGTCAACATGTTTAAGTTATACCTCTGAGTGACCTTTTGACAAACCCGAATCTTTGTAACGGTTATTTATGCTCACTAGAATGCATGATATAAATTTCATAAAGTTTCGTTATCGTATGAGCAAGTTGTGATCAAATTCGTATGCGAGGGGTTAAAAGCGTCAACGTTGAAGTTTAGGACTTTTCGGGTGACAACAAAGTTAACCGAGGACTAAACAAAGTGGGTATATGTCTTGAAGCCCTTATACGTCAATTTGGAGGGTTCAAAGTGCAAGAAAAATAGTCGTGGCAAAGTTCCCAAGAGCCAAGGACCAAAGAGTAAAAAAATCAAAAATGTAAGATTTGATCAGAGGGGGCCTCGCGCCACGCGACGACCTTGGGGGGGGGGGCTACGCGTGATGCGAGGGGCATTCTGCTCCGATTTTCTTGGGTTCTTGCCTGCCATAGCTCTTATAACCGACTTTAATCCGATTTTCCTCATATTGGGCGACCCCTAAACAACCCCTAGACATTTAGGGACACTTGTTACTGATCAAACATCAATGGTAGACCTTGTTGTCAACAATCCATGAAGATATGAGCACTATAAAAGGCCACTAAGTTGCAACCATTTCTTCACACCTTTCTCTTGCATTCCTGATCATTTCTGGAGCTCCAAAGCAGGCTCAAGTGATCACTAATCGTGCATAGGACTCTTGTAAGTATGCTTAACCTTTCTTAGTTAAGTTTTTGCTTAGTTTTAGCTTAAAAGTCAAACCGTCGTAATTAACGGTTGACTTAACGATTAATCACTAATGGTCCAGTGATTAGTCGAATTGAAAGTAGTTATAAGTTGGTAATTATGTGGGCAATAAACCCTTAAAAGGGTTCCCCCTGATTCCCACTCTAACTAGGTCAAATGTCGGGTCAAACTTGTTATTAAAAAGTCAACAGGATACTTAATTTCTAATTTATGCATAATTAGCAATGTAGAACACATACAACCTGTTTGATCATTATTATAACTTGGCAATTAGTGTAAGAACATGTCTAAACATGTTCAACCCGACAATTCTCTGTAGAGACCCGGTTCGGAACCGAAAGTCGCATAGTTTGACTTTTGCTTTGACTTTCAGTTATGACCCATTTTGGTATGTTTTAGAAATACCTTAGAGCTTCATTTGGACCAGGTTACATGCTAGTATAACCCTCTGTGATTATACACCATGGTTCATTAGTTAACCAATTAATATGCATGATTCCGTTAATTGCTCATATGTTGACCATTATGCCCTTTTCACCTTAAAACGTGATTTTTGAAAATGTAAAAGAGTAGAAACCTTAATTACTGATATATAAACTTGTAACCGAAATTTGACATCAGTTTGAGGTCTAGATTAAGAGTTATGCTCATTAGCGTAAATTGAAAGCTTTATGTTATTTAAACGACATAATTAGCATATAGCCTATTTAAACCCACTTTTTGATATCAAACTTATTACCCACTGATGTAATATATTATTTTGGGATTTTTGAAGATTTTTAATTAATTTTAGGCTGAGCATAACTTATAGCCATAGGCTTAATCCGGTAATTGTCGGTTTTGCCCTTACGGGCTATAAAATGAGTTTTACATATCTAATCGACTCCAAACCTTTTGCTACTGATTAGATATGATAAATAAATTATTTTAAGCCTTCTGGAATAATAAAAATATCAGCTTTATGTATAGAACCCGGAAATGGCTTCTAATCGCCTTTTTAAGCGTTTTTAAATATAGTATGTACTAGAACTATTTTAAACATACAAGGGTTGATACCTACTGATATTTTGGGAAAATTATAATATTTTAACAGTAAGCAAAAGTTGTTAAACTCAGACTTCAGTTTTGAGCTTTTCGGCTTATGTGAAATTACCAAAATGCCCCTACGGTGCATAGTTTGGTTATAATTGATAAATTTCACATATATACTTTACCCTACTGTTATAACTTAGTAAAATAAGTATTTTTGCTGATTATATCAGACCTGTAACTCAGGTTAATACTTAAACTCTTTTATAACCTTGTAAATGACCAAACTACCCCTACGGGGCATAGTTTGTGTTTAAATTCGTTTCGGGCATAATAGAAGACATCTTACTGATGTCACAACATATTTGAAGCATATTAACTTAGGAAACCTGTATATGGCTCTTACGGATACCCGTTACGCTTATTACGCGTTCGGTTCGGTTCGGCTTATGTAACTAGTTTACATAAATTAGCCGAAACGGGTCAAACCTTATCGGTTTTATCTCAAAATCCAGAATGTGTTTAGATTACCCATATAAGACAAGTCTCCCAACATGTCGGGTCTAAATCACATTCTATCCGGTCTTCGCTTAATCGTGCGTACGAACCGTATCTTTGAAACTAACCGGTCTAAGCTTAAGCTTAATTAAAGACCCGTTAGGATTCTAATAGGTTATTATAAACCTTCGTTCCAGATTAGGAGGACCAGTAAAAGCTACTTGCATTTGCTTATTGTGATTATTACTTTGCTAAGGTAAATACTTTTAACTTATTTTCCCCTATACGGGCTTGGGTTACGGTATATAAAATACCGCTTGGTCGGGCATTAAATCTTCCATCGTTTGGTGGTTAATTGAATAATTTGATCGGCCCGTTTAAATATGTTTTGTTTACTTAAAGCCTTTGGGGGGTTAATGACCATGTCCTGGATATCCTTGGCATCATTTTACGAAATGGCCAAGACCTAAGCGCGGAGTGTAGGCGTACACTCGTCAGTGCATAAATAGTTGATGTGGTGTGTCTATTGATCTTTAACCCGGACACGATCCGGGCTACTGAACGCATAAGGAACATGTAATTCTTTTACAAGATTATATATTTAAATAATTCTCCCAAGTTATAAAATGTTTATGCCACGTGCATCCAAATCAATTTTTAATCATTTTTTAAAATGAGTCAGTTGATTGTATTTACCAGTGTAAACCGACGTATTTTCCCAAAAAGATTAAATGCAGGTACTAAGCGTAATAGGCTGGATTCTCTCCTTAGCATCAATAAAGAGTCTCGCAAACTTAAGATGCCTATCGTCTGTTGAACTACTGTTTCTTATTTATTTTGATCCGTCTGTGGATAAACATTCGACTATTGTGATACTTGATATTACAAATTATAAAAGTTGAATTGTATCTTTCAATTGCTTCCGCTGTGCATATTAAATATTGTGTTGTTTGACTATTATGTTGCCAACCACGTCACGATACTCCCCACCGGGCCCACCGGTGACACGTGGAAATCGGGGTGTGGCATAAAATAAATTTAAAATAAAAATAGCTGGTAGTTCTGATTGCTTGGCTTTGAGATGTTTTAAACTCACATTCAGGTCTTAAATGAGTTATGATAAGGAAATGATTTTGCAGGGAGTGTTGCTAAGTATTCTGGCGGCAATGGATATACTCATGCCTAAACATTATTGGCTAGACAGCACATGTTCAGCAAGCACTTCAAAACATACCGGTGGCTGTGGAGATGATATTTTTCTCTATATTTCAAATGTATGCATATAGTGCTCCTCCATACAAAGGCAAAGTTATCAAAGAAAAGAAGAAAGAATGATTTGAGAATATTATCATTGTCATATTTAGAAATAATGTTGGTAAAGCTTCTATCTTTGTTCATTTTAGACATCATGTGACTCATCCTTACATTGTTTTCTTTTGGTTTTCATGTTTTGCAATATATTTTTGGTTCCTTATAACATACACTAGCTTGGTCAAATATTTTTTTACTACCATTGTCTTTAGCTGCATTGTCATATGACTCAGGTTGAATTTTTAAATTTGTATACGTGTAATCTATACTATATATTAAGGGGCTATATTTGAAAGAATAGTTCTAATGGGCTTCAACCCACAAGCCCATTCTGAAAGTTAATTGGATCAATAACATTTAGCCCAATTATTGAATTGTGTTATTGTTCAATTTTAGTTTTACTGAATTGGATTATTTATATCATAAATTGAATAGGCCTTTTATTGAATTATACAATAACAATGGACCTTTACTGAATTTTACACTAACAATGTGTCAACAAAAATTAAGGTCATATATAAGATGTTATTAGACAACATAAAATTAGGTCAGGCTTTCATTTTCGACAAAATATTATCAATTACTTACCTTATTTCTATATCAAACATGTACACTAAAACAAATTGTCTTTAACATTGTTTTATAAAGATATGTAACTAAACACAAAGAATTTAAATAATATATTATAATATGTTTTTTAGTATTTGATTCCGATCGTTATTAAAACAAACCCATGTGTTCACACGGGTGTACAACTAGTTTTATCTATAAACAATTCTTCTTCTTCTTCTTTTTTCTAGCCTTATCACTCACAAATGCCTTCTCCGAGTATTCAACTCTTTGACTCAGTGAGTTAAGCATCCGAGTCTGCAACTTGTTCCTTCAAGCATCCGAGTCATCAACATCATCATCTTCTCATTAGCATCCATTAGTTTTTCAAGCAGTTGCAGATTCCTCTTCTTATTATCCCATCCTTTTTCAATTTCAGTTATTTCAAATCCAGAGTCCTCTATAACACTCATCGGGTTTTCAATTCACATCGATTTCCTTCAAAACCTCCATTGTTGAATCAATTATATTGTTCGACGGAATCCGTATCAACTGTCAAATTCATCCAAACATCATGTTCAAATGTAATTTTATCGTTTTAGAGTCAATTTCAACATATCTGTTCTTATCAACAACAATTGGGTCAACTTTCTCATCGATTTCAATACATTTGTTCTTATCAACAACAATCGAATCAACTTTCTTGTTGGAGGTGAGGATAAAAGCCATTGGATTAGCTATTGACCGGGTAGTTCTTCCTTATCTGTAACAACTCCCAAAACACCCTAGAAGGAACCGTAATCGGAACCCCGGACCTGCACGACGAAACCCAGCGTGAAAAACAAAGAATCCGAATCCTGGCATCCCGAAATACTTAATGCACATCTATTAGGTATTTGTTTTATTTTATTTATTATTGTTTTTTTTATAATTGCCAGGTAAAATTTTTTCGGGATACCCCTAAATTAACGGGTTAGCTCCGCCACTGGCCACACCTACTTATACGACGTGACATTAAACAAGTAAAATGCCCATGGCATTATAGCCTAGTGGCTTCTTGGGGGTAGGTTAAGGCTTATGACTATTATGTCATGGGTTTGATTCCCACAATAGGGGTTTTTCTAGATTTATTGGGTTTCTCCAGAATTTGTGTATAGGCATTATTGCCTAGTGGAGATGGATATGATCGGGTGGTTCCGCTGGTGGCACGGTGATACTCCAGTGGTCCGTCAGTGATCCAAATATGCCGTTAAAAAATGCCAATCAAACGGATCTATTTTCAAGCACACACTCATTTCAATGATTGATTAGACAGTTAGATCGTGTCATGTTTAAGGACTACACAAAGATTCTTTCAAAGTCAAAATTCTTTTGTCGCATAAAACCATTCACTCCAAGACGCTACATAACATGCATAATGCAGTGCGTAATATGTACAAGGGAGGGCAAACTTGTCGGTGGAGGAGCTTGAATCCTTAAATAGGGGAGCTAGAAGTTTTAAAGGAAAAAAATAGAGGGAGCCGAAATCAATACATATAAAGTTTTCGGAAATTTTCAGTAAGCAAGCTTTACACTTTGAAGCGAAAAAGCCCAACAACTTCATATCTCGAGGCCCTTGCAAGGAATGGCAAGATTTAAACTCCTCAAAGCCAAGCCCAAAGTCATTAGTCCAAATTCATTAACCTAGTAACCTCATATCTCAAAGTTAAAACCACAACTTTAAACTTATAATTGCCTTAAAACATGTCATCTCCTACACACTCTTTAGGCATGCACATGCAAACTATACCCCATGAGTCTCGCACTCACTAGAAATCGCGGTGCTATGGTTTGGATACATTTCGTAGAACCTCAAGTCCAAAGTCACAAGTTATCCCAATGGAAAATCTTTGAATATCAACTTAAAAATCACGATGGAAATTCTTCACAACCCTAGGCATATTAAGGACTTAAGGCTATTTATATTATACCTATGTGGCTATGTGAGATAGGTATGGACATGGAGAAAATTATCACACATTTCCCAAACCACAACCCAAAAGCACCTTAGTAAAGATCAAGAGCACTTTAAAATAGCAAGGTGGTAGAATTAAGTTGGGCAAAGTGTTAGCCATGGAAAGAGCTACATTATAGAAACAAAGTTGCTTAGATATCGCTAAATAAACCAACAAACTATCGTTGCAAGTGATACAATTCAAAACGCGAGTGAATAATGATCGGTGAAGCAAATCGCTTTCTTAATCCATTACTCTCGTCGTAGTTAAAAGAATGTTTTAAAGGTTCTAATTTAAGCTAAAACACACCCAAAGTTAAATCTAGCATTTGGTAATTGTAAACAAGATGAAAATCAGAATTTGAGTGGATTTAGTGTGTTCACATCTTCCTACATATGTAACAAATAAACAAAATTTTACATCTAACTAAACAATGAAATTACACAACTAAAACTATCATGGTAATTACATAAGTCCAACATTTTTATATGTTTTCAATAGATTTTTGAAGGCCCCGGTTGTTTGCTTCACGGTTGATAGAGCTTGTATCCCGTTTAGTTGAGTCTCAACCTTCTCCGTACCTTGTTAACAAAATTTTCGATGTTATTAGTATCAAAGTATGCAATGTCGAATTGAATCGTGTTTTATGATAAGTAAGATAAACTACATAACTAGATTAGATTATATGAAACTTAATTTGTATTAAAAAAGTGAAACAACTATTTTAGTTATTATTCGTTGCAATTGTTGTGTTTGTTTTGTTAGCTCCTTGCTAGTTTTCAATGAAAGTTGCGTTTCAAAAGAACTATTTTTTGTTATTTAAAAAAGTTAAGGTTGTTTTGTTAAAAAAAGTCAATTTGTAAATTACCTTCGAATAAAGTCTCGATCAATGACTCGATATCCTCCGGTTGATACTTTATATATTTATCAATGCTCTTACTCCCCTCGAACTGCGATTTATACCGACCAATGAACGATCTATACGCCGGACTCACCACCGCATTTATCGACACCCTCATCTCGGACAACAATTGTTGGTCACTCACAACCCATGTGCTTTGTGTCTTATGTATCTCATCAAACATCGCGTTAAAGTTCTTGAATCTATCTTTCAATACTCGTCTACTCGGTTTTCCATGCACTTGAATGCCTTCTTGTGTGAGCCATTGTAATAACTTCGTCCATGTTTCGCGTTGATAACTCTTGTGGTAGTTTCTAACGTCGGATGACTTTCGACGACACCAGTTATCTCCGATTACCTGCTTCATCTCGTTTGTTTCTTTCACTAGTTGTAATACAAACCTGTTAATCACACAATCAACATAATAAGATAAGTTATTTATTAAAGTAGTTTAATCATACTATTATAAGGGTTGTGATAAATATACGTCACCCCTATATTTTTTTTTTCACTATGCAAACTTGTCACATCACAAACACATCCCCACTCACCCACCCCCACCCCCACCCCACACTTAAAAAATCAATTGATCACATGTTTTCAAAAGTGGGGTACAGATAGAGGTGTAAAAAAACCGGTTTTAGGATCAAAACCGGAAAAAAAAAAAAAAAAACAAAACTTGTTTTTTAAGCGTTTTGTTTTTTAACCCGGACAGAACCGTCGATTTGTATATTGGTTGGTATTCTTGAACTTTGAAACTGGTTTGAAAACCAAACCCGTTTTTTTGGCCCAAATCGGTTTTTAACCGAATCGGTTAAAAAAACGTTTTCCCCCCACAAAAAAAAAAAAAAAAAAAAACCGGTTCGGTTAAGGATAATTTAAGGGGTGGAGTACGTTTAGACAACCGTTTCTTTAAAAATCTACGAGGTTTACCCAAATTACAATACCGATTGTTGTTCATCAGAAATATGTAGCGTAACGATGGATCTTTGTAGGATGTTGATTTTGTTTCCAGGTTAGCGTCTAGCAGTTCGATCACATCCAATAATTGTTGCGACAAATATGAGTTTTCCATGTTCGATGAAGCTTCATTTTCGACATGTTTCCGGAAAATATGTTCTAGTGTGTTATGATAATCGTCGAACGCGCATTTTATGTAGCCCATAACATAGCGGGTTAGGGGGTGCACCGCCCCTTGGACCGTGGTTTTGTTATTGTCGTTACTAATGGTCTGTTTCAAATCATTGAACATGTTTACGACCACCTCGCCAATGGTATCACCAACGATTGATATCTCCGATTTGAGATTGCAATATTCTTCTAGCTTAACGTCGTTGGAATCCGATTCCTCGACCGCGACGCTAAGATCACGAATTGATTCGTATATATCGAGGAATTTAAACAAGCGTTTCGCCTTTGGCCTCTCAATAGCCACAGTGGTGGGGAATTCGAGAAGTGAAGTGGTGATCCCGCGAATAAGGTTGATGAACACGCCCGTGAAAACCGGGGGGTGCTCGGAGAAAACAGTTTCTCCGAGTTTTCGTTCTTCTACAAAAAGAACGCGCGAACAATGGTTCGTTAACTTGACCCATCGTGTTATATCCGGCTCTAACGAAACCCATTTCGATTTATGCACATCTTCCATACTCACTTTATCAAATTCAAACCTCTTTATTTGATCATCCAATTCATCTTTCCGTATCTCACTATAAGCCAAACAACATTCATATTGATACCCTGCGGGAATCATCACCGAAGCGATTTTGTTCATAAGAATTACATTTTCTTTCGAATAACCCGGAAAGTCATCGTGGTTATACCATTCGGGTTCAGCCCCTTTGGTAATCGTCTCCGAAGGAGCATTTGAGTCTTGTAAAATCGCGCGAAATTCGTCTTCAATCAACACAATGGCTAGTTGCAAGACTTGCTTGATGGTATTAAACGACGCCGAATTAGGAAACTCACCCAATGCAATTTTTAGCTTCGATAAACGTTTAATCGCCTCCATGAAAAGCTCGTCTTCCTTTGTTATTTTAGCAAATCTTACCCCCGATTGTATATTATTATACGCTTTGATATTTGACTCGACGATTTTAACAAACGTGTCAACGGTATCAGGAAGTTCGGGTGAGGTGGTTTTGTCATCGGTGGATAATTCGTCGATGAAACTATCAATGGCGGACGAGATTTGATCATGGTCGAGATTTGACAAGGATTCATCCGCATTGTCAATAGTGTCGGGGGCATCATCGTCACGGAGCTTAGGAGATTCGGCGTTGGATTTTCGACGATTTTTAGCTTTGTTGCTATAGACTTTCTCCATTAAACAAACAATTGTATGTGATGGGATTGAATGATGGATTTAGGAATATGATGAATGAATCAAAATGGGGAAAATGATTCTTTTTTTACGGACAATGTTAATGGATATAGTTTTTTGGTCCGATTAAGGAGACAAACTACAAAGCTCATCCTTGGATTATTTAAGGATACTAGAAGAGAACCAACCAAATTTCTACAAGGTTATAAATTGGATATTTAGTTATAAGAAATGCTAAATAAGAACTTCACATTCATTTTTTTTTAGGAAAATGCCAAAATATCCCTGAGTTTAGGCCACTTTTCTTATTTCAGTCTAAATATGAAATTTTTTGTATTTTGGTCTGAGGTTTCATTTTTTTTTTTGCTATTTTCATTCAATTGGCAAAATGAGTTAAAATTTTCTGTTAACTTCTCCCTTCTTTTATCGTTTTCCTCATTTAACTAAAATATATTATAAAATGACGATTATACCTTTCATTTAAACGAGGAAAACGACAAAAAGATGATAAGTTAATAGAAAATTCTAACTCAGTTTGCCAATTGGATGAAAATGACAACAAAAATGAAATCTCAGAGATCCAGATAGAAATTTTTTTTGACTGAAGTGACATAAACTCAGGGACCTAATTTACCATTTTACTCTTTTTTAACGGTAAATTTCTTTTATTCATGTGGTCATTTAAGTTTATCTATTTCACATTCATTTTTAGTTATAAGACCATGCGTAGTGGTTTGATGAATAATGCCCCCACCCTGGGGCGTTTTCTGCCATGTGGCAGTCCAGTTAGCAAGTGGGCATTATTGGGCGTTTTTGCAAAAGTGGCGTAATGGAATAATGTCCAATAACGCCCCATCCAATCATTACACAATTATTTATTTTTTTAAATTAAAAACTTAAAATACTTCATTAAATTAAAAAAAAATTACAATACTAAAAAATTACATTGCAAAATTTTAAGTTTTATAAAAGATCCAAATGAGACAATTAATAAACAAAACTTTAGGGACTGATATAGCATTTTTTGAAACTTGAAATGTGACCAAAGTTTTAAATCAAACCACACGGGCCTAATGTGACATGTTTTAAACCAGCCTCCATCCTTCTCCTTCTTCTCTGGTGCGACCTGCAATATCTCCGGCGGACCCAACCCAAAAATTCCGGCAAACCCAACCCAAAAACTCCATCTCCATCTCTCTAAACCACATGGCCATATCTGATTGGCCAACAAATTGCCCAAATAGCGTGATTCAAAGAACGCCAAAACCAAATTTGCCCAAAATCACGCTGAAACACGCCGGGGTGTAGCGGCTTCTCGGCGTTTTCGGGCGTTTTCTTCGAATTTTTTTTATAAATCATGCCCCATTACGGGCGGTCTCATTCTAAATTATTTCTATCTTCGCTTTAAAAACTAAGTAAATAATAATTAAAAAAATCTCAATTATCTGGTTATTAAAAAATATCGACCCCAAATAACCAACCAATTCGAGTCATATTGTAGACTGATTTGAGTCGGATTACAGACCAATTTCTCCTTTTCTCGTATGATTCGGGCAAAATGAGATTCATAGTACGACGGGATGAATGTGTATTAATGATATACAAAACGATGTCTTGACCTTTTTAAGATCATAATACACCATGCCAACCATATCCTTATATAAATACGGATAAAATTAGGTTTTTGACGAAATGAAATCTTAGTTTTTGGTAGTACTAAATTGTCATACAATCAATGATAAACGTAGATACAAATAAAGCTAGATTTAGTAATTCATTTCCATAAATAATATAAGTAAGTTTAGCATACACTTAACCAAGGACTAAAATTCGAGGAAACCATTTTTTGTTTAAACAATCTAAAAAAGAAATTACAACTATATTTCATAATTAGCTAGTCATCTACTTGAGGGATACAATCAGTTGAACTTCCGCACTGGAGAAACCACTAGCATCATGCTAACCACCATAATTAACCTTTCAAACCAGCTCATACCCTAAAAAGTTAATACACGTACCACAAAGTTATGATTAATGCTTATAATTTGAGAAAAAAGAAAAAAAAACTAAGGCTTACTTGGCGTGATATCAGAAGACAAACTATGATCTTGATTTTGTGATGATTTTCTACGCCTACGATTATGATCGGCTAATCTCCTTCGACAACTTTTATTTCCATTGTCGAATTCCATCAAAAGTTGGAACCTTTATGCCATTATATACACAAGTAAATCAATCTCCTTTTAAGAACTTTGAAATAAAATCTTAAGAAAATAACATAGGAAGTAATAATTAGTCGATTTTAGAGTAAATGCCCTCGGGATCAACCCCGTTCCATGTACACCAATCATTGTGTTTATTTTCATTGTATTACACCAAAGGGTATATCCGTCATCTTCACAAAATTGTAGAAATACTCTTTTTTAGTTAATGCATTTCCATGGATCACACAAGAAAACGAACCCAACGATTAAATTCATTCAATATAAAAAACATTTTGGAAAGGTAATGGTATCCGAATTCGAATCCATTCGGATACAATATACAGCCACAATTTTCAAGGACATAATATTAAGTGTTATCCGACATGATTAGCCGAATTTAACATTCCCGTTGACCCACGCCCCTTTTTTTTTTTTTACATTAGTAACAGAATATTATACTAATTCAACAACTTTAGTTTTCAATTTCCAACTTTCCTTAAAAAAATCATATAAAAACTCAAAATAGTAAAAGCATAAAAATTACCTCCCACACTGTTGACAGAATCGCTGACGCAGCCCGGCAAAAACGACAGTAGACGCGTTCGAGTGAAGCTCACAAACTTTAAGCCGACGGTGGTAGTCCTTAGCAAGAGTAAGATCAGCATTACACCCTTCAGGCTGACACCTCGGCGAGTTAACATGCGCCACCACCTCAACCGGGTTCACCATTTCATCCTCATCCGACGAGTAGTACGTTCGCTCACCCAAACTCAACCCAATCCGTTTCTTTATTTGATTTTGTGATGATTTTCTACGCCTACGATTATGATCGGCTAATCCCCTTCGACAGCTTCTTTTTCCATTGTCGAATTCCAACAAACGATGGAACCTTTAAGCCAATATATACACAAGTAAATCAATCTCCTTTTAAGAACTTTAAAATTAAATTTTAAGAAAATATAACATAGGAAGTAATAATTAGTTGATCATTAAGAAAATAACATTGGAAGTAATAATTAGTTGATTATTAGAGTACTAACTAATAAGAGTTAATTACACAGATGGGTCCTGTGCAGTGGGGGAACTAGAACATTAACTCAGGGGTATCTTAATTTTTTTTTCACCGTGCAATCGTACAATATTAAAAAACGACAATAAATAAATAAAGTAAAACAAATATCTAATAAATTTGTTCTTTTCTTTTTTTCATAGCTTGAAATCGTTCCATCACATCGTCGTCTTTTACTTCACGTAAAAAATCCTTTTCGACCGCACAAACCATAGCATTGTTCAAAAATTCCAGGCCCATTTGATTGCGTAAATCCGTCTTGACAAGCTTCAATTTCGAAAAACATCTTTCAACGGTTGTGGTTGCAACCGGTAAAAGCAAAGCTAGCTTCACTACCCTATAAACTGAAGGAAAAGAACTATGCGTTCCCATTTCAACCATAACACGCGCAAGATCACTTATTTTATTCAAGTTTGCAAATTTATCACCATCACTTATAGTGTGACGAAATGGGCAATTGGGATTTGGGCTTATTATTTTCAATTGATTGTTATCCTCGTAGTTGTGCCGTGCCGTGCATTAAAACTTCAAGGCAATTGGGCAATTATTTACAATCTTTTATTATTTTGGGCTAACATATTGGGCAATTGGGCTTATTATTTACAATCTTCAATTGATTTGGGCTAACATATTGGGCAATTAGGATTTGGGCTAACATATTGGGCAATTAGGATTTGGGCTTATTATTTTCAATTGATTTGGGCTTACAGACTCTTTTTTAGGGGTGTTCTCGTAGTTGTTCAGGGGTATCCTTGGTATAAAATCCGAAAAAAAAAAATTACACTACCGATAAAAAGTTGAGCCGTAGCCCGTGCTACGGCTCGGACAACATAAGGTCCGCCCCTGGTCCTGTGGTTTATAGCTAGTGTCGCCTTTGGGTACTAACTTATTTTTTTAACATGTTTAGGTTTTATGGTTTCAATTTTGTAACACATTTTGGTACTAACACCAAAATAAGTTAATTAATGACTAAAATACCCTTGCATTATTTTTAAGTTTATCAATATAACTAACACATTTGGGTACTAACACATAATTTTATTTAAGTTTAAATCAATTTTACAAAATCTATTTATTTTTTTTATTTTCATCTTTTTATTATATCTCTTAATTAACATAAAATTTATTTATTTTCTTTATTTTCATATTTTTATTAAATTTCTTATTTAACATAAAATCTACTTGTTACACCAGTATTTTATAAAATAAAATCTACTAGCTATATAGTTTTATGTAAATTAAATTTCTTACTCGTTTTAAATATTTAAATAATGTAAACCTTACTCGTTTTCAATTTTGGATAGATATGATTAATAATAATAATAAATATCTTTCATGTAAAAAAAATTTAAGCATTTTTTTAACTCGTTTTTTTTGTTCATTTACATTTTACTATTTAAGAACTTATATCGTTTCTATATTTATTATTATCTATCATATCTATCCAAAATTGAGGAGTAAGGTTTACATTATTTAAAACGAGTAAAATATTTAATTTACATAAAACTATATAGCTAGTAGATTTTACTGGTGTAACAAGTAGATTTTATGTTAAATAAGAAATTTAATAAAATATAAAAATAAAAAAATAAATAGATTTTATGTTAATTAAGAGTTAATAATAAATATAGAAACTGTATAAGTTCTAAAATAGTAAAATGTAAATGAACAAAAAAAGAGTTAAAAAAAGGCTTAATTTTTTTTTACATGAAAGATATTTATTATTATCAATCATATCTATCCAAAATTGAAAACGAGTAAGGTTATATTATTTAAAACGAGTAAGAAGTTTAATTTACATAAAACTATATAGCTAGTTGATTTTATTTAAAAAAAATACTGGTGTAACAAGTAGATTTTATGTTAAATAAGAAATTTAATAAAAATATGAAAATAAAAAAAATAAATAGATTTTATGTTAATTAAGATATATAATAAAAAGATGAAAATAAAAAAATAAATAGATTTTGTAAAATTGATTTAAACTTAAATAAAATTAGGTGTTAGTACCCAAATGTGTTACATTGATAAACTTATAAAAATGCAAGGGTATTTTAGTCATTAATTAACTAATTTTGGTGTTAGTACCCAAAGGTGTTACAAAATTGAAACCATAAAACCTAAACATGTTAAAAAAAAAGTTAGTACCCAAAGGCAAAACTATCTATAAACCACAGGACCCATCTGTGTAATTAACTCAACTAATAAAGAAATCAATAAAAGGGTATTTTGGGTATTATACTATTTTTTTAACGGTCAACATAACAATCATATATCATTAACACTAGCAAGTACGAAGGGTACAGCCAACCAAGAATCTACTCAACAGTTCTGGAAAAAAAAAAACAAAAACAAAAATCTTTTGGGTATGATACTATAAGAAGCAAAAGCAAACAGTACGTTATAGTGTGAATCCACAGCTCATATAGGAAACAGAAACTTTTACCGACCCAAATCGCCCTCGGGAAACCCCATCATTGTGTTTATTATTAGACCATGTGTAGTGGTTTGAGCAATAATGCCCCCACCCTTGGGCGTTTTGCGACACGTGGCAGTCCAGTCAGCATGGGGGCATTATTGGGGGTTATTGCAAAAGAGGCGTAGTGGGAATAATGCCCAATAACGCCCCTTCCAATCATTAAACAATTATTTTTTAATTAAAAACTTAAAATATTTCATTAAATTAAAAAAAAAATACAATACTAGAAAAAAAATCCGACTAAATTAAAAAAAAAATACACTAGTTTTCGTCTTCGCTTTCTTCACCCTTGCCAACTTCGTCTTCCTCGTCCTCCGTTTCTTCTTGACCCTCAGGTGGTACATACCGAACCGACCATACGTGTTGTACCAAATCAACCGTTAACGCTGAATGGTACGGTTCGTAACGCAACTCTCGCGCATTATTCACTCTTTCGTCCATTGACGCCTGTGGATGCTCCTCTTGAACGGCTTCTAGCACATAATTCTGGCATATCGCATTTCCTTCGTCTTCCAAAATTATGTTGTGCATGATTATACAAGCGTACATAGCATCTCTCATTTTTTGCTTGGTCCATGCACGACAAGGATTTTTCAAATATTGCCAGCGTTGTTTAAGAACCCCAAAGCATCTCTCAATGTCTTTTCGTGAAGACTCTTGAACCTTTTTAAAGTATGCTCTTTTTTTCATCAATAGGATCACTAAACGTCTTCACGAAAATCGAATACCTAGGATAAATTCCGTCGCACAAATAATATCCATGAGGGTAGTAGTTTCCATTTGCGTAAAACGACGCTTTTGGAGCTTTGCCAGAAATCCACTCCTCTAATAACGGAGATTGTTCAAAAACATTTATATCATTGCATGACCCGACCACGCCAAAGTAAGCCGACCAAACCCAAAGGTCCTGTGAAGCAACCGCCTGAAGAATAACAGTGGGTCCTTTTTGGTCACCCCGTGTGTGTTGGCCTCGTCATGCGGTCGGGCAGTTATCCCAACGCCAATGCATGCAATCCAAGCTCCCGATCATACCAGGCAAACCATGCTCCGCCGAATGTACCTCGTAGATCTTTTGAAGGTCGTCCCATGTGGGCGTTCTAAGATAACGCGCACCATACACATTAATAATACCTTTATAAAAAAACATACACAAACATAAGCTTAAAAAAAATTGTAAATATTATAGTAAAGTATAGGAACTGTACCGCGACAAAAATGCTCCAAGGTGTCTCGTGTTGTTTTCTCGCCCATTTTTAGATACTCATCGTTGATGTCGGTTGTGTTTCCATAAGCAAGGATTCGTAACGCCGACGTACACTTTTGGATACCGGTAAATCCAAGTGCCCCTCTCGCATCCGCTTTTTGTTTAAAATAATCGTAGTTGGCTTCCAAGTTGTCGACTATGCGTTGAAACAACCGCTTACTCATTCGGAAACGACGCCTAAACATTTGGTTCGAAAATGTCGGCGCCTCATCAAAATAATCTTTCATCAAACGATCGTGTGCCGCGCGTCGGTCTCGTTCAATATAACCTCTTTTATTTTTTTCTGGTTCGGGGCGACGACAATGCTTCACATATCTCACCGCTAGTTGACAAACACTCGTAACCGCCTCTTGCTCGACCTCCTCATCGGTGAAATCATCGCCATCCGCAAAAAACTCTTTGAAGTAAAAATTTACTATGGATGAAGAACTAGGGGAATCCATTAAATTTTATAAAATGGAAGTGTTTTTGAGAGTGTTTGAGAAGTTTTTGAAAGAATCTATTATATATAATAAATGAAAGTTATTTGGGCCACGTGTCAACACCAGAGAGCCCCTAAATGCCCTTTTTCCCGCCCAACAGTGCCACTACCCTCTTCTATTTATATCCTCCTTCATTTACTCATTCAGGGCTTCTTGCTTTCTGTCTCTCTCTCCTCTGCTCTATTTCCGATCGATGTTTATCCTCTCTCATGTTTATCCTTCTTCTTCTTCTTCTTCTCATATTCATCTCCTCAACAACGTACGGCAGAGGTTACTTCTATTGGATACATCTTCGTTTGAAACCCTAAATCATGTACCGTCCAGTGGTTGAAGAAGAGAATAATCATGTAAGATCTACTTTTTTAACTAGAAATTTTATTTCGTTTTATCTATTTTGTCATACTGAACATGATGAACCCTTTTCTACCCTCAGAAGAAGAAACAGATCTCCTTATCGTACTCGATGAACGCTTTTGTACAACCTCCTCTTAATCGGTGACTCTGGTATGTTTGGTTTGTTGTATCATGTGATTACGAGCAGATTTATTTTGATATGTTTTGTACTTTGTCTTTCCAGACCTTTTTTGTTGGATTATAGAGTTTGTTGATTAGAAGCAACCTCTGCCGGACGGTTGTTGAGGAGATGGAAATGGGAAAGGTTATACCAGGTGTGTTGATAGGTGATACCAGTGCAAAAGTTTAGGACATCACCAAGGTAACTTAAATTGGTGTGATTTATTTTTTTGGGTATTTCTAACGTTTTGATTTACTGTTTATTGGTGCATTGATTCATTTGTAATCCTTTGCAGATCTCCCGTCATCTCAATTTGAGCAATTAAACGTAGTTTTGTTAATCACTATCGGTGTTTTAATTACTAGCAGTGGTTAAAAAGTTTTCCATCAGCTATTTGACTTAACAATAGTTTGCGTTATTTATTCTAAATTCATCAGTTTTTGTAGGTAAACTGAAGTTTCCACCAATAGGCACTGCCCAGCTAAGTTTCCTACAATGACAGTGGTTATAACAAGTTAATATGGCACATCACTGATCTGCCTAACAAGTGTTGGATATAAGGATGGTTGTACATAAAGTTTGATGAACATCATCCACTGTTCAATTATGAAGAACCACTGATCAAGACCAAAGTCCAGACAAGCACCGATCAACTAAATGTGAAACACTCTCCAACAACAGTGGTTCCTCATCAACAAAACATCTTCTATGTTTGTTTATGTTAACAGTGTTTATTCTATCTTTGTTTATGTTAATAGTGTTTATATGTAACAAAATTTATACTATCACTTCAGTGTTTTGATCTGTACTATTAATTGAACAGTTGTTTCATCTTTGTACTAATAAAATTCCTATACACTTGGATGAATATTAAGCACCTCATCTTGATTGTTTGAGTATAGTATTCTTGAAATTGGTTCAAACATTTGATTGTTCAAAATATTCCACTGCTGAAATACAACCACTGTTTCTTCAATCTCCATGTTGACCACTGATTGACCAAACATCAGTGTTTTGAAAACTGGTTGGTATCCACTGATCGGAAAAAATCCACCAACTTTATTCTCATCAAAAAATTTAAAGTTAGATTAAAAAAAATTCTTGATGACAATTTGTTTCAAACAAATCACTATTTTAATGCTGATTTCTTGATCTTTTGACATTTGATTAAGCAAATTTTGTATTTCAAATTGACGGTTATTATATGTTGATTAAAGTTAAAATAAAATTTAAAAAAGTCATTATGGCATTTGCTATCAAATCAAGTCAGTAGTTACTGACAATATCAGTAATTTTGAAATTCAAAATATGTAAAATGGTAATTTAAAAGACTTTGTTTATATATAACAGTGTTTTCCGCATCAATGTTTTAAAGACTGTTAGGTTGTTAGATGTCATCACCTCAGTGTTTTATATGAAACCATTTTTATGGCATCAGTGTTTATATGTAACAGGGTTTAGTACTTTTGTTTATATGTAACACTATTTATCACATCAGTTCAGTGGTTTGATCTGTATTATTAATTGAATAGTTGTTTCATCTTTATACTAATAAAATTCATATACACTTTGATGAATATTAAGCTTCTCATCTTGATTGTTTGGGTATAGTATTCTTGAAATTGGTTCAAACATCTGATTGTTCAAAATATTCCACTGTTGAAATACAACCTCTGTTTCTTCAATCTCCATGTTGACCACTGATTGACCGAACATTTTAACACTATTAGTACTTTTGTTTATATGTAACACTATTTATCACACCAGTTCAGTGGTTTGATCTGTATTATTAATTGAACAGTTGTTTCATCTTTATACTAATAAAATTCATATACACTTTGATGAATATTAAGCTTCTCATCTTGATTGTTTGGGTATAGTATTCTTGAAATTGGTTCAAACATTTGATTGTTCAAAATATTCCACTGTTGAAATACAACCTCTGTTTCTTCAATCTCCATGTTGACCACTGATTGACCGAACATCAGTGTTTCGAAAACTGGTTGGTATCCACTGATCGGAAAAAATAGCCGCTGCTCACTTTTACATTGTTGACAACCAATTACATAAGAGTTCCACCAACATTATTTTCATCATAAAATTTAAAGTTAAATTAAAAAATAAAAATAAATTCTTGATGACTATTTGTTTCAAATCAAATCAGTAATTAATGCTGATTTCTTGAGCTTTGGACATTTGATTAAGCAAATTTTGAATTACAAATTGACGGTTATTATATGTTGATTAAAGTTAAAATAAAATTTAAAAAAGTCATTATGGCATTTGCTTTCAAATCAAGTCAGTAGTTACTGACAATATCAGTAATTTTGAAATTCAAAATATGCAAAATGGTAATTTAAAAGACTGTGTTTATATGTAACACTATTTATCACTTCAATTTAGTGGTTTGATCTGTATTATTAATTGAACAGTTGTTTCATCTTTATACTAATAAAATTCATATAAACTTTGATGAATATTAAGCTTCTCATCTTGATTGTTTGGGTATAGTATTCTTGAAATTGGTTCAAACATTTGATTGTTCAAGTATTCCACTGCGGATACACAACCTGTGTTTCTTCAATCTCCATGTTGACCACTGATTGACCGAACATCAGTGTTTCGAAAACTGGTTGGTATCCACTGATCGGAAAAAATAGCCACTGCTCACTTTTACATTGTTGACATTCACTGATATTGACCATCAGCGGTTTCCCTAAAAAATAGTCAGTGCTCACGTTTTTATTTTTGATGTTCTTAATTAGTGATACATTGAAATTATCAAATGAAAACTAGAATTACAATCAAATTACCATTTTACCTAATCTTTACATTCCAATTACATAAGAGTTCCACCAACATTATTTTCATGATAAAATTTAAAGTTAAATTAAAAAATAAAAAAAAAATTCTTGATGACTATTTGTTTCAAATCAAATCAGTAATTAATGCTGATTTCTTGAGCTTTGGACATTTGATTAACCAAATTTTGAATTTCAAATTGACGGTTATTATGTGTTGATTAAAGTTAAAATAAAATTTAAAAAAGTCACTATGGCATTTGCTTTCATATCAAGTCAGTAGTTACTGACAATATCAGTAATTTTGAAACTCAAAATATGCAAAATGGTAAGTTAAATTTTTCGCTCTCTCTCTCTTTTTTTTTTTCCTACAGTGCATATCAGTTCTAATATTTAATTATTTTATTAAAGCAGCATATTACACTACTTTTACCTTTGAAATTAAATCTGAAATTTATGACGTCTAATAACAGTGTCAAACCATAACAGTGGTTCAGCATCAACTTTAGTTATTCTATGTTTCTTTTTATTTGTTTATGTTAACAGTGTTTATATGTAACAGTGTTTTCCGCATCAGTGTTTTATAGACTGTTAGGTTGTTAGATGTCATCACCTCAGTGTTTTATATGTAACCATTTTTATGGCATCAGTGTTTATATGTAACAGTGTTTAGGAACAGTTTTGTATTTCACATCACTTCAGTGGTTTGATCTCTACTATTAATTGAACAGTTGTTTCATCTTTATTTTAATAAAATAAAATTCCTATACACTTGGATGTTAAGAGTGTTTAAGTGTTTATATTTAACAGTGTTTTTCGCATCAGTGTTTATAGTCTGTTAGGTTGTTAGATGTGATCACCTCAGTGTTTTATATGTAATCGGTTTTATGGCATCATTGTTTATATGTAACAGTGTTTATCACCACAGTGGTTTATATGTAAGCGTATTTATCACATCACTTCAGTGGTTTGATCTGTACTATTAATTGAACAGTTTCATCTTTATACTAATAAATAAGGTAACACAAAATACACTTGGATGATTATTAAGTTCCTCATCTTGATTGTTTGGGTATTGTATTATTGAAAGTGGTTCAAACATTTGATTGTTAAAGACTATTTGTTGCAAATCAAATTAGTAATTAATGCTAATTTCTTGAGCTTTGGACATTTGAGTTAAGCAAAATGTGAATTTCAAATTGACGGTTATTGTTTCTTAATTAAATTTAAAATAAAATATAGAAAAGTCATTATGAAAATTGCTTTGAAATCAAGTCAGTAATTTTGAAATATTGAAATTCTTAATATACAAAATGGTAATTTAAAATTGACGTTCTTTCTCTTTTTTTGCCTACTTTGCATATCATTTCTAATATTTTATTACTTTAATAAAGCAGCATATAAAGATATACACTCCCTGCATTTGAAATTACATTTGCCACTACATTCAGTTAAAATTTTTATTGGATAATCGGTAAGCTTGAATTTCAACCTTGATATTTTTTTTAAGAACATCCATGCTTATTGTATTATCATATTACGTTTAGCAATACTTATATTTTGCTTATTCTTTTTTTTTTATGTACAGTCTTCAAATGGAGGTTGCAAAGGTTAGCATGCTTAACTATCTTAATACATTCTCAAACAACTATTCGATTAGAGTGAAGATTGTTAGCATTTCGAAGAAGATGATGAATGATAACAAAAATGAAATATATCGTCTTGATATGATCTTCATGGATGAGATGGTACCGTATATAGTTGTGTTATAATTTTTTTGGACATATGAATATCCAAATGAATATAACACCTTTTTTATTTAATCGGATGTTTCATATTCTTAGGGAACTATAATACAAGCCAGCTGTTTGCATAAGATGCTAGGAAAATTCAAACACTTTCTTCAGTTGGATGAATGTCTTCTTATCACCAAACCTTCTCTTGCTACTAATAAGTCCTCTGCTAAGTATACCAAGAGAAACGACAAAATATCACTTTATTTCTATACTTCTGTTGAGAAATGCTTTGACTGGTCTGGACCGAAATACCGTTTTAATTTCGTTAACCTCAAGGATGTTGTTAAAAATAAATTTGAAGTTAATACAGTTATTGGTATGTAAATCACTACATGATATATATCTATTGTTTTGTCTTATTGTTTTTTTTATTCTTATCACTTCTTAATGCTGTTTTCTTTTCACAATATATTTTTGTTTATAGATTGGATTGGTTATGTGGATGTATGTTTCAATCTAGAGGATACGTCAAAGAAGGATGTGAGCAAGGGCAAGAGACTTAATCTTAGACTTGAAGACCTTGAGTGCGTTCTTTTTATTAAGTTGTTGCATTTTGACGTTTAAACCATTATAAGGTTGCTTGATGTTATTATGTTTTATGTTAATATTTTAGAGGCCAAAAGTGTCCGGTTACTTTGTGGGATGGTTTTGCTATTGACATGTTTGCTTACATGAATGATAAGAAACGAGAGAAATATGTTGTTATCCTTTGTCATTTTGGTATGGTCAACCTTTACAAAGGTACAATTTTAACTTAATTAGTTTAATTTTTTTTATTGTTATAGATTTATCTTTAGATTTACTTATATGTTTTAAATTTGACACTATTTATATTGATCTACATTTGGTTTTAATTTTAAATTCAGGCAAGCGTGGCGTTGCAAACGGCTTTGAGCTAAGCAGACTTTTTATTGACACTGACATTGAAGAGATATCCTCTTTTAGAAAGAGGTATAGTTAGTATGCATATAAACATTGAACAGTATTATTTTGTACCTACATTTATTTTTTACGTTTTAATTTGATCACATGAATCTGTTTAGATATGTAGAGAAAATTTCTGCTTCATCTTCATCAAATGATCATGTTGGTTCAAACGTCATCTCAAGTGTTGAAGATGAGTTTCTTAATAACCCTGATTTCATGCTTATTGGTTACAAAGAAGTTTTTACTAGCTTGTAATCATTGTGAGGAATGTTAAAACGTTGTTTGATCAAAGTCAAACTACTTATGTTAAAAGCTAATTATAATAGATAAAACACCATTTGAGCAATGTTAAAACGTTGTTTAACTAAAGTCTGTTTGACCAAAGTCAAACTACTTTTGTTAAAAGCTACTTGATAAAACACTGTTTGACCAAAGCCTGTTTGACCAAAGTCAAACTACTTATGTTAAAAGGTACATATAATAGATAAAACTAAATTTTCCCTCGGCATTGCTTCTTGAGGTCATGAAACTTACTTATGTTAAAACCTAATTACTATTAATACATGATTCAAAGCATTCAAATTTTATGTTTTGTTAATGGTTTTGCTATATGAAAAATTAATTTTCTTTGTTAATTTGAATACCAAATCAATTCAACTAATCATGTACTTTACTCTTGTATGTCAATGTAAATGTAAATAACAAATTTAAAAAGGGGTGTATGTGTAAATATTTTTCATCAGTTGAAAATATGGGAAGAGAAAAACACAACCGTCACTATTTCTTCATCATCATTACACATCAAACATCTATCATCTCTTCTTTCAAAAATCTCTTCTCCCCGGTCATTTTCTAGGGTTTCAATTTTCTTTTCCTCCGTCTTCTACACTTCAATCACCTGAGGTTTGATTATTTTTTCTTCAGCAACTGGTATGTACATTCCTATTGTAATGAACTTTATATTGTTTAATCTATGTTAATTTAAATCCTATCTTGCTACTAATACGATTTTAAATGTTTATTGCTATACATTCAAGATTCAAGAAGGGTTTACTTATGTGTTTGAATCATTTGTTGAGAACATGTTAAAATAATTATTATTTGCAGAATAATTTTAACTCATACTCTGTTTCTATGATTAATTTCACTATATACTCTGTTAATACAAAAAGTTAATGTTCATTTTCGAAGCCAGCTTTTTAATTACAGTCTTTTAACATCTTTACTGATTCAGGTTTTATGATGTATACTACATTTGTTAAGTTTCTTCGTAACCCAGAATCTTTGAAACTGGTATGACATGTTTTTACATACATAATTTATTTGTATTGAGATATATATTTAACAGTTCTTTTATGGTTTATATTTTCTTACACTATTTAAAAATTATATACAGGATGTACCTATATTCTTTGCTAATCAAAAGTGGGGAGATTGTTGGCAAAAAAGTAGGTTGCAAGTATATCATGAGTCTGGTAAAAAAATGGGTTGTTAGGGTTAGAACAGAAAATTCAACGCCGATAATAACTGACGGTTGGGACATTGTTGTTAAAGATCTCAATTTGCCGAGGGATACTTTGTTGGTTTTCAAACCGTTAGGTGATTTTGGACTTGAACTTTCATGTTATGTTAATGGCATGTGTGGGGAATCTTATTTCACCTTTAATCGTTATGCAAGATTTGGTTTTACGGTATGAGTATTGATCTTAACTTCAATTCTTTTGCATCTTTAACGTGTTAACACTTATTCTCATAAGATACATACTTCACGTTTAGTATTCATTATTTTTAATTTTAAGCAGGTAATTGAAGACTGCTTCATTGAACAATTTTACGTAAACAGTCCACCGAGTGGGAAATTTCAAATCTGTTACAAAGGTTCCTACTGGAATGTTGAGGTGTCTAAAGTTGATACCCACTTTGTATTTGCTAGAGGATGGCCGGAAATGTGCAACGATGTTGGGATACTTGAGGATGATTTGCTTGTGTTTAGCAGGATTGATGATTTTGTTTTTGAAGTAGTAGTTTATAGAGATGAGATTGAGATTTGCTTTTTGAAGAAACCTGAATCTGATGATGATAGTGTAGTTGAGATATTGAAGGCTGATTATGTTAAAAATGCATTCAAGGTACGTAAGTATTTAGCATTAGCAATAAAAGTTTTAATTTTTTAGCTTTATATTAATTATGTTAATTAATAAAAATGCAATAAAAATGCATTCAAATCACCCTATCATGTAAGTGCATTGATGTAAAAGTGGAAATGATGTTATTCATATGGTCCTGTTGTGCTTTTGTTTGTCCTCTAATATGAGTTCATGATATAATGCGGTGATTTCAAGACATTTTTGTTGAATCGAATGAGATGGTTGATGTAATGCGGTCGTATTAATAACAAATAGTAATTAATTAATCTAAATAACTTTCTCGAGCCCGAGAAGCAATCCCGGGTAAAAACCTAGTTTATATATATATATACATATATATATAGTGGAGGGTTCAAATGAGAAGAAATTCTTTGTTAGAAGAAAAAAGAAGAAATTTCAACCAATAGGAATGCTTCATTAGACTCCATTTAATATTTGTACTTAATGTAACTATAAGGGTATATTAGTAAACTTACATACATCATTAATTCTTAGTTTCATCTTTAATAACTAAATATATTAAATTTGTAACTTATTTTTAAGATATATATTTTTCACAAAAAATAAAAATAAAAATTCATTTAAAGTGTAGGATAAATACGAGGCGTGTAGGATAAATTACGAGTTGTGTAGGATAAATTTCAATATGTGTAAGATAAATTTCGAAATGTGTAGGATAACTTTTGATGTGTGTAGGCAAAAATATTTAGTGTGTAGGATTATAGTCTTAATGACTAATTAATTAGTCAAACATGATAATAAATGAGATGAGAAAAAAAAACTATATAATGTTTTACAATTATACCCTTTTATTCTTTTTCTTCTCAATAAAATTTTCTTCTCAAATGAACCTTCCCCTATATATATATAGGTAAAAGGTTTAAAAAAAATATAAACTAGCCGTTTGAATAGCTAGCCGTTGCTAGCTGTTGATTGGTCATTCAAAATTCTGGAGGCGTGTTTCAAACAACGCGGGAGCAATTTTTTTTGAAAAAAAACGCCCACAAACGCCCCTATGTAATGAGATGTGGGCGTTTTTTGGTGTTATTTTTCAAATTTTTTTTAAAAAAAAGGCCCCACGGGGGTCTAAGAAATGTAAATAAGAACTTTACATTCATTTTTTTTTTCTGAACGGCAAAAGAAACTTACATTCATAGGAACGTCATTTAAGTTTATTTATTTATAGGAGGTGATGAATATAACCCTAATATGTCATCCAAACTTAGGCTTGTAAAAATTAAGTTCATCTATCTTAAACTTATCATGTTGGGCTTTTACCAATTTGTAATGGTACCTCACTACCTCTACAACTATTACTTATGTTAATTTATAATTACTTATGTTAAAGTCTTCATAAACTACGTTCCTAATAATATTTTCACTAAAGGACAAAAATCCCAATTCAAAGATATGACTAACTACACTTTATAATTGTTTTGCTACAATGTTTCATCTTTTGAAAATATAACAATCTAAGTATATTATTCTTAGATAACTATTTTTTATGTAACAAAGTCAACACTTAGTTCATATGATTAGATGCTAATCTTTAGAAAGAAGATAACATTATTACTATGGAATGACTACTGATTAGTGATGAGCAAACTAGTACCGGCTAGTGGCTACCTAAATATACATGTATGTATTGAACCGTAACGATCAAATTCTGGTACCTATTTTTTGGCGTTTTCCAAGATCAGTATTTTCGGTTCAGTATGGTACGATATTTTACCGACTTTGTACCTTCGAATACCATACCGTACCGAGTACTTTCGGTACTAGTATCCGTTTTTGACAATTTTCAGGATCAATACTTTCTGGTTTTTATGTTTTCAAGGTTTTGTGTTTGTTTAAAGAAAATAGTAGAAAAATAGTGCTACAAAATAGTCTTAAATAGCAATTTGTAACTAGATTTTCTTTGGACCCACTCGTTACATATATATATGAACAACATGGATACATCATACATATTAGGTAATAACCATATATAGACTCAATTAACTTAAGCTGCACACATAATAAGGATAGGCTTCACATTCACTATTTCCACCCCACAAGGGTCATCATCCACCATCGCCATCGCGGTCACCGCCCCTTTATATTGCTCCACAACCTCTCCACCATCACCACCCATCGTCTTAATTTCAATTTCTTCTTCCTCTTCTATCTCACTGCCGCTGCTTCGGCTAGAATCAACCGGATACACTTCCGAGTTGGACGCCTTTATGTTTATAACATGTTCTGGCAGCTTGATTTCTGGGATGCTAATCACCTTGCTCTTTTGTTTGTAATATTTGTATAATGCAATTTGAATTATTCCCAATATAAACCCCAACACATTTGGCACCTACAATATGTATATATCTCAAAGTTAATTACTCAAACATAAACATAGTTTATGATACTTTTTTTTATTAAAAAAAGGTAAAAAAACAAATAAGTAAAAAATAAAACATGGCATATACCATAACACATAGGTCCTTGGTGTATACCCCGTATGCGAACCACATCATTGCGCATAAAGTGAGTAGACATGACAATGGGAACGGCATGAATTCGACACTTTTAGTTTTCACAACTTTCCACTGTAATAATCAACCAGATAAGATAAGATAAAATAAAAAAAAGTTAAGTTTTTACACAAATTTTTTTATGGTAGTATTTGAAGTAATAAGGTAATAAATCTAATCAATTATATGTACTAACCACAATGGTAAGAGGAGCTGCAAAAACACAAACCGAAAGTGCAACACAAATCCATCCCACAACTACACTCCGAATTGATCCGTGCAAGAAGAAATACGACATAAGCAATATAGCTAGGCACAATGTGGTCGTTGCGCTCAAAACCTTGAATGTCCGCTTCTGTATAAGACAAAATGAATCTCGTTATTACTTCATAAAATTCAAAAAAAATGTGTACGCTATATGACATTGTGTGTACCTTCGCATTAGGCGTAGCATACATGATGAAAATTATGACATACACAAGTTCAACAATAGATCCGAAGGCGTTGATAGTGATTAGAAGGAATGTGCCGTCGCCTCCTTTGATTAACGCGTAGTATAACCACATCAACGCGCTAAATAAAGACACCACATATGGCAATGACTGGAACCCCATCGTCGATCTATTCTTGCGTATCGCATTAAACGTTGGTCTGCGTTATTCGATTTCACGAAAGATTATTCAATTTCCAAAACTAGTAAAAAAAATCTTACAAATTTTAGGTAGTTGACTTACATTGGAGCGAAGTAAACACCGATGGATACAATATTACCTGTAACACCCCAACACACACCAAGAAACGAAACAAAACAAAACAAAAACACCATTAGTTTGTGACAATTAAACAAAACATTAAAAATTTATATTTTGATCACTAATCTCCCAATTTTAATACATTATTTGATAATGTGTCCTCACACATATTGTTTTTCTAGTGGAAGGTTGATCATACTTTTTAAAACTCATATTTTTATATTTTAACTAAAAATAACAATAGCAAGAGTATGTAAAATGTTACCTAGGATGCCAAAAACCAAAACCAATGGGTGATGAACATCAATAAGCCCCATATCTATAATCTAGCTATATATGGTATATGTATAGATAGAGGTAGATGTGAAAGGCGGGGTCGAGGTGGAGATGGAGACGGAGATGGCTTTATATATACTGGTTTCTTGAGAAACCCTAAAGCCAGTCTCCTAGTCGATTTTACGAAATGTAAAGGGATCTCATGAAAGAGGATGAAATATGAATGTATTTATACACATATAATGTGATGTGCAAGAGGGTGTGCGCATGAAACCATCCTTGTTGCGTGACAGATTAATGAGAAGATAGTAGGTGGCGTATGATATTACCATTTACCCTTTTTTAGGTTTCTAATTGCTTTGAGTGCTAACACTTTTTCCACTTTAGTTTACAAAAAAGAACCGTAGGCATTCTACTAAAAAGGCAGTAAAAGTATATAAGACTTAGGGAGAAGTACCTTTTTACGGAGTACCGGTACCGTATTGACCTAACATTGATCGAACATCAGTATCTAGACATATATTAATTTTTATGGTTTTTGATTTCGGTACTAGCAGGTTTCGGTATATTTTGCATTGTTGTACCGAACTAATACCATACCGCCACAATTAGTAGGTAGATTTGTAGTTTTACCCATTTTTTATTTTGATATTTATGATACCGATATACATGGTTGTAAAAATCTCAATTAGCCTTCGATTAGTTGCCTATTAACCGCTACTCAGAGGTTCACCGAGTAAATTTTATCTAATCAGACATAAATTAGTAGGCGGTCAATAGTGGTCAAATTCAGTCCTAATTGGCCAAAAATCAGTGGCAGTCTAACGATTACGGCCAGATTCTTGACCAAAACCTGTAAATTCTGGCAACTAATCATATCTACTTGAAAATATGGGTGGAAGAAGGTGTTAAAACATGTCTACTTAAAAAATATATATATAAATGTGTGTATATACATATAAAACTGAAAATTACATATAAAATCTCAATCCGATTAATCCATGTTAACCCTGATTAATCGCTAGTCAGTAGTCAATACTCCATCGGCCGACTAGCGCCTAACAATTCTTACAAGCTACAGGTGTATTAGTGTTCTCATCCGTACGACTTACCTATAATGACCTGATTTCCGTGAGTTTTTTACTTTTGATTTCCATTGAATATTGCGTTTAGGAGTTTTTCACTTTTTAGTTGGTTTATGGGAATTGAGCTGGAAAACTTTTTCTATAATTATTATCTTAATGATTATTTATTCCATTGCGTTATAAACGTTACTAAAAATGGTTATTTGAAGATAAAGACAAGACTTTAGTAAAAAGATATGGTACTTTTAAGTAAACAAAACGTGTTTGAATTTACAGATGTCAAATGTAAAATTAAAACCTATATAAATTAGCAAACTTTTTGTGCATAAGGACTTGTAAGTTGTGCTTTGAGTGTTTCTAAAAAAAAAACTTGATTTTTTAGTTTTAACCCAAAGGTTTGTACCTTTTCCAATTTTAACCCTACATAATTTGTTTTTTTAACTTTAACCAAAAACTTTTCATTATTTGCAATTTAACTTCACAACTTTTGTCACTTATACTTTTCATCTTTCGCAAATTTTCGTTTTACGTATAGTTCTAAATTTTTCGAGTTAATACGACGCAACGTGCATGTGTGGTTCAACGTTTTTACCTCTATTTTTCCATGTTTGACAGGTTCGTCGCAATACGCATATTATAGGTCAAGTCAGTGTTGGTTGTCGATGACGGTTGTGTGACATTAGTACTATTTGACACCGTTTTACGCCCCGCCGCAACGCGGGGTGTGCTTTGGGGATTTTTCAAAGAAAAAATTGTTATGCATATGGCTGTCGTAAAGTTGGCTTTGGGTTTTCCAAAAAAAAATGATTTTTTTTTACTTTTCACCCAAAAGTATTTCATAAATTACTTTTAACCCAAAACTATTTGTTTTTTTACTTTTAACCCAAAACTTTTTATCTTTTACAATCTATCCTCATAACTTTTTTTACTTTTAACTTTGGTCCTTTATAGTTTTCATTTTCCGCAAATTTTGCGCTCTATGCTTGGTTCTAAATTTTGTGACTTAACACATCACAGCGTGCGTCTTTGGCTTAACGTTTTTACGTTTCGTTCTAAATTTTGCAAGTTAACATGACGCAACGTGCGTGTGTGGGTGAACGTTTTTACATCGTCTATTTTTACCCCGTTTGACAGGTTTAACATAACGTGCGGGTCGTAGATCGATTTAGTTATAAATAAAGAATCCCCGCCGCATTTGCGGCGGGTCGTAATCCTAGTTATAATAAGTTAGAAGAACAAAAACTATATGTAAACTTAGCTGTATATAAATAGTAAACAAAGGGAAAGGGTAATTAGCAATCGAAATGTTTAATAATAAAAGATATACAATTAAATATAATAAAAGACATCTAGGGTATTATAAATAAGATGATGTTTTCAACAAAAAACTATGTATAATAGATGTTGATTGAAGTGTCAAAAAAGAGATCTAAGATATTATAAATAAGAAGATTAGATACAAGATCAAATACCAGTAAGCTTATCATACAAAACGTACGAATAAGATAAAAAGGTAAAAAAATGCGGTGTCATTTTCGTAATTATTTATTTGTAGAGTAATTATCTTAATGGACAAGTAGAGTAATTATAATACATTTGTAGAGTAATTTTAAATTTTATGTTGTTTGATGCACTTGTAGAGTAATTTTGAATTTTATGTCGTTTGATGAATTTGTAGAGTAAATGTGTTTGTTATCTTTTTTGATGAAGTGGTACGGTAATTATGATGTACATGTAAAGTTATAATGATGAGCTTTGTAGAGTAATTGTGTATGCTATGTTATTTTTATGCACTTGAAGAGTAATTTTAAATTACGAGTTGTTTTATGCACTTGCAGAGTAATTCTGAATGACGAGTAGTGTATTAATGATTAACTAGTAGGGTAATTATGATGCACTTATAGAGTAATTTTGATAATTACGAAAATGTCACCACGTTTTTTTTACATTTCCACCCTATTCGTACGTTTATACGATAATCTTATTTGTACAGAATCTTTACTCAAGAAGATTAATCCCATATTGTATACAACTTATAATTACTCGAGAAGATTAATCTCATATTGTATACAACTTATAATTACTCGAGAAGATTAATCTTATATTGTATACAACTTATAATTAAAATGAAATCGATATTTAAGATGTAAATACCACAACTGATTATAAAAGAATCTACTAAAAATAGCACTAAATTGGTGAGTGGTTATTAGGGTTGCCCATTTATGGGTTTGGGTCTTAATATCATATGACTCGGTAGGAATTTAAACATGTTTGGCTTTGGGATAAACATATTCGGGTCATATACGGGTAGACACATTAATAACCCCGATTTATAACGTGTATGAGCTGATTTAACATGCCTTGGCACACATAACCTGTTTAAGTAATCGTGTTAAACGGACATACATGACATGTATAAAACATATATATCAAAACGATTGCAAGGGCGGCAGCAAAGAAAATGGACAAACATGCCAAAGCCTGCGAGGATAATCAACATTCCTTTATCCCTTTTGCCTTTGATACCTTTGGCTCGCTAGCCCCAGAAGCCATCAGATTTCTTGAACGGGTCCAACGGGTTGTTCACAGCAACATTTCGTCTCCTAGAGATCGGGGTTTCGTTTTTACTAGGTTAGGTTTCGCTATTCAAAAGGGGGTAGCGGCGCAGCTTGTGCCCGCTTACCGGCTATCTTGGTGTAATTTGTTTGACCTTATATATAAATATTGAAATGAAAAAAAAAAAAAAAAAACCCTTTATTTTTTAGCGATCATGAATTTTAGTAAGTTTTATTTTAATGTGTTGCATATGTCTTATTATTTATTTACCACCTTAAATGAGCATTATTAAATATTGACAATAATCGTGTTTTTCATATTATTGAACCTATTAAACATATCGTCTTTTATTTGGGTTAAATGTATCGTATTACTCTTGTTACGGAACTGATTAAATATATTTGTGGTAAAAGTGTCGTGTCGTATCGTTTCATGTTCATTAACTATTAAACGTGTTGTCTATTCCACAACTCGTTTAACACAACACGACACCACTTACCAACTCTAGTGTGATTTCTATATTAGTCTTTGTGATAAATCCATGATAAGAAAAAGTTCCTTAAAATAAAAAATTGAAAGGAACATAGTCACATTATAATCAAATTTAATGGGTTGTTTGTCATATGATTATGCATATTATGCTTGTCACACTTTGGGTGATAGTGGTTGATTTGAAACGTTTGTCACGGTTTTGCTCTAACCACAACCCATAAATAACATGTATTTTGCATTTCAATACTCTTGTTGATACTTTCTTCACTTTCCCGGATAAATGATTATAAATAGGCATGAATTATACCTTAAAAAGATTAAAGATCGTAAATTCATATGATGACTTGATTTAATTCGAATATTATGTTTGTTTTTAGTTGGTTTATGTAAATTGAATTTGAACTTTGTTAATATTTTTTTTTCTTACAAAGTAATTAATCTTTATTATGGCTTTTACTCACAGTCTTTTCTTTTTTTTTTTGGAAATTGGATTTTAATAATCTCATCAGCATGTGGTTGGCCACTGGCAGTCCCACCTTTGAATATTCTTACTGCGAGTCGATTGATTTATAATTTACCTAGAAACAGTGCCCCAAAGATGAGACCGATAATGACCGATGACGTTTACTTGGAATTATTGCGTTTGTAAAACATAAATAATCTAAAAAAATGTTTGGATGAAAAAATGATTATCTACCTCCAAAACGCAGTTTTGGAGAAGTGTGTACCTACATGTTTTTTCAAAACGCAGTTTTGAAAACGCAAAATCTATTTTGAAAATGTATATTAATCTATTTTGAAAACGCAACACCAAACATCCCCTAAGAAAATAGTACCTTTTGTCATGTTGTGGTTTTTTTTTTCACGTATTCTTTTATATTATTGACAAACGACCATGCCAAGTTTTTTAAATAACTTCATACGACTACTTTTATAAGATAAACAATTACCATGTTTTGTTTCGCAAATTCTTATTGTTAATGATTTGAAATATCGTTTTTATGCAGTTTATTTTGTATAGTTATAAGTATATTTATAATGGTAAGTGTCGTTATAATCTAATATATATTTTTTATGCATGCGTTCTTTTGGTACTTGAAGAACTAGATGTTAGAATTTGTGTGTCCTGACAACCTAATTGGACCAGGTAGAAACTTTAAACGTTTATAAATTTAGTTGGTTACGCTGATACGATACAACTCATGTAGAAGCCGTTCAGATACACAAAAAAACTTTTTGTAAAAAAATAGCTTTTTTTTTTACTTTCTTTTACAATTTTTTTTTATTTTTATTTAATCAAAACATATTCAACATGTGTTTATATGTAAAAGCTCCGAAAAAAATAGCAAAAACTATTTTTTTTACATGTAAAAATGATTTTTATGAGTTTTTATACATGTTTAACGATAGTTCTATGGTTTCTTACTTTTTTTGTGATTTCTTGGTGAACTCGCCCTAGGTAAATATAAAATATATAACAAAACCAGTTTGAAGGGTGAAAATGATTCAAATTCTTACTTTGTGAATAGTTTCTATAAAACGATTATTATTTTAGCATCAATAGTTAATGCGTTACTTAGCTCAGTCGTATGGGAGATGGTATCCAGCTGGCTCAAAATCCCTCCTATCTATGCTTTTACAACGGAAGACCTGCTCCGCGTCCATCAGAACCTCGCGGGACCAGCCGCATCGAAGAAAATGGTCAAGCAATTGTCTTAGCTGCATGCTGGAGCCTTTGGAAACAACGTAATAACACCATCTTTTCCGGCAATCGAGTGGATATCTCCAGAATCTTAGCAGAAATAGTAAATTACAAAAAACGTCCTTTATGTAGACACTAGATTGCATAGTGTGTCCTTTGTCTTCAAAAATTACAAAAAACATACTCAATGTTTGTAAAATCTTGCAAGTTATATCCTTTAGCACTAATTCAGTTAGTTTTTAGAATTAAATTTGACCAAATGAATCCCGGGTATTTTAGTCATTTTACTCTAAAAACTAAAATAATAAAAATGAAACCTCCTTCTTTCTCCATCTCAAAACTCAGTCTCTCTCTTTGCCTAAGACTATGGGGTATGGGGCGGGGGTTGGGTACAAACGCCCAAGTCACCACCCCAGGTGGGCTTGGTTTCGGCGTGGCCTCTTGGGCGGGGGTTTCAGCCCGGGCGATGGGCATGCCTAGCGGTCCTCCGTGGCCGGCTCTCATTGGCTGGTTGGCTAGGTCATAGCGGCTATGTTTAAAATTTAAAAAATAACTGTTTGGCCAAGCCAAACGGTTCACCCAAGTCGCTATAAAACCCCCAACCCCACCGCCTGTCCACATCGCTACCCCAACCCGCTACCCACACACACTTGATCGATGGCCTCTTGGACGTACGAGGAAGAGCTAGTACTTGTCACGAGCGTCGTGAGCGCGATGAAGGGCCGCCAACCCGGTGAGACCCGTTACTGGCCGGAAGCTTTCACTAGCTACCGACACAACGAGGGGAACGACCGACACAATTTAAACGCGTGCCAACACAAGTTATACATTTTTATATATTAAAAGATAACTTACTGTTACCGTACCTACAAAAGATTTCATTTTAAATTTAACTACAAACATGCCATCCAATGTGTTGTGATTGATCAAAAGGGATTTACTGTGATTTTTTTTTTTTTTTTTTTTTGTAAGTTAAGATCTGAAATTGTTACTAGAATTTTGTATTTAAAAGTGGTTTTAAATAAAGGAAGAAAAGAGAAGATGCATTAATTTTGTTTATTATTTGCAGGTATTATTTTGGGATTAGTAAAAGTAGTATAGTCATCCGTATAGCATTGAGTATTATGGTTTTACCACTGCTAAAGATATAAGGCATGTATGTGTCAAATTATATTTATTTTCTTGTAATTTTTGTTCTAAGTTTTGTCTGTTAGTTTCTTTTACAAAAAATTAAACACACGATATAACATTTTTTTGAAACGGACTGAGCCGGTATGCCACGAAAAAATTATTAACTTTTTTTTCTACAAAAAACTAAATACATTTTCATTTTAAACTTTTAGAAATTGAGCCTCAGCCACCTGCCGTGAAGCGGGGGTGTAACCCACTGGTTTATAATATTTTTTATTATAAAAAAAAAAGAACTCAGGTACGGAAAGGAGTTGTTTAGCCCAAAAACTAATGATCTATGTGAACTTTAGCTCAATATATGTGAACATAAGTTGCACAAAGTTAACTGTTTAGCCCAAACACTAATGAACCATGTGATTTTTAGCCCAATATGTGAAATTGTGATCATAAGTTACCTTTGAACTTTGAAGGCCCATAAAACTATAAAAGCATGAAAACCTTTTAGTTAGATACGGCCCATACGAGCAATTAGAGAAGTCTTTAGCCCAATGAGAAAGCTGGGCAATCTCTATATTTTGAAGAGTCCAAGTGGCAAGTTAATGAAACCCAACATAATTGGGTTTAGGGTTTGGGACACACTATATAACAAAAAGAAACTCTCATTTTCTGAGCCTTTAGTTCTAAATAAAAATCATTGTATTCTTGTTAAGTTTCCAAGTAATTTTAAATGCAATGTTACCAACTAGGGCTGCAAACAAATCGAACGTACACGAACAAAAGCTTGTTTGTGTTCGTTTGTTAAGAAATATATGTTTTCACGACCTATTCATGAACACTTACCGAACAAGGTTTTATGTTTGTGTTCGTTTGTTAAGGAAATGAACTTGTTCTTGTTCTTGTTCATGTTCGTTTGTGTTTGTTTGTTAATTTTAGGAATGAACGAAAACGAACGTTGATGAACACAAATGAACACAAACTAATGTTCATAAACACAAATATAAATAAACGAACACAAACAAACGTTCATGAACACAATATATAATACACTGACACTTATTAAATATTTTATTTGTTGAAGTTTAGACGTATTTAAATAAAATATAAAAACTAAAAACACTAATAAACTATCAACGCAAACGAACACATTATCGAACGTTCACGAACATAAATGAAAGAATGCAACCTAGGTTCATGTTCATTCATTTAACTAAACGAACGAACAAAAACAAACTTTCGTTGAACGGTTCACGAACTGTTCGCCGAACTTTTGGTTCGTTTGCAGCCCTATTACCAACGTACGTACGGAAAAAAATAAGCTGGATAGGTAATAGAAATCTGTTAGTATCACCAAACATTTACGCACTCATTATTTTATATGATGTTAGGGAATTGTAGTTCGCTTCTCCAACTTGTACTCCCTTCGTGCAACTTTACGATCTACCGCTGCCAAATCTTAGCGGGCCACCAACCTCTTCCTGTTGCAGTCTTTGTTATGTGAGAAGTACCGTTCTCTTATTCGGTCTCTCGTCATCCCCTTATACATCTATATAGATTAAGGTTTAATTAGTGTTTCTATTGTTCGCCGTATTTGTAACTCTTGTTATTGCACATCTTGTCCCTAGCCGCTGCAACCCTGTTTGCGTTGTTGTCGTTGATCTTATTCTGTGTGTGTATATATGATTGTATTTATTTAGTGTATATGTCATGATTATGATATTACTTTGTATTTTTATCTTTAGTTATTTATTTTTACCCTTAGGCCAGGGGGTGTGGCTTAACGCCACCCCGTCACCTCAGCCACCATAGCGTCCTGGGGCGTCATTGACCACACCGTCGCGAGTAAAGGGGGGGGGGGCGCCATTGTCCTTCCGCCAGCACGTTAACGAGCAAATTTGGCATTTTCGAAGTTGATGGTCTTTAAAGTGGGGCGCTATAGTGTAAAGGGGAGCTTTATACCACACCCTGCAAATTAAAGAAATGGTCTTTAAAGCCCCCTGTGTGACGTGGCGCCAAGGTAACGCTAAGGTGGCGTGATAAAGTCATACCACACCCTCCTGCCACATGATATGAATTATATTTGAGGTTTCCATTATTTTATAATGGGTTATTAGAATTTATCACTCCTAACTATTGGGTATTGGTCGCTGCCACTCCCAACTATCACTTTGACTCCCACCACTCCCAACTTAACACTTTGTGTGTTGTGTCACTCCGGTTGAGTGGATTTTGGCGCCCTTTTGTCTTTTAGGAACAGATTCATCTACAGTCATTAGTAATTCACAAAGTGTTAGCCTAATATCACCAATAACACAAGTCAAACACTAAGAAATGTTCACCTGTGGAGTGACACAACAGACAAAGTGTTAAGTTGGGAATCACCAATAACACAAGTCAAACACTAAGAAATGTTCACCTGTGGAGTGACACAACAGACAAAGTGTTAAGTTGGGAGTGATGAGAGTTAAAGTGATAATTGAGAGTGACAGCGGCCAATAACCAATAGTTGAGAGTGATAAAATCTAAGGCTTTTGGTACGTTTGGGTGCAAAGATATATAAAGTGCTAAAGTTAAAAGAAAAATTAGTACAAGAAGTTTTTATAGAAGAAAAAGCTTTTGTTTATTTTTGAACATTTCGTTTCCTTCCTTTGGATCCCCTAAAAAGCCTATTCGAGAATTTGGATTCTGGCTTTAAGCCATCTTTTATTCTTTTCTAAAGTATATTAATAATAAAAAGAGAAAATCATAATAACATAAATATTTTAAGTTATACTTTACATGTGTGATTTCATAACAAAAATTAATGTAAAATCATTCTTCACGTCACACCCACGATTTCTTTTACAATCCATTTGTTTTGTGACATCACAACACTTACAATACGCACACCGAATTTTAAACTACAAAACACGTCAATTTTTTTAAAAAAAGTTCGATCTTTCTAGGACCGACTGTATTACACGAGTTCAAGCTTTTCACATCTAGCGTGTCATTTTCCAAAACGAGAAACAAGAAATTCGATCGAGTGTGTATATAAACATTACATTTTGAGCATAAAAACACTTTAGAAGGGAAAAAGTGCATAGAATCTTGAGAAAATCAAAATAAAGTTGATATTGGTATAGAGAGGGAATCAACATGAAAAGGAAGGTGCATAGAGAGAGGTATCGTGTTCCCATGCCCAAACACAAAAACGAATCACCTTTCTTCACCATGCCAATACGTTTCTTTTTCTTTTGAACTCCCTTCTTAGAGAATGTTGTTTTTCACGAAACCTTTGTGTCCCCACTTCGACTTCTATTACTTTCACTACGTCGTATAATAGTACGCTCCATGTACGTCGTCTCCATCACATACATAAACTTGGATTTTACGAAAAAAAGCATAACCAATAAAGTCGACGTTGAGAATTTAAGGTTACCGATTTTTAACAGAAAATGTATAGCTAAGGAAATTGTTGAAAACATAAAGAAACGAACAATCATAAGAACACAACAGTTAACTTGTCCACACCTTCGAGGGGTGCTACAGTGATAATTAAGCGTTTGAGTCCCTCTAAAAGAGTATCAGGTTGGAATCCGGCTTTTACTGGTTTTCTTACCTTAAACCATCTTGAAGGTCATCTATACAACGTAAGTTGCATTATACTTTATTCCATTAGTTAGCAAGATGCTGGTGAGGGCGTATGAGTTTTTTGGTGACATGTTCGACATAAAATAATTGTTTATTTCTACCCATAAACTTTTTAAATTATATATATTAACAGAAAGTTACGATGAACAGTAATTATTTGTTTTTATTTAGTAATATTTTATCAATTATTCATTTAATTGTTTAGTAATAAGATAATTATTAGGTATTTATTCTTTTTATTGGTAGCATTTTGTTTAGCATTCAGTTTGATTTTTTTATAATAACTTATGTTCGGATCACTACGATAGCGACACGATATATGTTGATGAACAGTAAGTATTTGTTTTTATTTAGTAATATTTTATCAATTATTCATTTAATTGTTTAGTAATAAGATAATTATTAGGTATTTATTCTTTTTATTAGTAGCATTTTGTTTAGCATTCAGTTTGATTTTATTTATAATAACTTACGTTCGGATCACTACGATAGCGACACGATATATGTTATCAAACAAAAAAACATAAAAATTAATACATACCGGTACCGATGTTGTTCAGTTCGGTACGGTATGGTATGATAGCAATACAAACTTAGTTTATCGAAAGGAAAAACAATAAAAATAAATCCTGATATTATATATATTAACAGAAAGTTACGATGAACAGTAAGTATTTGTTTTTATTTAGCAATATTTTATCAATTATTCATTTAACTGTTTAGTAATAAGACAATTAATTAGGTATTTATTCTTTTTATTGGTAACATTTTGTTTAGCATTCAGTTTGATTTTTTTATAATAACTTACGTTCGGATCACTACGATAGCGACACGATATATGTTGATGAACAGTAAATAGTTGTTTTTAAGTTACGATGAACAGTAACTATTTGTTTTTATTTAGTAATATTTTATCAATTATTCATTTAATTGTTTAGTAATAAGATAATTATTAGGTATTTATTCTTTTTATTGGTAGCATTTTGTTTAGCATTCAGTTTGACTTTTTTATAATAACTTACGTTCGGATCACTACGATAGCGACACGATATATGTTGATGAACAGTAAGTATTTGTTTTTATTTAGTAATATTTTATCAATTATTCATTTAATTGTTTAGTAATAAGATAATTATTAGGTATTTATTCTTTTTATTAGTAGCATTTTGTTTAGCATTCAGTTTGATTTTTTTTTATAATAACTTACGTTCGAATCACTACGATAGCGACACGATATATGTTATCAAACAAAAAAACATAAAAATTAATACATACCAGTATCGATGTTGTTCAGTTCGGTACGGTATGGTATGATAGCAATACGAACTTAGTTTATCGAAAGGAAAAACAATAAAAATAAATCCTGGTAATGATACAAATGTTATTCAGTCGGTTTCGGTTTGGGTTGGTACGATAGCGGCACAATAGCCGTTTTCTATAATGTTTATATGGCAACGTTAAAAAAATAAACATAGATTGCAAACCAATCAAACTGGTATCAACTGAACAACATACAAATCAAATGATGTGTTGTGAGGGTTGATGCGTTGTATTGTAAGCAGCCAACGCAAGTTCGATTGTTGTTGTGTCCGATTCTATGTTTTGCCAATGTGGGGCTAGCCCACTTGGTAGAGGCATATGCCTCTTAAGGGAGATGTTCCAGGTTCAATCCTGGGTACTGGTATGGATATTCGTTTTTATTGTTTTCGATCGATGTAAGGTTTTCTCTTTCGATTACTCTAGCGAGTGTAGGTACCATAACAAACCGAACAGATACCAACCGAATTTTCACCACGAAGCGCGGTGGGAAATCACTAGTTTAAGAGTAAACTACATGTATGGTCCCTTTGGTTAATTAAAATTTTGGATTTAGTGCCTAATTTTTCAAAAGTACATGGATGGTCCCTGTGGTTTGTACCTTATAACGCATTTAGTCCTCTACTTTCGCCAAAAGTACATGGATGGTCCATGTAGTTTGCACTTTGTAACACATTTAGTCACTTACCACAATGACCATCCGTGTACTTTCGACAAAAGTTGAGGACTAAATATGTTATAAAGTGTAAACCATATAGATGTAGTTTTAGAAAGCTATAGACTAAATCTAAATCCAAAGAACATCTGTGTACTTTACTCTAAATTTAAATAGTCGAGACCAAAACTAATTGTTCGTATCTTATTTATCTTTTCTTCAAATTCCACTACGAGTTTCGGATTGTTGGGTCATGTCAAGTTTGATTTGGGTCTAATATTTTAGAGTCATACACTCATACTCAACCACTATCCAAATGAATTTATATTTAAATATAGATATAGATAATATTTGATAGTTGGAAGTTTATTGTTTTATACTTTCTCTCCCTTTCCATTTTTGGTTTAGAGACATTGAATACAACATATTGTGTGTTTAATCATCATTATTGTAGAGGTATGGTCCTAATTCCTTGCCAACATGGCAAGGACCACACCACCTTTTCCATCAGACGTGGCGCTGACATCGACGGAGTCATCCAGAAGCTTCTAGAAGCTTCTGGAAAATATCTGGGTGGCCCCAAAGATGCTCCACCCGACATAAAGGACACAACGTGTCACCAGTCACCAGGCGCCACGTAGGCCAGTAACAAATCCAAGGGCAGCCCGACAATGCCAGTACGACGTCTCCAAGATGAGCGAATGCGAGCGCGCCACGTGTACCACTACACTGACCACAGCAGAGGAGACCAAGAGGATATTCCCCTTGGTCGGACAGCTGGCGCGCAACCACAGCTGGCATCGCTGCTCCTCCCTCTCTCACCATCCGGCTATAAATAGGACCCTTCATCATCCAGGTTGATCATCTTGCTCTCACCATTCTCATACTTAACACACACTGATTATTCCTCTTCGGAACAGTACTTATTCTCACGCCGGAGCCTGGTTAAGAGGGAAACCCCCATATTCCCCTCTTAACGAGACTAACGGTGTTGCTGTTTTGCAGGGAACGGACCATCTTGCGAGTAGGAAGAGAGATTGAACCCACAAGAGAAATAACCCCACCGACTAGCCTTAGTGTTAATCTGTGTTTCATCATTGGCGCCATCCGTGGGACTCGAACCCTCGATATAACCATCTTTACGCCCGATATTATAGCCCGCTTGCCCCAACTCAAACATATAGTTGGCCAGTTCATGTGAGTTCACGATGCGATCAGCAATCTGCAAGAAACGCACAAATAAGAGACAATGCACAAGAGTCACACAAATAAAGTGAAAGAGATTACCAGAGGCACAGCGCGCGAGAGCAACCACTTGCAATCGGCCGACGCTTCCTCGGCAAGGACCTCGGAGGCCTTGCATTCAGCAGTCTTCTCTCGAAGAAGACGATCAGCAGTTTCATATTGCCTGGCAAGATCTTCCAGCTTAGCAATACGCGCAAGGTACTCTTTCTCCTTCTTTTCAAAGGCAACACGCGCTTCTTGGGCTTCATCAGCAAGCTCAGCCTTCTCCCCGGACAAACGAGTAATAGTATCACGCTGAGATCGAAGCTCTGCATTGGTACGTTCGCACGCAGCCTCCCAGTTCTTTTGCTTATCAGCGTTGGCTTGTTTTTCTTTAGAAAGTTTCTCCTCCGCATCGGCTACCCTCCAGATCAACCCTTTCTTCTCAACATTAAACCGGCCCTTCTCTTCCGCAAAGAGGTTCTTCTCATTCTTGAACTCCAGATAGTCTTCCCCCATTTCTCTCCACTCACAGACAATCTCCTGTGAAGTGGACCAGAAATTAACCCCAGCTTGAACATGCTCGTCCAAAAGCTCTAACGGCGGCGCCTCTTCTGGAACATCCTTTCACCTGGAGGGAGAGACAGGGAGAAAAATTCATGACAATTATCCAGATTATCCATCCTAGAACCCTGGGTCAAGTTCCAACGGGGGACGTGCGGAAGATCATCACAAGCAGGATTCGTTGTATCAAACGAATCAGCAGGACCTTTTCCAACTTGGGGGCTGCGGACAGCACCTGAGGTTGCACCACCACCATCACCCGGGGGGCGTTTGGTATATATTGTCTGATGCGGAGTAGTTTCACTGGTCTGCACCTCGGTTTCAACATTCTTACCACGATCAACACCACCAGCACCACTCGCATCAACACCACCAGCACCACTCGCATCAACACCCCCAGCACCTCCCGCAGCATCATCACCACCTGCTTTATCACCACCTTCTCCGACCTGCTCAGCATCCACAACTTTTTTCTGCCCGTCAGGAGTATCCTGAAGGGGAGACAACCCAAATGTTCTCGACGGTGGAGACTCGGGAGGAGTAATCTTAGAAATATCAATCTTGTGCCCACTCTGGGCTGTTTTGACACCTGCTCCAAAACGAGCAGCACATTCAGACAGAAGGAGAACAAATAAAAATATAAGACAAGCAAAAATAAAGAGATATGCTGGGAACTGAAAAATCGAGTACCAGAAGCCTAAAAAATCTTCTGCAGCAAATCCGAGGGTTTTTCAGCGAAAATACCCATGTCAATCTCTGACTCAGAAGGGGCAGGGGGATCCTCTTTTTGTAGTTTAATTTTCTTCGATGCAAGCACAGCAGCAGCCTGCTCATCAAGTTTTCGTTTCTTATCCTCAAACATCTTCCGCTGCATAATCTCCGTCAGGGTCGCGCGGTCCTCAGGGTCCGACTCAGGTTTTTTCTCTCCAACTCCTAAACCGGGCAACGTGTCAGAAACGACAACATAATCAAGGATACGAGAAGTATGAAGTCGCTTAAGAGGAGACTTAGAGGAAGTTCCTTCAGTCTTTTTCCCTTTCCTTTCCGCCTTGTCAGCTTTCGTCTTCCTCCTCGTTTCCAATGGGTCAACAGGCTCGACCGGAATCTCCAAATCTTCACCAACAGCCTCATTCACGGGTTCGTGCACAACCCCCTGCGCCGGACCTGCACGCGCGGAAGGAGAAGTTAGGTCTTCCAACGATCTGCCAGAACCATCACTCGAGAGAACGATAACTTCCTCTCGAATGGAATCAAATGAATCACCCTCATTTTCAATCTCCTCACCTAAGACAGTGTTCACGTAAACAGCGAAACTCTCATCACTCGGATGCAGAAACCGATGGCGGATCTGATCCAACCAAGGTTGTTTATCAGTCCTTTGTATTGCCTCAACCATTGCACCCGGTGCCTTAGGATCCAAAACATTCAACAACGTGAAACCTACTGCACAAAAAGACAGGGATAAAGAACAATACACACAAAAAAAAAAGAGGAAGAATAGGGTTACGGAACGAGACGTACACTTGCCCCCATGACCATAAACCGGGACCCCCAACGGGTTTTTAGGGATCCACTTCAAGCTCATCCCAGCACCAACCAACGCCATCTCCTCAAGCTGGATAATCGGGGTGGCTTTCCGAGTCAACCTTTTGTACCAGTCTTGATCGGCAAAATTTGCAACCACATCAACTTTTGGGATACCCTCATCCACCGATCTATAATGCATGTCCATAGGAACAACACCCCAGCGAATATAGAAAAATTTCTGCTTCCAGTCATGGAGACTCTTCAGTGGCACAGAGCAAACCGGAGAAACATTGGTGCGAGCACTGAAGGAGTAAAACCCACTTGTATACGTAACAGTGTAGAAGACGTTGAACATCTCAAACGTCGGATCTAAACGGTTCGCCATGCAAATGAACTCGAAGTGAGTAATCCGAGGGAGTCCGATGGCATTTATTTGAGAGATGTGGAGACCATAGCCCCTCAAAACGTCAGCAGTAAATCGAGTCATCGGAAGTCTAAAGTTACCCTCCCGGAAGAAAGCAGCGTACAAAGTCATGTACCCGGGAGGAGCATCCATGGCGGTGGAGCCAGCAATAGGGTACTGAGCACCCCAGCCGGGAAGAAAACCCATCTCCCTTACCAAATTCTGGAATTCCTCCTCTTTCCATCCGATCACCGCCTGATCCGGGCCGGGAGGAGTTTTCCCTTTGTTCCTCCTCCTATGTGAAGAAGGATTTGAAGAAGACATCGTGAGAAAGTGAACAATAATGCAGATGAACTCAAAGAGGAAGGGCGAAAAATCAAGAAAGAAGAGAGAAACCCGGGATTCAAATTTTGAATTTTGAAAAAGTGTTGAAGAAGGAGAAGCCACCATATATTTATACCCATCGCATTTAATGCGATGGGTAGTGGAGGAGTCAGGAGTTGAAAAGGCAACCAACAGGAGAGAGACACGTCAGAAGAGAGAGAAGGCGGCACCTCTTTTTCCGGAAGCAGGTGAACAAACATCTGACATATCGCCGAAAAAGCAACTGACGTGACTGAAAAGGCGCTTGTTCACCTGACATCAGACGGTCACATCAGGCACTCCCTCCCAGGACAACAAAGCTTCCTCCTGAAGACAACACTCATAAGGAGTCAAAACCCATGCGCCGTGCGCCATGCGTCCATTTGGCTCACTTTCACAATGAGTCAAAACCCATGCGCCGTGCGCCATGCGTCCATTTGGCTCACTTTCGCAAGGAGTCAAAACCCATGCGCCGTGCTCCATGCGTCCATTTGGCTCACTTCCGCAAGGAGTAAAAACGCATGCGCCGTGCGCCATGCGTCCATTTGGCACACTTCCGCAAGGAGTCAAAACCCATGCGCCGTGCGCCATGCGTCCATTTGGCTCAATTTCGCAATGAGTAAAAAACCCATGCGCGGTGCGCCATGCGTCCAGTCGGCCCAACTTTTTATAGGGCCAAAACCCATGCGCGGCACGCCATGCGTCTATTTGGCTCAACTTTTTAAAGGGCCAAAACCTCACGCCATAACGACATACCACACTTATAAGTCCCGAATCCCTCCTAGACGATCAACTCAACTTGAAGGCACACTGGACTGGGGGGACTTGTAGAGGTATGGTCCCAATTCCTTGCCAACATGGCAAGGACCACACCACCTTTTCCATCAGACGTGGCGCTGACATCGACGGAGTCATCCAGAAGCTTCTAGAAGCTTCTGGAAAATATCTGGGTGGCCCCAAAGATGCTCCACCCGACATAAAGGACACAACGTGTCACCAGTCACCAGGCGCCACATAGGCCAGTAACAAATCCAAGGGCAGCCCGACAATGCCAGTACGACGTCTCCAAGATGAGAGAATGCGAGCGCGCCACGTGTACCACTACACTGACCACAGCAGAGGAGACCAAGAGGATATTCCCCTTGGTCGGACAGCTGGCGCGCAACCACAGCTGGCATCGCTGCTCCTCCCTCTCTCACCATCCGGCTATAAATAGGACCCTTCATCATCCAGGTTGATCATCTTGCTCTCACCATTCTCATACTTAACACACACTGATTATTCCTCTTCGGAACAGTACTTATTCTCACGCCGGAGCCTGGTTAAGAGGGAAACCCCCATATTCCCCTCTTAACGAGACTAACGGTGTTGCTGTTTTGCAGGGAACGGACCATCTTGCGAGTAGGAAGAGAGATTGAACCCACAAGAGAAATAACCCCACCGACTAGCCTTAGTGTTAATCTGTGTTTCATCAATTATATTTGGAGTACGTAAAAGAATTAATAAATAATATGAGAATAAATAAGGTGCAACTAAATCCATTAAATAGAGATTAGAGGGGTGTATAATGTCACAACCTTGCGGTGGGGAGTGTAAGTAATTCAAGCTTACGTATCAATGTTTGCTTGTTTGACGGAGGACTACCCTTGCCTTATCTTGTATTAATATATTATTAACTGGTTTACATGCATTACACGATTTGAATAATAAAAAGTTAAAAACTATTTATTTACACAATAAATAAGACAAGTAGATATACAACGTACAATCTTTTGTTTATAGTAGTCAATACCCAATCTACTTCTAAAGTGCTTAATCATCAATTCTCTAGAAAACTTTGTAATTATTTTTAGAGTTAATTGCTCCGATAGTCCCTGTGGTTTTACGTTTTTTCACGTTTAGTCCCCAACTTTTCAAAATAGCATGTATGCTCCCTGTGGTTTAATCATTTGTTACTCGTATAGTCCCTACAGTGGATGGAGGTTAGTTTGTTCAGTTAAATAGGTATGAAATGACTTGAATACCCTCATTCTTATTATAAATAAGTAAGCCAAAAAAATATGATTGGTAATTTATTAATAAACTTTAATCTCTCCCTTCCTCTGTATCTCTTCTCCACCATCTCACCTTCATCACCACCCTACCATTGCCAGGGGCCAGCCATTACAGCCTCCACCCTACCACCACCAGCTATGACCGCCTCCATTCTCAAAACTTTCAAAATCTAAAAAAATTAAGAAAAATATGAAAATAGAAGGTTAAGAGTATCATCATTCGTCATATGCACATATCACAGTCTTCAAACGTATCACTGATTTGTTCATACGCATCATAGTTCATACGCAATCTGTTTTTATCAGATCTGATTCAGAGATTTGCTATTGTTGAAGGGAAATCCGAATCTAAAGTTGCAGTTTTCAATTTTCATATCATTGATTCAGATCGGAATCTTTAAACCGAAAAACGTTTATGATTTTTAGCTTGAAGCTGAATGACAAGATAGAAGTTGTTTGTCAGCTGAGTTATTCGAATTTACTGATTCATTTCTTGTTCGAAAAGTATATATAATAGAACGAAAAAGTGGAGTATCGATTGCAGGTTGTTTGCTGATTTGAGTTCAGATCTGATATTCTATTGAAGAAGAAGACAATTTATTTCAGATCTGAGTTTGAGTCTGCTGTTTTGTTATAAAACAATCGCAGGTTTTTGACTTGTAAATAAACGAAGAAGAAGAGTGATTTTAATTGTTTTGGTTTAGTGTAAAGAACAGACGAAGAAGAGTGATTTTAATTGAGGTTCTATCATAAAAACTTAAAAGGTTTAGGTGGTAAAAGGTTTGTAATTAACTGAATAAGGGTATTTAACACAATAAGGGTATTTTTGTAATTTTACACACAATTAACTGAATAAGTTAACAGCCATCCAATGTAGGGACTATCCGAGTAACAAACGATTAAACCACAGGAAGCATACATGCTATTTTGAAAAGTTGGGGACTAAACGTGAAAAAACGTGAAACCACAGGGACTATCCGGGCAATTAACTCTTATTTTTACATCATGTAGTTAAATACTAAAAACATTTTTAGAACGCATAAATTTATTTTCCCTTATTATGTAATATGATTAAATTACCGAAAAAAATGCAGAATCTACGCATTTTTTCGGTAATTTAATTCAAAAGTATCATTATTCTTACTCTTATAAATATAATAGAATTTAACTGTTTTAGTAAGTTTTAACCATGGTTGTAAAAGTCCCGCCTAGGCTCCGAGTACTCCCCGAGTACTCGCTACAAGGTAGGTTGCCGAGGCCCGAGTACTGTTCGTCTAGGCCAATTACTCCACGAGTAATCTCCGCCTAGGCCGAGTACTTCCCGAGTACTCCCGAATCCGACTAGGGAACGTCTAGCGACTTTTGCAACCATGGTTTTAACACAAAAGTATCATTATAAATTAAAAATATATTTGAAGTATGAGCGGATATTAAGGTAACAATTTTAAAAGAGGCATTATTGTCATTATATGATATTAATATGATTTAAAAAATAAAAAAATAAACAATTTTATTAGAAACGATTTTTCAGGGATGATATGATGTTGACACGTGACATTCTTTAAAATTGTGTATTAGAAGTATGATTTGTTCTTCTAAAAGTATAGAAAACTTGTACGTAATTTTTTTTACGATGTAATTTATATTATTTATTTTGTGTTGATAAGATGTAAACAAATATGAAAACCCACAAAATTTTAACCGTGTACTACTACGCTAAAAGTAGGAAAAATAGTATAAAATAAAGCTATCTCCAAAAGAAATACAACACTTAGAGCATTCAAAATCCGTCCCCTCTATTTTCAATTAAATAATATTTTTTATATTTTTATCATAATTTTTTCTCTCTCTTCCACTCACTGTCACTTTCAAAATATATTAAAAAATTATAGAGGTGAATAGCGTCCTCCCAAATTTATAGATGAACAGTAACAATTTCTCTTTTCTCAACTCACAACCATTTCCAACAACCTATAATCATTTTTCATAATATAAAAAACTCTCTCACAGAATTTAGGGGACGAATTGTGAATGCTCTAAGTATTGTATTTCTTTTGGAGATAACTTTATTTTATACTATTTTTCCTACTTTTAGCGTAGCAGTACACGGTTAATTTTTTTTGGGTTATTTGTTTACATCTTATCAAAACAAAATAATAGTGATAAAAAACAAATGAAAATTAATCAATATTATGAAGTATAATTTCGATAATAATAGAAAAGGATAAAAGATAAAGATAATTTTTTTTTTTAAATTTAAATTAAAGAGGTGAGTTTGATTAAATTTTATTAATATATTATTATGATCTAAATATTAATAAAAGACTCTATTTAATGCCTCATGATATTCTCTTCTACAATCTCTTATTTTTCAGAGAACTAAGTTAATCAAATGCAAAACTAAACTAACATTATTAAATACAAGGAATGTAAAAATATAGACCGAATCGCTTGAAAATTGGATCTTTGTCGAACTGTTAGTTTCGATTGTTCATCAGCTCAAACAATAAAGGAAGGAGGCACACAACGATGCCTATACACCGGTTCAATCAAAACAAGTTTGTTAGTAATACCTAATGTATTAGCTCGTAGCTAAACTGACGGTATCATAAGTGATTTAGTTAACCGCTTAGACTAGCTGATTTGATCTGATTTTCAAAACATGAATGAAAACGACCACACATGATAAATAGTCTTTCGGTCGTTATTGTTAAAGATAAGTATGATTATTAGCATAAACAAACAATAAATTATTAGAATAAAGTGCATGGGTGGTCCTTCTGGTTAACCAAAATTTTGGATTCAGCTCCCAGCTTTTTTAAAAGTGCATGGATTGTCTCTGTGGCTTACACCTTGTAACGCATTTAGTACCTAACTTTTGCCGAAAGTGCACGGATGGTCTCTGTGGTATGCACTTTTAATCGCATTTAGTCACTAAACGTCAGAGACTAAATTTGTTTGCAAAACACATGGACCATTCATGTAGTTTAAAAAAAGTTGGAGACTAAATACGTTACAAAATGCAATTCACAAGAACCACCATGTACTTTTGACAAACCGATAACTAAATCCAAAATTTTAGGTAAACAAATAGATCATCTTCCGTGTACTTTACTCAAATTATTAAAAAAAAAACACATACACAAGGCTCAAAAGTGAATTATTTTTGTTATCTTAAAAGTTAAAAACATTTGAATCAGCCAATGCATTGAAAAGTAACCAAACGACATGATATAATAATTCTATCACCATTGTCAGAGAAACATACAAAGAGTAATTAATTTCATACTAGTAAAATTGTTTGCTTAGGCTAAGGCCATCCGTAGTCATAAAGCCCCCTGTGGGGCGTTATGCGACACGTGTCGTGCCACGTCACACGGGGGCTTTATGGGGCGTTATATCACTAGAGCCCGTAGTCATAAAGCCCCTACCCATCATTACCTATTTAATAATTTTCAATTTTATTAATTAATATAAAAAAGCATGCTTAAATTTGATTGGTCCAATTTTTGAAAGATTCCCCCCACCCGGCGCTATATATATCGCGCCTCCCCCAAATTTTGTCTCATAAAGCCCCCCGTAATGGTGTTAGGGGCTTTATAGGGGCTTTATGTTTGGCTTTGGGCGCCATATGCAGCCCACTACACACAGTCTAATGTGTGGATGGAGCCCCCTTGGACTTTATCATGCCAAGTAGGATTCAGGTCATCGCCATGTCAGCAAGGGGGCTTTATCATTCCCCCCTTTAATTTGAAGGGTGTGGATGGAGCCCCGTGTAATAATTAAGTAATTATTTATTTAAATATTTATTTTTTTAAATTAAATGGCAATTTTAATAACTACAAAATTAAAAACAAAAAACATAATTTCATTAAAAAAAAACACTACAAAGTCATAAAAAAACATAACATACTAGAAAAAAAAACATAACATACTAGAAATAAAAAAAAGACAACAAAGTCATAAAAAAACATAACATACTAGAAAAAAAAAAGACAACATACTTAAAAAAAAACTACATATATTTGGCCCGAATTTGTGCCTTACGAGCCTCCAAAATGACTCGGTCCTCCTCTGGTAGATGTGACAGATCCCTTGCGAGAAAATCCATGTCTCTCGCAATTTGTTTCTCCATTCTCATTTCTTGGTCTTTTTCCCTAATGGAGATTATTTGCTTGAGATCTGCCTGGAACTCGCTAATCTTTGACGGGCCATCAGATTTAGTAGACTTTCCACGTGCCTTGGCTTTACTTTTATCCCTACCAGTTGGACGAGACAGCTCTTTTGGTTCTTCAAACTCGTCAGCATCCTCGTTTAGATTAATTACTGTACGAGCATCGGACCCAGAAGGTTCGGTGGTGGATGTCGATTTGGACCGTTTGGATCTAGGGCGGGTCGGGTCGAACGGTGGCACAAGGTGCCACTTTGGAGATTTGCGAAGAAGCTCCCATGTGGTTACTAGCGTAAACATATGCCCAACAATCTCGTCCTCCGACACGTCGAGCCAAGCTTTTGCCAACTCGAACTCTTCCTTAGGCGACCAAAATTCTACCTTCTTAGTCGCACGTTTTTCGGTCTCATCCTTCTTTTTATGGCTTCTTTTTTTCATAGAAGAGGATTCGACTTGGGTTTCAGGAACGAATTCGGTTTCGCTTGTGTCTTGGGCGGGTATGTTTGGTGGTGGCATGTTTGGCGGAAAAAAAGGGGGTTGAGAATAATACCCGAAATATGGAGGCATCGGTTGAGTTGTGGGATGAGGAGAAGTTGGTGGCATTGGATAATATCCAACCTCCCCCGTACGCGGGTCTTGGCGATAGCGGTCCTCTTGCTCGTTGTTTTGAAAATTTTGCCAAAACGGATTGGTCTAATCCCATGGGTTGTTTTGGTTGTTGGGAAACATTGTTGGAAGTTTTAAAAAAATGAAGAGAGTTGTATAAAAATTGAGGTAGAGAGTGAGAGGAATGATTTAAAAAGAGGTAGAAGGTGGGTATTTATAGTATGAATTTATAAATAAAATAAAAAGTAATTTTTTTTTTAATTTTTGACCGTTTCCATGGTCCAAAAAATTAAATGCTTCTCGGTCCCTGTGCGTTGCCGCTCGCCATAGCGGTGGCGATGGTTGTATAGCGCCCCAGCATAGCGCCGGGGGTGTGGAGTATGGCGTGGGTGGGGCGCTATGGTGTGTCAGCTGGGTTGGGTGGTGCCCCCACACCCTCCAGCCTTATAAACAAGATATGATTAAGTACATATTGTCAAGGCTCAAATCTTACTGGTTTAGTTAAAAGATATAAACATTTCAATAAATTACTAAATTAAAAAGGTAAACACATGAACAAAAGCTTTTGCCTTGTCTTTGAAAGAAACACTTTACTTGTATGATTCAATTAACTTTAACAATTAAAGCATTAAGCATACTTCGAAGCTTGATTAGTGTGAGCTTTAATATAAAATAATGAGAACATAAGGCAATATTTTATTTAAAAAGCTAGAAATAAAAACAAGTGAAGGCGGCACGAAATATTTGAGTTGAAACATAGCCATTAGCCATTATCAAGTGATAATCTAATTGAATGGAAAAAGAAAAGGCCATTATATTGGAATGATTGACATTTATTATTATAGTAATATTAATGTACATATCTACCAATAATTATAATAATGTTATTTTTTTTAAAGGCAATTATAATAATGTTATTCAACTATTAGATTAACATCTAACCTTCAAAAAAAAAAAAAAAAAAACTATTAGATTAACATCTTTTTGCTTTAATAATTGTCCAATGAAAATATACGCCCATCATGGCTGATTGTTTATTTATTTATTTATTTATATTTTGCTTTAATAACAACAACAACAATAATAATAATAATAATAATAACATATAGGAGAAAATATAGACAAATAAAAAGTGAAATTTATTGTAAAAAGCATCGGACTCGCTATTTTGATATATCCCTTTGTAGTAGTTAAAAGTGATAACGTGATATTGCTTTAAGAGTTAAATATGTGGTTAATCCCTGTGAACTATGTTAAGCCACATGTTGGGGATTGAATAACGGATTTTAAAAGTAACACCCTATAGTGTAAATCATAACGGGTCAAACTGGTAAAAATTGTATTGAATCACCCTTTTTGGCGATAAACAATATATGGATCAATTGAGACGCCTAAAGGGCAAACCAAGAATGGTAAAAAATGACAAACGGGTCATATGGGTCAAATGGTGAACTCGGCATTTAATGTTTTGTCTTGTTAAGTTCCATACTTACAAGTAAGCATACTGTACGGGTATGCTTCGCCATGAATTAACAAAAAGAATTGTAAGGCATTGATAACGGATCATTACTTTAACCCCGCCAGATACGTGTAATGAGTCATACTCTTGGTAAAGACTTATGGCCCACTAAAAATGGTTGGGTTAGATTTGGATAATAGACCACCTCCAGTGAGATATAACTAGTATTCGAGTAAAACGACATTTAGAGCCAAGGATAGGTCTATGATGCAAAAATATGATTAAACAGGTTTTAAAAAACTAAACCATTGGAAATCTCTATGTCCTTAGGGACATAAGAAATCTTGATGGGATAACGAGCTAAACGTACCTACTAGTTTTCATCTAAACTTTTAAAAGTTAGCCGGTTTGGAAAAAGGGCGAAATTTGACTAAAACGCCCTCGGATAGTAGGTTTGGGTAAACTACCTTCAAGGGTAGATTTGATAATGAGTCTTATGAGCGAGTTGATTCTTCCGGTAAATAAGTATGGGAGACTTGAACTAAAAGGCTTAAAGTCTCATAACGGGTCAAACAAGTAATAAACTTAAACTGAATAGTAGGAGCGAAAAACTCAAGGAATATGGGCCCAGGTAGTGGGTTGCAGTTTAAAAGTGTAGATGAATAAACCCCTATAGAATAAAATTGGGTTTGGACCGAATCAGATGTAAATTGGATTGTAGAGGAATAAACATCTAAATAATAAATTGGGTCTAGACTGAATCGGATGTGAATTGGAATGTAGAAAAATAAACCTTTAAAGAATAAAATTGGGTATGGACAGAACTGGATAAAAAATGGTAAAAATTGGCTAAGGCTGGAAAAGTGCCCAACTCTGGCAACCTGCTGGAAAAGTGGTGTGGCCGCGTCACGCGGGAGACACACCAGGCACCTCCACGACGCGCTTTTGCCCCTTCGCGACGCGCGGGGCGCCCTGTTTCAGCAAACTTTTTTCTTTGTTGTTTTAAATCGCGTTGATCATTTAACTTTAAAACAAATTGTTTTTAGTGTTTATGATAGGATTTCTCTAAGGGAACCTGACGGATGGGCGACCATGCAAGCAAAGAACCGAACACACCCAAACCGCCATTTCCACGGGAGCATCATTTTGGGAAGTTCAAGCATGATCACACGTGATAAAGTTTTGTGTATACATCTTGTTGTCTTTGACTATAATTTAATTGTGTAATAACCTGTTATGTCAGTTCGTCTAGGTTTTCAAGCAGCCCAGACGTGTAAGCTCTAAGTTTTCAAACAAAAAAATATGGGACCTAATTCTTTGAATATGTAAGATATTCAATATAAACGGGATAGAGTGTTACAGTTACCGCCGGCAAAATCAAGGTTTGGTGGTGGTGTAAAGCGGATGAAAGGGAATGGTTAACAAAGAAGTGGGAGTAGGGTGGAGATGAGGGTACTGATGAAGAAGCTTCGGTGAAATTTGCTGCAATGGTGGAAGGTGGTGACCTTTTGGTGGCTATTTTCCACTTCTGGGTAGCGCGAGGGAGGGGGGGGGGGGGGGAGGGCAGTGGAGGGTGGTAACAGAGGTGTGTCTGTTGGGGGTGGAGAGAAACGAGGAAGAAGAGGTGGGGTTTGGGTGTAGTTTAGGGTATTGGGTAGGTCCCACTTAAATAATATATGTAAAATATAATGAAGTTTTTTTTGTTTTATTTAATTTATTTGTTTTGTTTTAATACTAAGGGTAGTTTGATAAGACTTAACTGAAAAATTTAACTACGTTAGCTAAAAAGGACCATATGTTATAAAATGCAACCATTAAGCACACCGGTGTTACATTTTTACAATGATCGAAACCTTTAAAAGGTGTGGATCAACCATGCAAAATCTACAAACCACAGGGAATAACCAGACTTTTTTTTTTTCAAATTGTATATTTCATTAAAGCACGCTCAAAGTCAACCACAAAAACCGGAAGTCGGGCCACAGACAACAACCAAAACCGACTCTTACAACATATACATAAGATATTTACACCACTCTATCTATCAGATAGAAATTTACGTAGACCCATATTTTAGGCAAAGCATCCCAAGCGATTTAATACTGAGAAAATAATGGTCTAGCAACACCTCCTTGTTGAAGAAAAAACATTCGTTCCTCGCTCTCCATATTAAAAAAAAAAAAGCCATGTATAAGACCCTTTTTAAATCCTAGTTTTTTTGGTGCGTCTTATAAGACCCTTTTTATTTCCTAAAAGAGCATTACGATTTACTAGTTTTTTTCTTACGCCTAATTAATTAGCATCCATATAAAGTTTAGTGGGCTCCAATTTCACATGCAAAGGTGAACACGGCTTTTTATTTTTTTCAAGTAAACTTCATTAGAAAACCCATGAAATACATAATTACAAAATTACACCAATCGGTCTAAGACACAGATCTAGCTTTCGACCTACTACTAATTACACGGCTTTTTATTTAACATAGGCTTTGCACGCGTTTTTTAAAAAAAGCTTGTTAATTTATAGATAATAAAAGTGAGACATGGGTATCAATTTTGAAATTTATACTCAAGCTTAAGAAAAAAAAACTTCGATAACCAATTGATTCCTCATTGTAGAATTTTTTTTATATATAATACTCAAGCTTAAGAAAAGAAACTTTGATAACCAATTGATTCCTCATTGTAGAGCTTTTTTTTATAAAAAAGAAATTCGTAACACATGTGAGTCTTTACAAGCTTTAGTATAAAAAAAGTGGTGAAGGTCAATGTGGTATGCTTCAAAGGAGGGCAACCTCTTTAAAGAGTTGAATTCACCACTTCCTTTTATTAAACTATTGCTCCACCACCACCTTAGTATCAAACTGTTCAATTATGTTGGTTACAGGCTATACTACCTAATTAGAACTCATTTATGTATATTATTTTTTTAGCGACAAGTATTTATACATAGATTTATCAGTTTTTGTTCTCAATGTAATAAGTATTAAATATATGATAAACAATGCTAGAAGTAAGTAAATGATATATATAATATAGATGGGGATGGTTCATATGAGAACCGGCTTGAGTTGAGAGAACTTTTAGGAAATCGACTTCCAATTTTTTTTCACCAAAAATCATTTTAAAAAATTAGCTTTCCAAGGGGAAAGATTTCCTTGCCACTTTTTTTCGGTAGCAGTATTACTCCCCACCAGGCGCTATAGTGAATTAAGGTGGGTGTAAATGATTCTTACAGGTTGCAAAAAAAAAAAAAAAAAAAACGACTCGTGAATTTGTTTCGGATTTTTTCATAGGGGGGCTTTTTCGTATTACTCTACCTTTGAGCAAAATTTGATCGAAAAACTCCCACGGGAATTGGAGTTCTCACAAGTTCTTTTAACTCAAAGTTTTAACTTAAACGTAGTTCTCATATGAAGCTGATTCATGTTAAAAAGATAATTATAAATTTAATAGATAATAATCAAATTGAGCAATAGATTCTACTCGACTTGTTTACACCTTGCTATACTTGTTTACACCTTGCTATAGAAATGCAAAATTAATAAACTTACCTCTTATATCATATGCATGTCCACTATCCCTTTTTAAATATTTACTATCAAAATTGTTGTTATATATGAGTGCATTATAACTAATAAATTTTAGTCACAAATTTTTCTTTTTGCACAATTTATAAGTTTAGTTCAAACACTTCATTTCTTATATTATCAATAGACTAAAAAACTTGCTAGTAATAATTTGAGCCTCCTTCACAACTCCCTCTACATTCAGTTACTTCTTTTCTTTATTTTTACTCGTTATTTATTTATAAAAAAAAGCGTATTAAAAAGTAATAACAACCATATGCTTAATTAAACAACTAATTTGATATTTTAGATTAATTTTAAATGAATGAATTTAGAGCTGTGAGTTTATTTATTATTGTATTTATATAAAATATAAAACTAAATAAAAATAATGAATTTGGTTGTACAGTGTACTAGTTTTTGCCCCGCCCGCATTGTGGGACACTAAGTCGAATATTCTCTCTCATAATATGTATGTTTGTGTTTCATTTACTTGTACATACTACTCATAACACGATCTCAAAAAAAAAAAACTTATATTGATTCAACAAATTAAAACAAAACACTACCATATTTTTGCTAAAAAAAACTAAAACGACGGAAAAACTATAATTTTAAACTGTGGGAAAATTGTAATTTTTTTGAGAAAAATGAGCAAGTGTCAGACAGCCACCTGACACAGATAAAGATTACACCTAGTCAACAAATTAAAATAAAACACTATTACAGTTTTGTAAAAAAAAAAAAACGATGGCATGACTGCAATTTTACAATGGTAGCAAAATCGTAGTTTGGCTAGGAGAAAAAAAAAAACTAACGACAAAACTATAAATTTAAATGTGGAAAAATCGTAATTTGGCTTAACCAATGGAGAAGTGTCACACAGCTGCATGACACTATTCCCCTCTATGTAGTTTAAAGTCTTAAACACGCATATAAACAAAGTTAACCAACAAAAAGATTATTTTTTTTTCTAAAAACATAGGGGCTAAACACCTATATTAGCGAAGTTGAATGTTTAAAAGGAAAATACAAAAAGCGACAATCAATTACTAAAAATAATAAAAGTAGAGAGACTAAACATGTACACTACTAAAGTTAAAGCGAAGGAACTAAACACACATATAAATAAAGCTAACCAGTAAAAAGAATATTTTTAAAAATAAAAGGGCTAAACACATATATTAACAAAGCTGAAAGTTTAAAAATTAAATAGAAAAGTAACAAGGAAGTTTCAGATTCCCCTCATTGTGTTTTGTAGTTGTAGTTAATTTCATGTTAAAAAGGGGTTAATTATTAAATGGAAATATAATGGCTAGTAAAAAAGAAAGAATAATTGCCGTTCAAAAAAAAAAAAAAAGAATAATTGCAGGCATTGACGTTTCTATCTTTTCTCCTTCTCTTTAAGACTTTAACTCCCACACGCATAATTCTCCTAAAACATCTCTTTCCCTTTCTTTATGTTTATTATTTTAGCAACAAAAGAATAAAGTGTGAAAATTTCGGCCGCAATACATCCGAAATTTGACGTTTCTTTTACATAAACCATAACTTATGTTTCCCGAATTATTTCTTCTCCTGTCGGCATATACCAAAGTTTATTTTTAACAACAAAGTAACATTAGGATTGTTCATGAGCCGAATCGAAATGAGCTGAGTTGAGCCAGGTTAAGCTCGGGCTCAACTTGATTATAAACCAAGCTGGCTTAGCTTCATTTGGATTGAAACCGAGCTGAAAATCATACCCCGAGCTCGGTTCTGCTCTCCTCGTTTCAATTATGCTCGAATTTTAGAAGAAAATCTAATATATAAGTTTCAAAATTTAATAGTCTAAAATTCAAAAGAACATATCCATGATAAGTTCAACCTATAATATTATATGTTAAGGGGTTGTTTACGGTACAAACCATATTTATCTTACAAACTGTAAGAACATATTCTAGCTCTTAAAAAAAATTAAATTAGCACATACCAAAACAATACATACATAAAAGTAGCACTTTTGAATTATATTAGCACATGAAAATTAATCAAGATAATTGATTTTAGCACATATTTGAATGATATCAATACTTTTCTTAATCAGCACATTGAAAACAAAAGGAAGATCCAAATAAAGAATTAATCGCTTGTTAGCATATTTATAGGGAATTCAATATAATTAATATTATTTAGAATATTATTTTATCATTTCTCTATAATTGGTTGGATGTAATGTGACACTTTTTAAATGGTTCTTACAGTTTGTATGTGAAATGTGGTTTGTATTTGATCATACTCCTATATGTTAAAATCAAGTTTAACCATTAGCAAAATAAATTTTAAATTTTATTAACTTTCTAATCAACCTTCAAATATGTCATATATATATATATATATATAGTATTGCGCTAAAATAAGAACCACCTCGAGTTGTAAGAACCGTGAGAACTTTTTGATCCGGGGCGAAGTGGACCAAATTTTTTTTCACAAACGTAGATGCGTGTATTATAAACACGTTTGTAAAAAAAAATTCAAAAAAAAAATGTCGTGTGTGTAGTTTTGAGCACCACAAGTTTGTGTTTACGGGTACCGTAAATTTTCCGGTTAGATTTACGGTACCTGTAAACACAAACTTGTGGTGCTCAAAACTACACACACGATTTTTTTTTTTGAATTTTTTTTACAAATGTGTTTATAATACACGCATCTACGTTTGTGAAAAAAAAATTTGGTCCACCTCGCCCCGGATCAAAAAGTTCTCACGGTTCTTACAACTCGAGGTGGTTCTTATTTTAGCGCAATTCTATATATATATATATATGACATATTCGAAGGTTGATTACATGAAAATTAATCAAGATAATTGATTTTAACACATATTTGAATGATATCAACACTTTTCTTAATCAGCACATTGAAAACAAAAGGAAGATCCAAAATAAAGAATTAATCGTTTGTTAGCATATTTATAGGGAATTCAATATAATTGATATTATTTAGAATATTATTTTATCATTTATCTATAATTGGTTGGATATCAAGTGACACTTTTTAAATGGTTCTTACAGTTTGTATTTGATCATACTCCTATATGTTAAAATCAAGTTTAACCATTAGCAAAATAAATTTTAAATTTTATTAACTTTCTAATCAACCTTCAAATATGTCATATATATATATATATATATATATATATATATATATAGGGCTTGGCTATACAAGAAACCCCATCTTTTTTAAGAAACCTTGGAAACCTAATGTGAGCCATTGATTGTCTCTCATCACACTTGATCAATGGCTCTCATAATTTTGGTAACAATTAGATTTAAATGAAATGTAATAATACACATTAGTCAACTGAAAAGGGCATTTTGGGTAGAACATTTCCTTCTCTCTCCACTGGCTAGTCTTATCATCTCTCTTTAATGCAATCATCTTTCTCTCTCTTCATATCCAATTCAAAATCACAATCCCTCTCTCTAAAAATCACAGATCTCATCTTCTCCTCCCCCGAATCAAAACCCCAGCCCCCATGACTTTCCCTTCTCTCTACACAACACTTACAACCTGCAAGCCTAGAGAGAGAGTGAGAGCCGTGAGAGAGAGTACCAGAGAAATCGAAAGAGAAAGAGATGTCCAGAGAAATCGAAAGAGAGATAGAAAACTGGTATGTTTCCAGCCAAGAACACACATACAAGTGTGTGAGAGAGAAGAAGTTTGAAGTATGTTGTTTTAGAGAGAGAATGATGACACACGCACGAGTGTGTGTGTGAGAAGAAGGTTTGAAGATCTTCTTCATGTTCATCGGACGGTTATAGATCCGGTAAGTGTTCTTGAAATATCATTTCACACTTGATTTTTTGTTGAAATGGTTATTAATATGTTTTTGTGTGCTGAAAGTGTTTTAGTAATGGTTGTTAATATGATTTTGTATTTTAAATAAATCAAAAACTTTAGGATGAGATTTTGAACGAGTTTTTTTTGTTGGTTTGGTTGCTTGTTAGATGCTTTTGATCTTAATAGTAGCTGTTTTTTTGTTGGTTTGGGTTCCTTGTTTGGGTTTTTGATCTGAACAGTAAATGTTTTTTTGTTTGGTTGCTTGATTCACAGACTCAGACCCATAACATGTGTTAAGCCCCCTGTTAGAATGTTAGGTAACGTGTGTTAATTTACAAAAACAAACCCATAAAGGTTTAGGTTGCTTGTTTGGGTTTTTGATCTAAACAGTAAGTGTTTTTTTTTTTGTTAACAATATTTTTTTTTTTGTTGGGTTGCTTGATTTACAAAGACAGACCCATAACATGTGTTAAGCACCTGTTAGAATGATATATAACGCGTGTTAATCATAATATGTTGATTATGATAACAATTACTCATTTTGTTTATTAGAGGCAATGTTACTTTTTCGGTAAATTGGGATTGCATATTCAACATATTAGTTTGTTGTGATGAGCAGGAGCTTGAGAAAACAGCACTGAAAGAAAGGAAACTAGGATTCTTCTCATGTGGAACTGGTAATCCCATTGATGACTGCTGGACGTGTGCCCCGAACTGCCAAAAGAACCGCATGCGCCTTGCAGACTGTGGTATCGGTTTTGGGCGGAATGCCATTGGAGGCAACGACTTAACGGTTTTACATGGTCACGGATTCTGGAGACGAGTCATTTATAGTAACACATGTACCGGTAATGTGGATAGTATGTAACGTGTAATATGAAACGAGCCATTTATGGTAACACGTGTATCGGTAATTTTGAAATATATAATATGAAACGGGTCATTTGTTTTGCACAATTTTGGAAGTATAACATGTGTTAAGCCTCTGTTATAATATTTTTGTAACCTGACATGTATTCATGTTTAAGCTAGTGGTTTACAAAACACCATGATGTGTATATACTGATCTAACATGTGTTACAATTTTTCTGTTTGGAACATGTAATTGCTTAACATGTGTTAAGCCTCTGCTATAATCTTGGTTTAACCCAACATGGTGTCATGCAGGGCCGGCCCTGAGAATTCATGTACCCTGTTCGAGCTCGAAAAACGTGCCCTTAGGTTTTAACTAAATAAAAAATTTAAACTAGTTTTTTCATACAACTTTGAACCGTTGACAAAAATATAGCATTCGATAAACAATGCAATTAACAAAATACAAAATATAGTATTCGAATGAATGACATACAATGTTCCCGTTCTACTTCGACATGCTCTTGTGGTTTTTCCACATCAACAATAGGCGGATTAGGCGTCAAAAATTTTTGCATAGCACCCTTTTGTGACTTCACCAATTCATCTTGCCGTTTCCTCTTTTGACGTTTTTGCCATCCGGATGGTTGTTTAGGAGCCATTACGTCATTAACACTAAATAATGTTCGACAACAACATAAATGAACTGAAATCCGAAATCGACATAAGTTAACTAAATAAATGTTAAATGAATTCGACATATATAATTGAAATCGAAAAGATGAAAATCAATCCTGCTGTGAATAAATGAATTCGACATATAACTGAATAAATGAATTCCATATGTTCGACAATCGACAACAACATAAACGATAAAACGAAGGCTGTGCGTACTGCACTACTGCTGACCTGCTTGCTGTGACTGAAATCGAAGGCCTGCTGATGATGAATGATGAATGATGATCGGCTGTGCAACTGGCAACTGCGACGTTTCTGTTCTTCCTCAGTTCCGACGTTTCTGTTCCTGATTGCCGCCCACTCCCACTTTATTTTTTTAATTAGTTTTTAGAAAATATTTGGGTATTGGGCTCACTAACCTAATGGGCTAAATAGTTTAAACAATATGAATTTTTTTAAGTGGGCCTATGTTAATATTTTTTTGGTTATACCCTATTAAAAAAAAATTTACATATATAATATCGGATTTTTTTTAAAAATTACGGGCCCTACGAAATCACGGGCCCTGTTCGGTTGTCCTCCCCGCCCCTCTTAAGGGCCGGCTCTGGTGTCATGTATAAGCTAGTGGTTTCCAAAACAATATTAACTTGTATAATCTTGGTTTAACCCAACATGGTGTCATGTACAAGTAATAAAAGTACAAGTTAGTATGTAACGTGCAATATGAAACGAGCCATTTATGGTAACACATGTACCGGTAATTTTGGAATATGTAATATGAAACGGGTCATTTGTTTTGCACATCTTGTAAATGTATAACATGTGTTAAGACTCTGTTATAATCTTTTTGTAACCTGACATGTATTCATGTATAAGCTAGTGGTTTACAAAACACCATGATATGTATATACTGATCTAACATGTGTTACAATTTGTTTTGAACATTTTGGAATGTATAACAATTTCATGCAAAGGACGAGTCAGCAAATTTAGCAGATAAACAGCAAAGACAGACCGTCAACGGAAGATCCATCCCTTCTTAGTCCGCCATGAGACTCACCAACAAGCAAAAAAGGATATTTGTGTTACTATTGGGCTCTATGCATCCATTTTTGTTGTAAACTCCCCAACAAAAATGTTTTGTGTTGGAGTCACCTGTTTTTGACGCATGCTAACATGTTAACAAACGTTATATATCATATGTTCCGGATGTTAATGAAAACAAATGTGAAAACAAACGCTGACATAAACGTAACACATGTTAATGAAAACAAATGTGACCTTACATGTACACTAACACATGTTAGTATCTGACCAACTATTGAGGGCAGTCATTTTTCCATCGTGCGATCCATTCGGCCTTAGAGAAACAAAAATGATATTTTTTGGATTCAATAACACGTACCAGTAACACATGAACCACCTAAGATTTTATACACACGTACCAGTAACACATGAACCACCAAATATCCCCTGGTTCAGGATGTTTGCTTTTGAACTACTGTTTTATTGTAAACTCACCAACAAAAATGTTTTGTGTTGGCGCCATGGTTCGGGATGTTTGCTTTTGAACTACTGTTTTATTTAAATGTTATAAAAATATACCAATAAAATGACAACCATAGATCTAGTTAATAGAACATAATCAATGGTTGATGTTTGGCTTCATAGAATTTCACAATGGTTTCGAATGTCAATCTAGTCAAATGAAATAAAATACATGGTCTACATTTATCCACATGGTCAAAGAAGTAATCATGTTCTTTTTGTCCTTTGTACATACTTTTTAAATTAACAAAGGTTAACACACGTTATATATCATTCTATCAGGGGCTTAACACATGTTATACATGAACACATGTCAGGCTACATCATGGAGTTCTGTTACAGTATGAACCACTAACACATGTTATAAATGAACGAATAGTTCCTTCCCAAAAAATGTGACCTATTGAATATCTTTTTTTTAACACATGTCCCCGCATTAACGTCGCCTACATCCATCCAGCTTGTCGATTGAATATCTTTATTGGTCTGTTTCTGTAAATCAACACACGTTATATATCATGCTAACAGGGGATTAACACATGTTATGGGTCTGTTTCTGTACTATAACGCACAAAAACAGTTACTATTCAGATCAAAAGCCCAAAACAAAGCAACCTAACCAACAAAAAACAGTTACTATTCAGATCAAAAAGCACCAAACAAGGCAACCAAACCAACAAAAAAACAGTTACTGTTCAGATCAAAATCCCCAAACCGTCAAACACATTTTTTTAACACAAAAATAACTAATCCATGAATCAAAATCAAACGAGTTTGAAACCAAAACAAGTAATCCATGAATCAAAATCAAAATTTATAAACACCAGAAGAATGAAAACCAAACTAAGATCAATAGTATTGAAATTTATTACCTATAAACGTCATTCTTTTTTTTGAAACAATAATCAATGGTATTGAAAAATAATTAATCTTTTGGCAACATTCTTAATTCTGGAAAAAAATAAAACCAATTGTGAAGAACGAAAATCAAAGTAAATGACAATTAAAAAATGAAAACCAACTTATTATTGACAGGATCTTGATTCTTCGACAGTATCTTGGTTCTTCGATTTCTTTTAAGAAATTAACATGTAAAGTTGAATTTGGGGTGTAAAAAAGAAAAAAAAAACTCGAACCCATAAAAAAAAGGATGAAAAACCTTGATCATTCTTGTCCTCGTCAGTAGGGAACTCGTTGTGAATGACGTTCCCGTCAGTGGGGATCTTGAAATGGATGTTTTGAAATGGTGGATCTTGAAACCGAAATGAAGTTCATGGAAATGGATCTTGGGTAGAACTTGAAACAGATATGAAGTTAATGGAAAATGGAGGTTTTGAAAGAGTGGATCTTGAAACACAGAGATGAAGTAAGTTAATGAAAAAATGGAGGTTTTGAATGGTGGATCTTGGGTTTTGAAAGTAAATTTGGATGTGATGGGGTATTAATTATTGTCAAATCAAAAAGGGGAAATATCTAAGATAGAGGTGAAAATACCATAATGCCCTCAAGGATAAAAAGAATATGATATTTACTATGGACACATGGCAAAATCTAGACCATGCATTGAGTTTGCTAAGTTTTCTAAAAAAATGGGGTTTCTTGTAGAGCATTATCCTATATATATATATATATGTAGGGGGAGGTTCATTTGAGAAGACTATTCTTTTAAGAACAATTTAAAATTAATCTTAGCCTTACAATTTATTTGATCAAAGGTTGTGAATAAAGATGACATTTGGGTGAATATGTAACTCTTTTACATTAATTCTTTAAATGAAAGGGTATATTAGACATTTTGGTGTATGATACATAATTTAATTCATTGACGGTTACATGGTGAACATCACATTCACCAAGATTTCATCCACAATCACTATTACACTTACGACATTTGTTAGAATATTGTGTGTAGGAACAATCTGTGTAAGGATAGTTGTGAGATTGCTGTGTATGTATGCTAGGCACTTAATATGTTGGTGTGTGTAGGTACTTGTTACTAGCTGTTTGATTATTGTGTGTACATGAAAACACATTTAAAATGTTGGTGTGTGTAGGTACAGGTTGTTATATATCGGAATGTTGTCTATGTAGAAAAACACACTTGACATATTGGTATGTGTAGGTAAATACACATAACAAATTCGTGTGTGAATTTGTAAAATGATACAGAAATTTCATGTGGGATATCATATAGATATTAGGGGTTAAATTTGAAATCAATATTTATTTAATTTAGATAGCTTAATTATAGGGTAGTAATAAATTAATAAAATTGTTCAAATTACTTTACTACCCTTATAAAATAAAACATTCTTATTGGTTGATTTTGTTCTTTTTATTCTTAAGCTATTTTTTCTTCTCATTTGAACCCTCCACTATATATATATATATATATATATATATAGAGAGAGAGAGAGAGAGAGAGAGAAGAAAGGTTAACATACAAAAAGCCTTATCATACTTCACGTACGCGACAAGCGTAACCATCAGATCAGGGCCATAATCACGCATGGATCAGTTAATCACGCATGGGAGCAGTTATTTGGTGATAATCACGCATGGGAGGTGATAATCACGCATGGGTATGTTAATCACGCACGTTATGATGGTTAAAAAAATAATCACGCACGTTATGTTTTTTGTCGCGTAGGTTAATGTACGTTAAGCAGTTTTGTACATTATACTTTCTCTCTCTCTCTCTCTCTCTCTATATATATATATATATATAGAATTGCGCTAAAATAAGAACCACCTCGAGTTGTAAACTAATGGACTGAAATAGCGGCGATTGTGTAGTGGTGGTCTGGAGATGGCGGTGATTGTGTGGTGGAGGACGATTCAGAGAAGAAGATTAGTGGGTATACATTCAAAGAAGAAAGAATTGGGTGGGTGGTAAAGTGTGCCGTATTCAATTGTAAGAGGGCAGTATGGTAATTTCATATGAAACTAACAACACAAATAGATGAGGTTAACAAAGGTGGACTGAAATAGTTACGAAAGTGAAACCACAAGGACTGTTTTCGCAATTTTTAAACTAATGGACTGGAATAGTGATTTTTAACAAACCACAGGGACGAAAAACGTAATTAACTCTTACCCAATTGTTGTTATATATTAGAGGGTTTGTCGATTATGAGGAGGCGTGTGAGCAAAATAGTTGAAGTGTTACAATACGGGATGCAAATTGCAAAGGAGAGATGGATGTTTCATGTAGGTTAGGGAATATATTATATATTTAATATTATTTAGATCAATTCTACAAGTCGGATAATTTAGATAGGGACAAGTCGTGTTTCACTATCCAAATGCAAACCGACTTATAGGGTACATGACAAGAATTGATCCAAAAGTTGATGGGTACTTCAATTTCAATCACTATTAACGAGGGTCGTTTTGTGAATTTTGATGATATAACATGAACATATATCAAATAATATTTTCAACTTTTTATATATAACTAGAGTTATGTGCCGCCCGCGTTGCGGGGCGCTAAACCAAATACTTCTTAGTTTAATAACATGTACGCATTTATTTCGATTAGTTATACATGCTACTTATAACACGATATAAAAAAAGATGCATCGAGTTAACCAAATAAAGAAAAACACTATCATAGTTATGATAAAAAAATAACTAAAACGATGGCAAACGTGTAATTTAGAGTTGGGGGCAAAACAATAATTTGTTAGGACCAATTAGCGAGTGCTAGGCAGCTGTTTGGCACGAATAAAAACTAAATTGAGTAAACCAAATAAAATAAAACCCTACCATAGTTTTGCCCAAAAAAACTATGGCAACATTGCAATTTTTAGCTTGGGTAAAATCGTAATTTTAAAATGGAGTTAAAATAAAATTTTGAACTGATGGCGAAACCATTTTTTTATTTTGAATTGGGGGCAAGAACGTAATATTTTTACTGAGGGCAAAATTGTAATTTTTAGCTGGGGACAAAATTGTAATTTTAAACTGGGAACCAAATTGTAGTTTGGCAGGATTGTAGCTGTGGGCAAAACTATAATTTTTTTAACCAAGGCAAAATCGTAAATTTAAGCTGGGGGCAAAGCATAAATTTAATTTCTAACTGGGGGCAAGATCGAAATTTTAAACAGGTGATAAAATCGTAATTTGGCAGAAACTATAAATAACTATTTTATGCAAAAAAAGAAAAAGAAAAAAAAAGAAAAGAAAAGTTGGCCGCCACTTTTGGCTAACCACCTATCACAACTATTCCCGCCGACATTTACAAGTTATGTTTGTATGTATTTTTACTGATGGCAAAATCGTAATTTTTAGCTGGGAGCAAACCAAATATTTTATTTTGAATTGGGGGCGAAATTGCAATTTTAAACTGGGAACCAAATTGTAATTTGGCAGGATTGTAGCTGTAGACAAAGCTATAATTTTTTTTAACCAAGGCAAAATCGTAAATTTAAGTTGGGGACAAAGCATAAATTTAATTTCTAACTGGGGGCAAGATCGAAATTTTAAACAGGGGATAAAATCGTAATTTGGCAGGACCTATAAATAACTATTTTATGCAAAAAAAGAAAAGAAAAAGTTGGCCGTCACTTTTGCCCAACCACCTATCACAACTATTCCCGCCGACATTTACAAGTTATGTTTGTATGTGACGACGGGCCAGTGGGTAAAACCCACTTAACCCGCTTTGGGCCTTTTCTATCTGGAAGCCCAACTATTCAAAAAAGCCCACCAATCACAATAACCTTGCCCGCTAAGGTTTCTCCATTTCAGAAATAGGCGGGAAGACAGCTTGCAAGAGCAGACTTCATTTAATGCTCGATAAGAATGGTATCTCGTCTGAAACCTTGTACTTCTCCGGTTCAAACATTAATTAAGGTAAACATCTTATCGCTGGGAGCCAGACACGTGTCTGCACTCCCCGAGAACCTCCAGAAACCGTTAGATCATATGTGGGAAATATCTAATGAGATAAGTACTGGACATTATATAAGAGAAGGCATACAAGAGGAACGGCAGGTATCATCATCTCCAGCTCTCGCACATTTAATATATCCTCATTTACTACACACATTAATCCCCGACCAATATTCCCTCATATTTATTATCTATGCATACACACAATAAGATTCACACCAAAGAGGAAACCTCCCGGTGATCATACTCATCGGAAGAAGCTCCTCCCATTTCCGGCAAGTTTACTTACTCTCACGCCGGAGCTTGGTCACGGATCCCCCTCCCGGGGTCCCCCGTGACGAGGCTAACGGTTTGTTATTTTGTAGCAAGCAAGGATAAGAGCTCTTGACGTCACCGAAGATCCATCAAACGTCAGCCGTGGGTTGGGTATTCGACATTGGCGCCATCCGTGGGACATCAGCCTGCCCGGTGTTCCCACACAAACACTCGACGTCCAGAGAACAACTTATCCTGCTAAAAACATGGCAACCCCTCACAACTCACATGTCACTGAGACAGCACAGGACGACTTGGATAAAGTCACTGTAGAGGACATCACTCATGAAGAAGATGATGAGAATCGGGGAGGAAACCTGAGGGAAACGGAACACATCACTCCAGACTTCGTGGCCATGCACAGGGAAAAGATAACCAAGCATCTTGAAGACCTGAAGAGACAGGAAAGACTCGAGAGCCTCAGAGCCAGGCTCTCCTTCGATACACCCTCCAGCCAAGGGGGAACTAACCTTCAAAACAAGAACAACAACGGTGACCAACTGGAAACGTTCATGTCTGCCTTAAGGCAGATGTCTTCTGAAGAAAGAGAGGATCTGATCACAGGCCAGAAACCCAAGGAGAAAGGAAAGGAGGAAGGCAACTTTGGTGACGACGGCTTAGACCAGCCATACTTGCCACGAGACCTGGCTGAAGTCTCGAAGTTCACTAGAAGAATCTCGGAAGCACCTATGCCCCCCAAGACCAAGTTACCCCCAGGCTTCGACCGATATGACGGGACGAGAGATCCCGAGGATCACTTACATGCCTTCCGGGGAGCGGGACAGCTGGGACGATGGCCTATGCCGATATGGTGCCACATGTTTGTACAAACCCTGACGGAGGGGGCCCGCCTTTGGTTTGATAGCCTTCCCCCTGGGAGCATAGATAGCTACGAAGAGCTAAGCGAGAAGTTCTTGAGGAACTTTGGACAGCAGAGAAAGGTGGTTAAAAATCCAAACGAGATCCTTCATATCAGGCAAAGAGACAACGAGCGGATCGATCAATACATGGAAAGGTTTATCAAGGAAAGTATGAACATTAAAGACGTCCCGGAGGTCATGAAGATTAGCAGTTTCATAAACGGACTAAAACATGCCCAGCTGTGCGAGAAGCTGGGGGAAGAATTCCCCCATTCATTTGACAGCCTCATGGACAGGGTAAGGGCCTTCGTCAGAGGGAAAGACACGGTTAGTAAAGCCAAGGAGGCAGACGTTACGCCCCGGAGGATCGCCCCGGTCACAAAACCCCCGGACAAAGGTACACCCTACTCTCGAAAACCTGCTTTTGATAGAATGATGCATGACAGAATGAGACCCTCGTACTCCCCGTACAAACCCCGAGGGAGGGGTCCCCCTTCGCACCCCGATAATTTCACACCCCTTATCAAAACGCCAAGTGAGATATTGGCTACTGAGCGGATTAAGAACTCCTTCCCAAGACCACCACCCATAAAGCCCGGGCCGAAGGCACAACCAAATGAATATTGTGAATTTCACAAAGGCCCCGGGCATAAAACCGACGACTGCCTCTACTTAAAAAGAGAAATAGAGGCTGCAGTAAGAACGGGAAGGTTGGCCCACCTGGTCAGGGAAATCAAAGAAGGGGGAGGGGATCGCAAGGGAAGAGATGCACGGGAACCAGGGAGGGCAGACGTTGATATGATTAGAAGGAGAAATGAGTTTGATACCACCCGAAGTGTAAAAGCCAGAATCCTAGGTTCCCCAAGCTGCATGAAAGCTCCCATCCTCATGCCACATTTAGAAGAAAGCGAGGTGCAACGACTCCCGCTGAACATCTCAGCTGTGATAGCTGGACACAAAGTGTCCAGGATACATGTGGACGGAGGGTCAGGCGTTGAAGTAATATACGAACACTGCTTCCTTAGGTTCGACAGGGACATAAGGGATAGGCTGGAGGAAGACTCAATCCCATTGGTAGGGTTCAACAACAGTGTATCACATCCCCTGGGAAAAATCCGGCTCCCATTCACGGTCGGCGTAGGGGATAGGGTCCGGACAATAGATCTGACCTTCACGGTGGTCCGGGCACCCTCTAAGTACAATGCAATCTTGGGAAGACCCGGGATTGGCGATCTACAGGCACAGGCCTCTACACCCCACGGAGCCTTGGTATTCCAAACGCCAAAAGGTCTCGCATGGGTTAAATCTGCCTACGAGGTAGTTTCCTCCGTATCCAAAGAAGAAGAGCCAGGAAAGACCCAAGGGAAGAAGGTGGAAGAATGGGTCCTCTGTGATAGATTCCCAGAACAAACAGTCAAGGTGGGAAGTCATTTGAGTGACAAATGTAAGAGTGCCCTGAAGGAGTTACTCCTCCATAACATAGACGTGTTTGCATTCCAACATGGAGACATGACGGGGGTCCCGAGGAGTCTAACAGAACACCGGCTTAACACCTTTACATGGGCGAAACCAGTGAAACAAAAGAAGTGGAGTATGGGGCCCAGTAAAAGAAGGGCTGCCTGTGAAGAAACTCGAAAGCTACTCAGAGCGGGGATAGTCAGGGAAGTTAAATACCCATCCTGGGTTGCCAACCCAGTCATGGTTCAGAAAAAAGACGGAGGATGGAGGATGTGCATCGATTTCCAAGACCTAAATAAAGCATGTCCCAAGGACTGTTATCCCCTTCCGGAAATAGACACCCAGGTGGACTCCCTGTCTCAATACCCTCTGAAGTGTTTCCTTGACGCCTATAAAGGGTACCACCAAATCCAAATGTCAATAGAAGATGAGGAGAAAACCGCCTTCATCACAGACGAGGGGACTTTCTGCTACACCAAGATGCCATTCGGCCTCAAGAACGCTGGGGCCACGTACCAGAGATTTATGAACAGTTTGTTTAGGGAGCAACGAGGCAGGAACCTGGAGGTATACGTTGATGATATTGTTATCAAAAGCTTGACGGAGACAGCCCTGATAAGTGATATAGCCGAGACTCTCCACACCATGCAGGACGTAAACATGAAATTAAACCCTGGGAAATGCTGTTTCGGAGTAGAGGAGGGAAATTTCCTGGGGGTAGTGGTCACCAGGGGAGGGATCAAAGCAAACCCTGAGAAAACCCAGGCTGTAGCCGATACGCGATCCCCCAGGTCCCTGAAGGACATCCAGCAGTTGAACGGAAGACTGATAGCACTAAACCGTTTCTTGTCGAAGGTGGCTGATAAGACCCTTCCCTTCATGAAGGTATTAAAAGACTGCCTCCAGACAAACAAGTTTAAATGGACCGCAGAGGCCGAAGCAGCCTTTCAAGAAATGAAAGCCTACATCTGCAAGCTCCCAATGCTGGCCACCCCAGTACCTGGGGACCCATTGCTCCTGTATCTATCCGCCTCAAAAACTACCATAAGTGCGGTCATGATGGTAGAAAGGGAGGGGAAGCAGATACCCATATACTTCATCAGCAGGACTCTCAAAGGGCCTGAGGAACGGTACATGCCCTTGGAGAAACTCGCATTAGCCCTTGTCTTCGCATCCCGAAGACTCAGGAGGTACTTCCAAGAGCACAAGATCACTTTAATGACCGATCAGCCCCTTCAAAAGGTACTCAGGAAGCCAGAATTGTCGGGACGGCTAGCTAAGTGGGCCGTGGAGTTAGGGGAGCACTCCCTGGAGTTTAAACCCAGGACGGCCATAAAGGGGCAGATACTGGCCGACTTCTTAGCAGAAGTTCCTGAGGACGAAGAAAGGGAGCTCTTGAAATGGGAAGCTTTAGAGAAAGAAGAAAGGGAGAAAGAAAATAAAGCGGTGTGGAAATTACTTACCGATGGAGCATCCAGCGAAGAAGGGAGCGGGGCCGGAATCACACTGATAAGTCCCGAGGGGGTAGAGCTGACATACGCCGTAAGGCTGGATTTCGAGAACACCAACAACACCGCCGAGTATGAAGCCCTATTAGCCGGGATGAGGTTGGCACAGAAGATGAGAGCAAAACACGTAGAGGCTAGCACCGATTCACAGTTGGTAGTAAGGCAATACCAAGGGGAATACGAAGCCAAGGACAGCACCATGGCTCGATATGTGGCGAAGGTCAAGGAGACAGCTGAAGCATTCAAAACCTTCAAGCTAGAATACATCCCTCGAGGGAAGAACAGGAAGTCTGATGCCCTCAGCAAGTTAGCCTCGGTGGCATTCGACCATCTCGCAAAGGAAGTCAAAGTAGAAGTCCTGACATCCCCCTCCCTTGACACGACGGAGGTGGCCACGATCGAAAGCCCCCATGAAACCTGGATGACCCCAATCGTTAACTTCCTCCGGGACGGGACTCTACCCGAGGGGGAATGGGCAGCCAGAAAAATAAGAGTTAAAGCCCTACAATATGAATTGATTGAGGGGGAGCTGTACCGAAGGTCGTACCTGGGTCCATCCCTAAAGTGTATCGATAGGGAAGAGGCCGAATATGTGCTCAGGGAGATGCACGAGGGGATCTGCGGAATGCACTCAGGACCAAGAACGGTAGTAAGAAGAGTAATGAACGCGGGGTTTTACTGGCCACGAATGTACGAAACGGCGTCTGAAGAAATCAAGAAGTGTGATAACTGCCAAGTACATGCACCAATGACCCACCAGCACAAACACCCTATGGTCCCAGTCTCGACATCCTGGCCATTCCAGAAATGGGCCATTGACATAATTGGGCCTTTCCCGGAGGGCCCAGGGGGGGTCAAATACGTGGTGGTGGCCATTGACTACTTCACTAAATGGATTGAAGCAAAGCCCCTGGCAAAGATTACCGGAGACCAGATGAGAAGATTCGTGCTGGATAACATCATATGCAGATATGGGGTCCCGAAGGAGTTGGTAAGCGACAACGGGGTCCAATTTGCTGGGAGACCCTTCAAACCATGGTGCGAGTGTAACACCCTAGTTATTTTATATGTAAATACCAACAATTAGATGTGTAGTTAAGACTACACACGCTATAAAAATACGGGTTTATTAAAACTTTTACAAATCATAAGTTATTCTAAAAAAAATAACATGGTTGAATTCATTGTTTAAAATTTACAATGTGTCAAAGTGCGGAAGCGTGTGTCATTATCGTGTTCGGTTCTTCGTTGAGCTTGATCGTCTTCCGGCATCCCAAAGTGTACCTACATTTCATTAAACATGAAATGCTTTAGTCTTACGGGGTCTAAAACGTATTCAAACAATCCGGGAAACAATTTATTCTAAAAACAAGAAATTTAAAATAACCTCCACCGTAAATTACGGTGGAACCGTAATTTACGGTGGCCCTTTGGTTCATATTCTTCTGCCGTAAATCAGAAGGTTACTACCGTAACCACATCAGGTCCACCGTAAATTACGGTGGCACCGTAATTTACGGTGGCACCTGCATCCCACCTTTCCATTTCGCCGTAATTTGACACGAAATCTTTCGTATCTTTCAAACCGCTTATCCGTTTGACCTACCGTTTCTTCCTACATGATTGTAATTTAATTCTCCATCATATGGAGTTAAAATCCGACATTCGGCTTAACAAAATTTAAGACCTTTAAGTCTTCGGCTTATTACTCTTTTACCAAAATTTGACCCGTTTACGCATTTTATCAAACAAACGTATTTGTTTGATTCCTATATCACATACAACTCTTTAATTTAATATTACTTACCATTTTAGGTTCTAATCATAGGTTTATTACACAATTTAAACCCGTTTTCACTCGTATGCTTATTTTGACCCGTTAAGGGTTCTTAAGCACTTTCGAGCCTAAAATCGCTTTCAATTGCTTCTATAATTAATCTAAGTATTCATTTAATCATAAAACTCATTTCCGAACAACTTTTAAAAGTTGTTTGGTCAATTTAGCCACCAAGGGCGTTTTGGTCCATTTTAATCCTTTACTAACAATGAAGGACTTTTGAAAGTATATTGGACCCATAATCCCTCTTTTAACCTATAATTATGTTTGAAAAGTCATTAAGCTTTCCAAACGCCATGTTCATTACATAAAACAATTGGTTTACCTAACAAGTAACCAAATGTCCGTTTTGACCTCTTTTAACACTCTTGAACCATATGTTCTAAATGAGTGTTACCTTATTTCACATACCTGGCGCAGATCAATATATTGACCCGTTTTTAATACCTTGCTTTTATAACCGCTAATTCATAGCGTTGCTAACACCAATTTGACATTTACACCTGAAATAATATAGCTCGACAATAATCATTAGTCGCTATCGGCAAAGGGTGATATCTTCACCTTTTGACCCATTTGGTCTAAGTGACCGATTATGTTGGCGAGATGATATTTATTACCATCTCATCTATACGACTTGCTTCGGTTTACACCGTGTGGCCATTTCACTTATTAATTGATTTTCTTAACGCTTTTTAGCCTGTTATGGCTTACGCCTTACAGTGTCTTTCAAAACCAATAGTTATGGTCAACACATGACCAATTTACCTTTTTACCCTTATTGTTTGTTTTGGTTTACCCTATAAGGTAACCATTCAAAGGCTCATTTTCCATTTGTCATAAAATGATCGAATTACCGATTTAATTCCTTTTAAACCATCAACATGGTTTCTTGTCGTGCTAGACTACCTTGTTCCGTACGTTTACACGTCGGAACATCATACCTCAATTATGTATTTGTCTTTTTCGTAACTAATACGGTAAGGGAGTATTCTAACATATAAGACTAGTGTAAGCTATACTTACCTTGCATCCATGTCACGCCTTTCTTTCCGTACGCGTTCCGTTTGACCCGCTTCATCCACAAGCTTCCACCTAGCTTGTTAGGCGTCAAACTATCATCATTCACAAGGTGGTTAGATTAGTCATTAACAAATACGACTATTCCACCTTACGTATTTTCTATGTCGAAATCATTATTCGACTTCGTCATTAGTAAATTTTTAACTTTCTACTAGTTAACTACCTCTGATCATATGATACGTGAAATTAACTAAAATCTACATTATGATTAGATTCCGTATTATCACGTATCACCCCTAATTAAATAAATTAGGAAATTACGCGTTTCATTCATAGTTTCAACATATGAACTTTGTGGGCATACTTTATATCATCAACAATCAAGTTTCGTATCACTGAAAATAGGCTGTTTTTGGTGACCTGTTTAACCTGTTTACAAGTCTTCAAAAATTATGATTTTTTTATGGGGTGTACCACTCGAAGGGTTAGACCTTGTGTTAAAATTTCAAGATCTAACTCTTTACCAAAAACTCGTAAAAATTCATTTACTAAGCTGCAATCAGATTCGTCACTTCTGACTGCAGCTTACGGAAAAATTCATATAAAATTCCTCGTTTATCCGATTGACGAAATTCCAATTGGCGATTTTTGGAATCACTTAATACTTTCTACTGTAAGAATTTGAGATCATAACTCAATTCCTAAATTGAGTTATGACATTCGTAATGGGCTGCAGATTCTGCCAGAAAACGCAGCTTGAACCTTTGATACGGAAAAATTCATAAAACGCTCAATTTTCGTCGAAAAAATGCGATTCCAGTGGGGTTTTAAAGATATTTCCTGGAACTACATTTTAGGCTCAAGAAACATATGTTTTTATCACGTTTTATCCAGGTTACAGCCAATACAAATTGGCTGTAAATTCTGATCAAGAATCGTTTGAATTCAGCTTTCAAATTAAGCATGTTCTTGGCATCCTAACACTATTTCTTTAGCGATCAAAACCCTAAAACATCTTATACATCAATTTAGCATCAATAAAATCTGAATTTACTTGAGCTAAGCATGATTTCAATCTATACTTGTCTAGGGTTTACTCCTAGGCATTTAAATGTTCCTATTTCATCCACATATCATACATGCATCATCAAATTTCAGATTTTCCAAAATCATGAGATTTTCAAGTTTAGAGATTTCATCAGATTTTACATACCTTACAATCCTCTTGCGATGAGGATCACGATTCTAAGCTCGGATTTTCGTTTGGACCAGATTTGCACCTCCAATTTGAGAGTTTAAGTTGAATTCTAGGGTTTTGAAAGTTGGGTGTCGCCCCTGATGTTTTAATCGACCAGACACTCCCAATTTGGGGTGTTTGGTTAGTTTTATTTGTTTAACTTCATTTAAGTTTCAATTGTTACAACTTAAACCCCTCGACTTTGATCAATCGTTTAATTTAGTTGCTTTTAACCCTACTTTGAGTTATTTCTAGACTATTAACTGACTAGGTTAGAATTCCTAGTTAGTAAATTCTCGTTTATTTATACTTTATATTTTTAATATAAAGTTTTATATTTTCGGGGTGTTACCGGGTTAACTTTACTGCTAATGGTGCTTTACCCGTCTTTTAGTGCTAACGTGGTTTGATTACCAAACCCGTTTTTGGGGTGTTACAAGTCTACCCCCCTTAAAGAGGTTTCGTCCTCGAAACCTTTTCTTACATAATTCATTGAGTTTAGCTCTATGCATTTGATCTTGATAATCGATTGAGCGTTGCTCATATTTTAACCAATTGTTGATATTACCCGAAAATATGATAATACCCTTTTTGGTTACTAATCATCCACGTATCTCATATGATATAGTGCAACTTGAAATAACGTAATCTCGTTATTTCCACTTGTTTAGTTAACCTAGCGATATCCATCGCCTCCATATATTATCGAATTCTTTATGAATCCGTTACTTTGACCCGTTTAAAGATCTTTAGTGAATTCTTTCACCTTTAGCCACAAACTCTTTTGTTTTCAAATTTATTTATTCGATTAAGCTATACCGAATTTATCGTTTACAAGCGAACCCAATTTCTTAACTTGAATTGCTGACTTTAACCGGTTTCACTAACTAGACTTATTTGTCCAGTTCCTTTTACCGCTTGCTTGGTTATAATGTGATTCTTCTTCACATTACATTTCTTGACCGTGAATGTGTTACATCATATTTAATTTATATCAACCTTTCATTTTCGAAAATATCTCACTTTTCGAATATATTGTCTTGCGCCTAACAGTGTCAAGACTTGTATCTTTCATACTTATCGTTTAAATTCCTATCAGAATTCCTGTTTGTAAAAACACTATTTCTTACTAAAACCGAAGTTTTAGTTTTAGGATCTTCTCTTTAACTCCTGTCAATTATCCATTCCAGGATATTGACAGTCCAAAATTTATTCTTTTACAGCCTTTGTTTTATGCGGGGATTCTCAATTTATCCGTCGCTTTGTCTAATTAACCCCGTAAGTTTTATCGTTTTGCTCTATAGGCTATTTTATTAGACTTTCACCTCTTTAAGGCTAGGTCCTTGTAGTCTATTTCTTTCTAGTCGTGACCCGTAGGTCATATTAGTCTCGAAGACTTTTCCATTGTTTATAACCCCAAGGGTTATATTGATCCCGTAGATCATTCTTTACGCATGTCTATATTGAAATATATATATATGATGTCAAAGCACTCTTTTTATGTTTGAAAATCATTTGTTTTCACCCTTGAACTTCATTTGACCTTGACCGTAGTCTAAGGCTTCATTTGTTTACTTCCGGGCTAATCCTCCGACTTTATGACTTCTGACGTTATTTACGCGTCAGTTTGTCTCAAGCTTACCGTTATCCGGCTTGCGCTTACTTATGCCATTAAGCATTTATACTTTATTCAACCCGTTCAACCTCAAAATGGTTGAATATAATTATCAAAATTTCTGTTTACGAAATTTTATGGTCTTTTAGTCATAACTCATAATCCGAGTCTTTTGACTTTAAATTCATGTTCTCGTCTCTCGGTTTACGCATGTGTTTAAATCCTTACCCATCAACCGGGTGTTTTACCGAAGTCGTTATTATTGCAACCCTTCCGGTATGCATTAAGAACTCGCTTCATTTTTATATTCCGACTTTGTCTTTAAGTTGGACGTTTTACAAAAACGACCCGTTAAGGGACTCATTTGCAATTTCCGGGTTCGAGCGTAAGTACACTCCCTCCCAATACTTGTCTAATCATGCTTGCGTTTTCTGGGTTCGAGTGTAAGTACACTCCCTCCCAATACTTGTCTAACATGCTTGCGTTTTCTGGGTTCGAGTGTAAGTACACTCCCTCCCAATACTTGTTTAATCATGCTTCTTTGTCCCTTCACTCGGGCTCATTATCCTAATGTAATACGCTTCCGTCACTCGGTTGTGCGTTTACATTATTATCAAATATTTTGCTTGTCTGATTCATTTGGGTACTTTTTACTTAGTCCCATTCACCCCGCCCTTACTACATCGGACATAACTGCGCTCATTATAAGAAGCTCATGCTATCATGTGTTCACTACTTACTTGGCCAGAGTAAGCGATCAACACGTGGTACGCGTGACCTTATTATAATTACCACATCACGTCCCATGTAAGTAACTCCTCAAATTATCCTCATGTTTATGGTTTCATTTGGTAAAACTTTATTTAATTGTTAGTTAACAATTATTAGTTTTAATCGTTTATCCTTGAACATGTACAATGTCCCTTTTTATAAACATTTATTCACATTCATTGATGTGATCATTAATTTTCTCAATAGGATTTGTATTGAGAATACTTACTTGGATGATCACTCTCGTCCAAGTTTCTATATAAATAAGTCTTGTTATTCATTTGTTATTCATCATTGTGAATAACACATTTCCTATTAAATTTCTCTTGGAAATCAGGTTTTCCAAGTTCTGTCATATGTGTATGCAACCGTTATTACTTACGTGTTTGTTGCATATAACGACTCGTGCGATTAAATTTAAAAGTGTGCACCTGGTGATGCTTGCCCTAACGGGCTTCTCTTGTCATTAGTCTTGTTCGCGACCGTTACGCGATTTTGGTCCTTAATGAGTATGCTCTTCCTGTCGTACCTCGGACCGTTCCATCATCATATCCATAATTCGTTTGACTCTCGTCATCTTCAAACGCGAGTGTCCTTCATTTAAAACATTCACAAAAGTTAGTAAAGTCAACTTCAATAATCGCCCGTATTATAATACAAGGCATTTTCTACTATACACGTCAACGCGCGTATTTTCGTCAACTACATCAATCGTTTAATTGGGGTAACGTGTGTTACACGATAGTCCTATGTGTTATTTACAACAATTAGCATACTAAGCTATTAGCATACGTGTACTTACCGGAATTGCGATCAAGCCTCGAACCGAACACCCATCTTTATTAAGAGCATAAGGTTTAAGTCCAAGCATAGTTTTCCCACCATACTTGAATCTCTTAAACCAGCGCTCTGATACCAACTTGTAACACCCTAGTTATTTTATATGTAAATACCAACAATTAGATGTGTAGTTAAGACTACACACGCTATAAAAATACGGGTTTATTAAAACTTTTACAAATCATAAGTTATTCTAAAAAAAATAACATGGTTGAATTCATTGTTTAAAATTTACAATGTGTCAAAGTGCGGAAGCGTGTGTCATTATCGTGTTCGGTTCTTCGTTGAGCTTGATCGTCTTCCGGCATCCCAAAGTGTACCTACATTTCATTAAACATGAAATGCTTTAGTCTTACGGGGTCTAAAACGTATTCAAACAATCCGGGAAACAATTTATTCTAAAAACAAGAAATTTAAAATAACCTCCACCGTAAATTACGGTGGAACCGTAATTTACGGTGGCCCTTTGGTTCATATTCTTCTGCCGTAAATCAGAAGGTTACTACCGTAACCACATCAGGTCCACCGTAAATTACGGTGGCACCGTAATTTACGGTGGCACCTGCATCCCACCTTTCCATTTCGCCGTAATTTGACACGAAATCTTTCGTATCTTTCAAACCGCTTATCCGTTTGACCTACCGTTTCTTCCTACATGATTGTAATTTAATTCTCCATCATATGGAGTTAAAATCCGACATTCGGCTTAACAAAATTTAAGACCTTTAAGTCTTCGGCTTATTACTCTTTTACCAAAATTTGACCCGTTTACGCATTTTATCAAACAAACGTATTTGTTTGATTCCTATATCACATACAACTCTTTAATTTAATATTACTTACCATTTTAGGTTCTAATCATAGGTTTATTACACAATTTAAACCCGTTTTCACTCGTATGCTTATTTTGACCCGTTAAGGGTTCTTAAGCACTTTCGAGCCTAAAATCGCTTTCAATTGCTTCTATAATTAATCTAAGTATTCATTTAATCATAAAACTCATTTCCGAACAACTTTTAAAAGTTGTTTGGTCAATTTAGCCACCAAGGGCGTTTTGGTCCATTTTAATCCTTTACTAACAATGAAGGACTTTTGAAAGTATATTGGACCCATAATCCCTCTTTTAACCTATAATTATGTTTGAAAAGTCATTAAGCTTTCCAAACGCCATGTTCATTACATAAAACAATTGGTTTACCTAACAAGTAACCAAATGTCCGTTTTGACCTCTTTTAACACTCTTGAACCATATGTTCTAAATGAGTGTTACCTTATTTCACATACCTGGCGCAGATCAATATATTGACCCGTTTTTAATACCTTGCTTTTATAACCGCTAATTCATAGCGTTGCTAACACCAATTTGACATTTACACCTGAAATAATATAGCTCGACAATAATCATTAGTCGCTATCGGCAAAGGGTGATATCTTCACCTTTTGACCCATTTGGTCTAAGTGACCGATTATGTTGGCGAGATGATATTTATTACCATCTCATCTATACGACTTGCTTCGGTTTACACCGTGTGGCCATTTCACTTATTAATTGATTTTCTTAACGCTTTTTAGCCTGTTATGGCTTACGCCTTACAGTGTCTTTCAAAACCAATAGTTATGGTCAACACATGACCAATTTACCTTTTTACCCTTATTGTTTGTTTTGGTTTACCCTATAAGGTAACCATTCAAAGGCTCATTTTCCATTTGTCATAAAATGATCGAATTACCGATTTAATTCCTTTTAAACCATCAACATGGTTTCTTGTCGTGCTAGACTACCTTGTTCCGTACGTTTACACGTCGGAACATCATACCTCAATTATGTATTTGTCTTTTTCGTAACTAATACGGTAAGGGAGTATTCTAACATATAAGACTAGTGTAAGCTATACTTACCTTGCATCCATGTCACGCCTTTCTTTCCGTACGCGTTCCGTTTGACCCGCTTCATCCACAAGCTTCCACCTAGCTTGTTAGGCGTCAAACTATCATCATTCACAAGGTGGTTAGATTAGTCATTAACAAATACGACTATTCCACCTTACGTATTTTCTATGTCGAAATCATTATTCGACTTCGTCATTAGTAAATTTTTAACTTTCTACTAGTTAACTACCTCTGATCATATGATACGTGAAATTAACTAAAATCTACATTATGATTAGATTCCGTATTATCACGTATCACCCCTAATTAAATAAATTAGGAAATTACGCGTTTCATTCATAGTTTCAACATATGAACTTTGTGGGCATACTTTATATCATCAACAATCAAGTTTCGTATCACTGAAAATAGGCTGTTTTTGGTGACCTGTTTAACCTGTTTACAAGTCTTCAAAAATTATGATTTTTTTATGGGGTGTACCACTCGAAGGGTTAGACCTTGTGTTAAAATTTCAAGATCTAACTCTTTACCAAAAACTCGTAAAAATTCATTTACTAAGCTGCAATCAGATTCGTCACTTCTGACTGCAGCTTACGGAAAAATTCATATAAAATTCCTCGTTTATCCGATTGACGAAATTCCAATTGGCGATTTTTGGAATCACTTAATACTTTCTACTGTAAGAATTTGAGATCATAACTCAATTCCTAAATTGAGTTATGACATTCGTAATGGGCTGCAGATTCTGCCAGAAAACGCAGCTTGAACCTTTGATACGGAAAAATTCATAAAACGCTCAATTTTCGTCGAAAAAATGCGATTCCAGTGGGGTTTTAAAGATATTTCCTGGAACTACATTTTAGGCTCAAGAAACATATGTTTTTATCACGTTTTATCCAGGTTACAGCCAATACAAATTGGCTGTAAATTCTGATCAAGAATCGTTTGAATTCAGCTTTCAAATTAAGCATGTTCTTGGCATCCTAACACTATTTCTTTAGCGATCAAAACCCTAAAACATCTTATACATCAATTTAGCATCAATAAAATCTGAATTTACTTGAGCTAAGCATGATTTCAATCTATACTTGTCTAGGGTTTACTCCTAGGCATTTAAATGTTCCTATTTCATCCACATATCATACATGCATCATCAAATTTCAGATTTTCCAAAATCATGAGATTTTCAAGTTTAGAGATTTCATCAGATTTTACATACCTTACAATCCTCTTGCGATGAGGATCACGATTCTAAGCTCGGATTTTCGTTTGGACCAGATTTGCACCTCCAATTTGAGAGTTTAAGTTGAATTCTAGGGTTTTGAAAGTTGGGTGTCGCCCCTGATGTTTTAATCGACCAGACACTCCCAATTTGGGGTGTTTGGTTAGTTTTATTTGTTTAACTTCATTTAAGTTTCAATTGTTACAACTTAAACCCCTCGACTTTGATCAATCGTTTAATTTAGTTGCTTTTAACCCTACTTTGAGTTATTTCTAGACTATTAACTGACTAGGTTAGAATTCCTAGTTAGTAAATTCTCGTTTATTTATACTTTATATTTTTAATATAAAGTTTTATATTTTCGGGGTGTTACCGGGTTAACTTTACTGCTAATGGTGCTTTACCCGTCTTTTAGTGCTAACGTGGTTTGATTACCAAACCCGTTTTTGGGGTGTTACAGCGAGCAGATGCGGATCCAGCAGGTGTTTACCTCCGTTACCTATGCCCAGAGTAACGGGTTAGTGGAGAGAGCCAACCAAAGCGTCATCAAAGGAATGAAGGGTAGGCTTGGGAGAAAACAGAAAGGCTGGCTGGAAGAACTTCCATTTGTGCTATGGGCATACCGAACTACTCCCAAAAGTTGCAATGGGGAGACCCCATTCAGCCTTACCTACGGAACGGAGGCTATGATCCCTGCAGAGATCGGGTCCCAAACTGCCCGAATGAGGTTAAGGGATGAGGAGAACGAGCAGGATCTAAGGATGAACCTGAACCTGTTGGAAGAAAGAAGAGAGAGAGCAGCAGTGAAGGAAGCTCATTACAAAAAGCTCCTGGCAAGTTACTACAACACCCGGATGAAGAAACTCAACATCGTCCCAGGGGACCTGGTTCTCAGAGCCAACGAGGCCAGTCTGCAAGAAAACACCGGGAAATTGGGCCCCAACTGGGAAGGACCGTACAGAGTCACTTGGGCAAACGGTAAGGGAACATGCAAGTTGGAGACGCTAGAGGGAAAAGAGGTCCCCAGGACCTGGAACCTCATGCAGCTCAGGAAGTATTACATGTAAGGGGTGCACCCCCAAGAAGAAACGGCCGAGAGCCACTTTTGTAATAGATAACTATATGTACGGGGATCTCTCCCCAAAAGGATGGACCTTTTGTAAACAATCTATGCCGGGGGGTATAGATCCCCCTAAGATTAAATGAAAGACGGACGAGGACGTCCCATTTTGAAAATCATGGGTAACCATACCAAGGCAGACGTGCCTATGAACACCCTTTATATCTAAAAACTAGAGCAAACAAACACACGTGTATGAGGCATTCGAAGCATGCCCAAAGCCCGGCCGTGGGGCTAATAAAGGTCTAGCTAACCTAAAACGGACAAAAGCAAGTTAAAAACATAACACTGCATTATAAACTTGTCCACCGATTGGCCTCGAACAGACAATCACAAGTTTAACGAAGCAAACAATAAAAACAAATAATGCAAAGCACACCCATACATAGAAAATCATGAGGGGGAAATCTGCCTTATTTAGTATGAGATACATATATAAACCCCAATAACTTGGGCAGGAATCAAGCAATACACGGGATTACAAAAACGGCCAGATGGCTCCCAGCTCCAGATTACAAAAACAAGTCCCTTTGGCTTCTCGCTAAAGCAGCTTGAAAGTTCCCAAAAAATTACCAAGCTAGCCTCCGATAAATGCCCCTGTAAAACAAAAACAAACGAGACGGGGAACAGGCAACAAAGCAAGGGAAGAGCTATACATAACCATAGGCCATACGATTAGCGATCAAGATGGCCCCCAACACAAAGGACCATCCAAAAAAGGCCAAACAAAACGTACAAACATCCCAAAGTAAGTTAGAGTTATTACAACCATATCGAAATTTGTCAAATGTTCATGATTTACTGGGGATCACCCCCGGAAAGGGACGGCGGAGACGAGGGACCCGCGGAGGAGAACAGGGCCTTCAGTTCGTCAATTGAAATCAAGGGATGCTCCAGGATTTTGGCAAGAACGGCTGGGGTCTTATGCCCAAACTCCTCGTTCAGCTTGGACAGTTTCTTCTTGACCTTGGAGTCATACAGAGGAGTCTCCTTCCTATCCAAGCCCTGAGCAGAGTACTTGTAACCATCCTTCAACCCCAACTGATACCCAACATCCCTATAGGCCCTATACACCTGTTCCAAACCGCTCTTAAAATCCTCCGACTGAGCTACAGCAGAAAGAAAGGCCCCAAAACCTTCGGTAATTAGCCAATGCTTCTCCCCCGCCAACCGTTGATTATCATCGGAAGCCACCCCATAGTCCGAGTAAATGGTATTGATCTGCTCTTGGGAAAGGGAATCAACCTCCTTCAAATGCTTCAGCTCAGCAGCAAGCTCCTCCTTCTCCTCAATCAGCGATGCCATCTCCCGCTCCCAAGCTCGCTCCTTCCTTTCAAGCATAGCCCCGGCTCCCTGAACAAAGAATCAGTGAGTATATATATATAAAAAAAAGGGGGAGGGGGGAGAGAGGTCTATGCACCTTCTCCTCCTGCAACTTCCTCTCAGCATCAACCACCCGGCCCCTAAGCTCAGCAACAGCCGACTGGGAAACCTTAAGCTCAGTCTTAAGCCCCTCGTTTGCCTTCCTCAGATCATCAATCCTCTGAAGCATCCCAGCACCCCTGAAAAAACTTTCACATAGGGACATACTGTATTGATCTTCAAAAAGATCATCCCTCAAGGCAGAATTTACAAATTTATGTGAGGGAGGAACAGCATGGTTCAGAAAGTCCCTAGCAGCTTCAGGAGTCCCTATAACGGAAGAGTCAGTTACCTTCCATTTAGGGACATAGATAAAAGGAAGGGCATCGGCAAACAAAGGGACAAGAGGGGATCGATGAACAGGGCCTTCAAGGGCGGCAGGCTTACTAGTCCCAGTAGCATGTGGGGGAGAAAGGTCGAAGGCTGAGGAAAAACGAGCCACGCCCGCCTCAGAAGTCTTGTCCCGGATACGGGAAGGGGAGGGACCAGTAGGTATTTCTATAGGCTCCAAGGAACTCCCCTAAGAAGTAAGAGCAGAAACGGTCAGGAACTACACAAAAAAAAAAAAACGGAAGCAAAGAAAGCTTACCAACAAAGGAGCACTCACTAAGCTTGAGGACTTCAAGTGCTTAGACAAGGAACCTTTGACCCCAGCAGGGGGGAGGTCGGAAGCAGCTCTAGAAGAAGGGGGAGGCTTCTGACCACTGGCACTACGGAGCCTCTGGCGGATGCTACGGGATACAGGACCCGGTTGGGGGCTAGCAGACTTCCTTTTACGAACCAGCTGTACATCCACTTCTTCATCGTCACTCAGACCAGAAGGATGAACGGGAGGAAGGTCGGGAGAACTCTCCTCCTCACCAGAAGAGTCCCCCTCAACACCACCCAGGGTAACAGAACCCCCTGCCTGGACGGACCCCCTCGTAACCTGCACTTCCACATTCAACCGGGGATCAACCTCATCATCAACCACATACTTTACATCCTTGGAATCACCCTGGAGAAGCCTCCACAGAGTTATCTCTATACAAAAAAAAAAGACACAAAAGATGACTACGGAATCTCCAAAAGAATAATGAAAGAATAAATGCAAAAGGCAAACCAAGAACAAAGAAATACCTTTCTTGCCGAAAAAAGCCCTCGGACGGACAGGATAAGAGGGACTCAGCCCCCCCACAGCAAGCATTCCCTCAGAGAAAGTAAACGCCCTTGTCGAGTTATCACACATCTTCTTCCACTGAACAGTCTCGACTGCAGAAAGGGTGGGAATGGTGTCCTCAATAGCGGCATCAAGATCCTTTGGAACAGGGGACTCCGGAAACATAGCCGCAGATACAAATATGAATCTACACTTCCAGTCTTTTGGGTAGGTAGAGGTCGGCATAAAACTGTAACAAGGTCTCGAAACACCGTTCGGCCGTTTTGCAAAAGTAAACCAATCCCCGTCCGAAATCAGCCGGTAGAACATACAGAATAGAGGGACAGAAGGTTCCCCGGAGATAGCGGCACAAGACAGTTCGAAATGAACTACCCTCATAAATCCCAAGGGATGAACCTGTGAGAAGTGCACGCCGAAATGACGGAGCAAAGAAATCTTAAACGCGGAAAGGGGGTACCGTACCCCACAGGAAGAGAAAGCCAGGGTATAGATTGGGACTCTTTCCGGTGTGCATTCCGCTGAGTCATCAGGACCCGGCAACGAAGGAGAGAACCGCTTAGGGATGTTATATGTTTTAACAAAGGATTTCAAGTCTTTTGCAGTCAACACAGACCTTATTGAAGACCGGCCACCGCGACTCATGGTTGTAAGAGAATGATGATACAGGGGAGCAGTTACAGAGAAGAAGAGAGAGTTGAAAAGCTTGAATAAAAAATCGGAAGGGCCAAGTAAGGGTTTTAAAGAAACGCCGCTGACAGGCAAGTAACCGTCACGTCGGTTGTCTCTTCAAAATTCAAAATAAGGGACACGTGTTGCCTAGGGACTAGCTCCCGCTATAATGAATCCGGCGATGTAATCATTAGTAGAAATGGCTCATTACTACCGATCCCAGAGGGGCCCACTAGAAAAAAAAAAAAAAAACTACTCTCAAAGCAATTATGGCTCAGCCCTGGATCATGAGCCTCGGGTCTCAGAACCAGGGACTAAAGATGACTTGACGACGGGCCAGTGGGTAAAACCCACTTAACCCGCTTTGGGCCTTTTCTATCTGGAAGCCCAACTATTCAAAAAAGCCCACCAATCACAATAACCTTGCCCGCTAAGGTTTCTCCATTTCAGAAATAGGCGGGAAGACAGCTTGCAAGAGCAGACTTCATTTAATGCTCGATAAGAATGGTATCTCGTCTGAAACCTTGTACTTCTCCGGTTCAAACATTAATTAAGGTAAACATCTTATCGCTGGGAGCCAGACACGTGTCTGCACTCCCCGAGAACCTCCAGAAACCGTTAGATCATATGTGGGAAATATCTAATGAGATAAGTACTGGACATTATATAAGAGAAGGCATACAAGAGGAACGGCAGGTATCATCATCTCCAGCTCTCGCACATTTAATATATCCTCATTTACTACACACATTAATCCCCGACCAATATTCCCTCATATTTATTATCTATGCATACACACAATAAGATTCACACCAAAGAGGAAACCTCCCGGTGATCATACTCATCGGAAGAAGCTCCTCCCATTTCCGGCAAGTTTACTTACTCTCACGCCGGAGCTTGGTCACGGATCCCCCTCCCGGGGTCCCCCGTGACGAGGCTAACGGTTTGTTATTTTGTAGCAAGCAAGGATAAGAGCTCTTGACGTCACCGAAGATCCATCAAACGTCAGCCGTGGGTTGGGTATTCGACAGTATGTATTGTAAATGTAAATATATATACACTATATTTATAATTATATTGAAAAGGATTATTTTAGAAGAAAACTAAATTAAGAAAAAAAATAAGAAAGAGTATAATTGTAAAAAAATAAATAGCTTTTCTCTTATCTCATTTATTATTTTCTTTAACTAATTAGTTCACACCAAAATCTTTGGACTACAATACACACATCAACATTTATTCTAATCTATTAAAATTTATCCTACCCATATTGAAAAATGTCTTTCACCATATATTAGGTTGTCTTAAAACAGTATATTTTTAAAACAAGTTACAAGTTTAATTTTGTTTTTGAACGTTAGATCAACTGGATTTCCAGCTTACACAAAAGGGCCAGCATATGCTGCTAAAACCCCTCACCCCAAGTTCGAATCCCTTCCAGAGGTGTTCTCTCATATTTACATAATTTTGCATTTAGTAGGAATCGAACCTGAGACCTTCTCAGGAGGAAACCACTTAGTGGAAAACCCCCTGACCAATTGGGCTATTCCATATTGGCAGTTACAAGTTTCATTGTTGGTGTGTGTGGTAGTTCGATTTTGGAGAAACGAGTATGGGTAAATTTTGGAAGTGGGAGATGTTAATATGGAAGAGGGAGATGTTAATATTTTCTATGAGAAAGATTTAGTAAAGTAAAAAACATATTTGATGAGTTTATTTTAGGGTAAATTGTATTTTACGTTATTTAAGTTTCAGTAAAACTTCAGAAGATATCCTTTAACCAACGAAATTAAAACGGATGTTCTTTTGTGATCTTTTTAAAGAGAATGGACATTGTACTAGTAAAGAAATTATAACATATAGTACATCCGATGTAATTTGATGCAACTTAAAAATGATGTAAAATGTAGTTTAACCTTTATTTTATATTATGAACTTTAATTTGAAGAGATGTAAAATTACTAATCATATATATTTTTTATTTTATATATTTCTAAATAAGGATGAGCAAATGGTACTAAAACCGAACCGATACCGAATTTTCCGAACAGAAATATTTTCAGTTAGGGGTGAGCAAATTAACCACCATAACCGATAACCGAACCATAACCGACATAACCGAACCACTAATAACCGATAACCAATATAACCAATGGTTATGGTTATGAAACTTTGTATAACCGCTCAATCGGTTATGGTTATGAAGCTTTGGTTAACCGATATAACCGAAACCGAACCGAACTTGTAATGTTAACTTTATATAATGGATTTGTGTTTTACAAAACCATATAGAGGGTTTTTACTAAGATAAAATTATGCTAGTAATAAAATGATCTTGATGTAGATGTCATTTATTTTGATAAAGAACTAAGGTGTTATGTCCATTTTTTTCTGTTTGAGAATTACGTTATTAAAAAGAACCCCAAATCGGTAGTTTAACCAACAAGTTTAGTCTCCGTTATCTTATAAAATAGGCTCAAGCTAAGTTCAAATCGTGCACAACCCTATTTATTTCAAACCTTGCTTGGTTACTTAACCGAAATTAACCAAAACCGAACCATAACCGACTTCATAACCGATTAACCGTAACCGAAGTTTGGTTATGGTTATGGTTACCAAAACTCCATAACCGAACTAGCGGTTATGGTTATGGTTATGGTTATGGTTATGGTTAATAGTAAAAACCGAACCAAACCGACCCATGCACACCCCTATTTTCAGTACTGATTCGGTGTCGACTTTTGATGTTTTCGGTACCGGTATTTATCTTCAAATACCGGTATCAAACTGTATCATGTCGTGTATTTTTAATACCTATATCCGTTTTTTGGTTTTCGATACCGGTATTTTTGATACCGTTTTGTAACAAACTCATAATCACATAAACCAAGCAAATACATAGTTTCCTGAATTTCCTTGAACACCGCTACCAATAACCCCAACCGTCCCACGTTGCTTCCACCCTATTTATTTTGTTTGATTTACCAACAACCCCCCACTACACAGTCACGTATTCAACCACAACCTTAATCATTTGTCTATTACTATTAGTTTTATTAACACATTAATTCATCTCAAAGCTATATTCGCCAAATTGACTTTCTGTCTATTACTATTTTAATGTCTTTGTCTAACAAATTGTTATCATAATTCCAGCCAATATTCCTCCATACCTCTCTATACAATCTTAGTTCGCCAAAAATGTCTTAAAAGCCAATTCTTCATCAAAGTCCAATGGGACGCCTAAAATTGTGTAGGTGTAAATAAGTAGAGATGAGCTCAGCTAGGCTCGAGTTTGACTCCTATAACTTAAAAAACTTAGGGCTCAAATTGGCTCGTTTCAAACTCTAAAAATAGTTAGAACTCATCTCGTTTGTTATTTAACTATTTTTTATTTTAGTATATAGGGCTGAGTTTATTTCAGAACTCTAAATAATTGCAAAACTTTCGGAACTCGTAAAAAACAAACATTATATATATATAGGGTACCTTTATCATTTATTATATGTATTTTTATGATTACATACATGTTAAGAGTAGTTTACATGTGTGTAATAAAAAAATTATATATATGTGTAATAACTAAACAAGATCTAAATAATATTTATTATATATATATATATATATATATATATATATCAATATTATTTGTAGATATATTGTTATATTTATATTATATTATGCTAAGCTCGAAGTATAAAGATTAAGCTTGAGTTCATCTAATTAGACTTTATTAAAAATTTTAGTAAACCGATATCGAGTAACACATGAACAACTTAACTGGCTAACTCGTTTACACCCTTATACATTTCTTTCAACCATACGTTCAGGACTACCCATATGGATGGAATGATCACTTCTATATAAACTACTCATTTTCAGATGATATAAACATAATTAATCACGAGTTTAGAAATTCGTTTAGGACAACTAAATCTAGCCAATAATTTTTTTAAGACCCAAAAGTATTTGTTTTAAAATGAAGTTAAATGGTTGCGAAGTTAAAACACATGATATTACATAATTGGTATGGAATTTAATTAATGGTTTATAGTTGAAATTATGATGAGTAGCAAAAGGTAGGAATATATAAAGTATAAATGACAAACAAGTGTTTTGAAAGTGTTGAAATTGTAGCTAAATGTGGCATATTCAGAAATATGATCCAAGATAGCGAGACAAGGAAATCATGAAATTGTGGACACCAACTTCATTTCGAAATTGGCTTCGTATGTCACAATACGACGTGTGTGTCCGTTGTTTTGGAGGCATGTAGGACCATTCACATTTATTCCTCCTTAACCACTCTCATCTTTTTACGTTAGACGGTGAAACTAGTTGGTTACTCGAGTTTACGAACCAAAACATGTATCTTTTTAGTATGTATATAAAAGGTTTAGGTTGATTTGAAAAATTATTTTAAAAAAGAGTAAACTTTCATTTTACTCCTTGTGGTTTGGTCGTTTTAACGGTTTTACCTCAATCCTTTAAAAATAGCCATTTTACTCCCTGATCTATGAAGCTTATCACGATTTCACTCCCCGCCCCAAATGGCATCCATTTTAAACTTAAAAACTCCCAGGTTTCGGTCTAGGTATTGGTCTAGTTATGGTCATAATTGCCCATCATGTGTTATGCACGTTACAATTTTTAACTTTTAAAATGGATGTTGTTTGGAGGGCGAGGAGTGAAATTGTGATGGACTTTATAGATCAGGGAGTAAAATGACTATTTTAAAAAAATTGAGATAAAACCATTAAAAAGACCAAACTACAGGAAGCAAAATAGAAGTTTACTCTTTAGAAAACCTTTTTTTGGGAAAGAGTATAGTGTAAATATGATTAGAGTAAATATAATTAGAGAAACAATAATATTTTGATCGGAGTTATCATGGTTGAGTACTTGAACTTATTAGTAGTTAAAAGCCTTTCTTATGTTTTCCCGAAAACTAAAATCACAATTAAAGATGTCATAAATTTATTTTACCTTTCAAGGAAATTTAAATTTTAAAAATTTTAACTTCACTTATTTGTTGAGATTAATCTCAGCTCTGAAAATATTTACAGACAGTTCAAACTTTAACGTATATACTCCCCTGATCATCCCATACTAAGGGGCTGTTTGGCAAGCCTCTTAATGAATCATTAAGAGGTTGGACCTCTTATTCGGACAGAGGTTGGCTGTTTGGTTGGTAAAATACCAACCTCTTAATGTTACCATCCAGTCTGTACCATCCAGTTATAATAAGTTGCTGAAAGAAAAGAAAAGACTTGTGTTACCCCTTTCCTTCTCTTCTCTGGATAAACAAGAAACCTACACTTTCACCTCTCATCAGCCAATACCTCCGCCCCCACCCCTCTCCTAACCACCGAACGCCTCCCGCCGCCCTCCTCCTCCCTCCCCTCACCACCGAACAGCCGCCTCCTCCCTCTCCTCACCACCTCCCGCCTCCCGCCGCCTTCCTCCTCCCTCTCCTCACCACCGAACGCCTCCCGCCGCGGAATCACCCTCACTCTTCTCTCTCTCCTCGTCGTACAAGGTTTCTTCTGATTCTCCGCCGTCACAAGTTTCACTCTCTCTCTCTCTCTGGTCTCTCTCTTCCGATCTCGTCTGCAGCCATCGCTCACCACCACCTGACGTGGTGGTGGTCCGTTCCTTTTACCGACGCGGGGGGTGGCTCCACCAGTTTCACCGGTCGGCGAGGATGGGGGTGGCTGTGGTTGTCGGATTTGTGTCGGATTTGTCGGATCCGTTCCAAAACCATCATCTGAAGCAGAAGTGTTAACCAAAGCTCAAAGAATTGTTGTTGAACTGAATAATGATAATACCCAGAAAGCAATTGATGGAAATGAATATGTCTTTGTAATGGGAGTTTTTTTAATTAAAGTGGCTTCTAGTCTTGGGGTTTGTTAATGGGAGTTTTTTAATTAAAAGGGGTAAAAATGTCATTTTACACAGTCATTCAGATGTGCAACCAAACAGCACTTTACTGGTTCAGCACTTACTGGTTCAGAGCCTCTTACCCATTCAGACCTCTTATTCATTCAGCACTTATTGATTCAGATGTTGCCAAACAGCCCCTAACTGAAGATTAACCCTGCTAGCTTTTTGATGGCATGTATTTTTTATATGAGATCAATGGAGAAAAATACGTTTAAAGTTAAACATTTACTGATTTGGGTTTAGTCCTGACTTATAGGTAATAGTTGAGATTATTAAAATCCAATTTCGGCCAATGAGCTATAGCTCAATTAGCATTTGAGGAGAAGTGAAGATTTGAGTTTTAGGCCAGAAGTCTCAAGTTCGAATTTGATTCCAACCAGGTTTTGGCGCAGTGGACTTTGGGTGGCGGGTTTTCCCCAAACTGGTGATGGTGGGTTTGAGCTACCTAGCACTATCTGTGATCGCAGTCATATGTAGTCGCCTTTTGCCATTGGGTTACCCCAGGTAGCCGAAAATTTATTTTGTTGACCATTAAAAAATTTAAAATCCAATTACCCGTCTTTTAAACATTTACTTCTAAAACCATAATGAAATAACTTCAACTAATATACGTTGTATTGGATTTTAAAGTAAATTATTTTTTGAGTCCCTATGTTTTAGTGGTTTAAACCACTTGAATTCAAAATCAAAAAGTTTAACGCTCTGAGTCCCTATCCGTTTATTTTATAACGTTTTGAGTCCAATTTTTAACATTTATACTTTTGATTTTGGACACAAGTGGTTAAAACCACTAAAACACAGGGACTCAAAACGTTATAAAATGAGCTGTTAAGAACTCAGAGTGTTAAACTTTTTGATTTAACTGATTAAAACCACTCAAAAACTAATTTCATCTAAATTTTATGTAGAGAACTATGTTATTTAAACTAATTTTTCATATTTTAAACTAATTTTTTATATTTTATCTCTTTTCGGCTCGAAATAAATATAAAACAATGTAGGTCCAACTAGCGGAGGATCTAGTCGCCTAATCCTTGTATACGAACCAACCCGGTTGTGCGGAATCCAACCGGGAAAGCAAACCGAGATAAGAACACGAAACAGAAAGATTCAACGTTTGAATATCGACTGTATTAATCACCAAAATGTTTGTTTACAAAGGATTACACAAAGTTATACTCTCACAAACTATCTCTGGTTTTGTCGTGTCTCACAGTTGTGTCTCTTGACTCTGTTGCACTTCAGTTGCTGTTTATATAACCAGAGCAGATCGACGAAACATATGCAGTCGACGAATAACTCCGGCGAAAAACTAAGAGTGACGAAACAAGGGGTCTTTCGTCACACCCTTATATTCGACGAAAATGTGTTTCTTCAACAGGTTTTTCGTCAAAAAGCAGGTCCAGGACTTTCGTCATGCAGGCTTGGCTGGGTTTTTCGTCATCATGCAGGAAGCTGGGTGTTTCGTCCCAGACAGCAGCAACTGATATGATCTGCAATATGTAGATCAGCAACTTTCATCGAGACTTGATGGAGGAAATCAAGTCTTGTAGCGATGTCGAACCGAACAGGCCGCGTCCACATATAATATGTATCAACAAACTCCCCCTTGGACGCTGCTCGTGAGGGTTCATCTTCCATGTCTATCATGTCGGAGGATCTTCAAAGTCTTCACGCGTCGTAAGTAGAAAGTGTATCAACAAGCTCCCTCTTTTATTTAGGAAATGTGTTAACAAACTCCCCCTTAAAATAAACTCTCCCTTGAGTTATGCTCGTGAATCTGTTGATCTTCAATTCTTTAGATCCTTGTGGCATTGATGAGAGGTCAGCGGCAACTCGATCATCTTTATCTTTTGAGTGCCTCCTCGTCGTGTCTTCATTCCAAAGCTTGTCATCCAACACCTTCTCTTTGCCTTTAGCTGGTCCTGATGCCGCATCTGCACACACAAGAAAGCTAAACACGTAATGAGAACAACCGCTTGGAATATAGTTAACATTTAAACAAATGACACACATGTGACCATTTTTCAATCAACTACCGTCCGACAGTTTGAAAGTTTAATAAATTGTTCAATTTTGGTTTTTAACTTTCAAAAACTTGCAAATTTCGACCGTTTATGAAGAATAAGTTGTTTTGGTTTCGATCAGGTTTCAGGTAACGAAGACTCGAGTTCCAACATCGGGTAATCAAAAGAAATTAGAAATAAAATATTTTTGGCTTTTATAAAGGTTATATTAAAACACACCTAAAATCTTTTTGGAATTTTGAATATTTCAAATGTAAAGACAGAAAGCAGTAAATCTATTATCTATATTAAAACAAAACACTTTGGTGCCACTTGGCATTATTTTAATCCTATAATTGCCACGTGGCAACTTATTAATCCTCACAATTGTGATTTGAGCGGCAATATACATCCATTCAGTTCCCATATTTCTCTTTGATTCTCTTTCATTGTACCGCCTTTCTCTTTGGTTGTAACGCTGAGAAAGAGAATTCAAGTTTCCATATTTTTTTGAAATCATCTTCCAAAATATGATTGACTTCCCATGTTTAATTATGTTTGATCGCATAAGCCCTATATCTATAAATCCATATGAATTCTGGGGTTTCTTCTCATCGATTCTTAGGGCAAACGATTTATCAATCACATCTGTTTGTTCACATCGATTTGGCATTCAAACGATCTGTCAACCCTTATTTAAGGTACGATTCTTTATCACTGGTATGCATATTTTGTATGGTACTTAATCTGTAGCAAATTTTAGGGTTTTTTTGAATATGTGTTTTGATCCAAAATATGATTGAGTTCCGATTTTGTGTTGATTTGCTCCGAATATCATAAGTAAGCATATGGATCTTTTCTAAATATTCAAATCTGTAAGAATTTTTGGTGGTATACATTTTTAGGGCTTATTCTGATCTGAATATCACATATGTTTGTGTCGATTTTGAAAATTATGAAATTATGATGCTGTATACATTTTTAGGACTTATTTGTTAATATGTTATTCCGATGCTCTTAATTTTTAGGTTTACTTAATGTTGAATTAAGATCTGCAGATTATTAGAGCATTACGCCTACAAAGATGAGGTTGTTTTTGAATATTGGTTAATCTGTTAAACTGTCCTTTGATGTATATTTACAGTTCATCATTTAGGCTAAAGTTGTTACCAAAGCTATAAAAGGTTTTTCTTGAAAGTTTGTTGAACTGATATAATTGTATGACAACTTGATTTGCAGACGTGTCTTCAACTTCATTCATCGAACCACTGGTTGTGATTGACCATGTCACAATCTTCTGAATGAAAGAAAATCGGATACGGTAAGACGGATGAAGACAAACCGACTATTCGTTGTTCATTTTTACCATTTCTAAAGCAATGGTGCTGGTAAAAAAGAAACCTATTCTGTACAAGTCAATAAAGTACATAGGACAAATGAGTAGGGGATACGGGTATGGTCAAAAAAATTAAAACACACCATTCATCCTGATCTCGGAATCGGTACGCACACAGGCTCCTACAAATTTATATTGTTATTCTTTTTTTGTTTGAATTTGATTCTCTTTAATCCCGATGAATCCAGTGTTTTAGGTTGGTCTCTACAGTATGCCGTAGGAATCGTTTTACTCTTGCACAATGAGTTGCAGTATGATAGACAATTGTAATTTAAAAGTGGTCTCTACAGTTTCCAATTTTTGCTCTTTTCATTTTCAATACATGCCTTCCTTTAAATAAAAATTTGTATTGGTTTATGAGTTTTTTGTATGTGCAGGCTTCAACAATACAATGTGTTTGAGATGAAACTTCTTGCTCAGCAGGGGGATTGGAGTCGGGTTGGAATATGGCTGAGAGTTTGAAGATGAATAAGGTTGGTGCTTCTTGGAAGATGGCTGCTAATAAGAGTTTTGAAGACTAAAGATTTATATGATCCTTGAACTTATTATTTTGTTTTATTTAGACATAAAAAGATTTATGTATCATTCCGTGATTAAGTTTATTAAGTTTATGAAATGTTTATAACTCATATTTGAATTTCATTGGTAACTTTTGTTCTATGTCTATGTGGCCATTCTCTCTACTAATCTTGGTTAACCTTCATTTTTTGACCTGGTCAAGTTGCTAGAAGAACATAAACTGAATCATACGTTGATTTGACCTGGTCATGTAGAGAGGCATGTTTGACTTTTTTTTGCTTAACCTTTTTTTTCTTAAAGGTGGATGATTTTTATTTAAACTGACCATACTATCAAGTTGCTAGAAGACCATAAACTGAATCATACGTTGTTTAGAGGGTTAATAAAATTGAAATTGGTACTTTTTTTGGTTTTATTATTAAAAGTTAGTCCGCAGGTTTAACCTGAAACTGACCCGAATCTATTTAGACTAAAACCCATACCCACAATTTTTGCGTGACAGAAATTCACACCCTACGGCCAATTCATGGTTTAAAGTTTGTCCATTGAATCTTAAAGTCAATAATAAGATTGATAACCAAATACACCCTACGGCCAATTCATGGTTTAAAGTTTGTCCATTGAATCTTAAAGTCAATAATAAGATTGATAACCAAATTTGATGTTAAAAACGCAATAATCTCACTACCTTTAAAAGCAAATATAATAACTATTTTTTTCTCCTTAATTATCAATTTTAGATTGAATCTAAATATTTTGAAATAGTAAATGATTTCAACTCTAATTCACATTTAAAATCAGCAACTAATCATTTCCTTACCACGAAACTTGATTTAAAATACGTAATTTGTCATTAAGATTAAAACCAAAAATAATATTTATATCTTTCTCAACTTATAAAATAATTTTTTTTATCAAACTATATATATAGTAGGAAATCATCTTTGAGTTTAATTTAAAATTAATTTTAGTAACTAATAAAAGTTTAAACCAACTTTTATTTAACTAATAATTTGGTTAAAATTCTGTGTATTACACCGGTTGAATATAATGTAATCGGTTAACAAATACAGTCGTCAAGATATGATTTTGAAAAAAAAAATCATCTTTAATGTACTATTTACTTATTATAATATTTAATATGTTTTTTTATTTATTATTAGCTTAGAAACATGTGTTAATATTAATATTAATGTATTATCAATAAACTATTGATCTAATATTAATTAAACCACGTATCAATATAATATATTAATTTGTTAATTTTTTGTCATCTATAGAAAATATCCGTCTTTATTATTAATATATTATTGATAACATTCTAAAACTACAAAAATTGTATAACACCATCTAAAAATATGAATGTATTGGATAATTACCGGATAAACCGTAGATCGCATGTGGAAGTATCAACACTTATACTAATACTTGACAACAACGGCAAACTTACGAATAAAACAACTAATGTTGTTTATAAAGAGATCTTCAATGAGTTGTTATTTTTTGTTGTGTTCACGTATTTCAATTATTTGGTGTACTCTCTATAATTTCCGTTAATATTTCAACGTACGTGTAATTAAAATATTTACGTCAACAATGTTAAAGTAGTTATTTTTCTTATTAGCCACCCGTGTAACACACGTGTTCTTTCATTACAAAGTTCATCTCATTGCCAGTATATATTATATGTTTGTGTTAAGTCACCCGCGAAGCTCGCGGGATCTTAGGCTAGTAAATATATACAGAGATGCAGAAACTGAAAGCATTAAATAAATATTTACAGATATTCTTTTTGCGAGTTTCGAGGGTAAGAGAATCATATCAGTGTACGATCACGCCAAAACGCTCTTGTTGTTCAGTTAGTTAACATTTAGATAAACATCCTATAACGATTATCGGTATTGTTATCCACATAAGCTCAACTTCTCAGATGTAATCATTGCGAGGGGATACGATTAATGTATGATTTTATACTTACCGACCGGTGTTCATCCACACACGACACATTCCAGTATCAAGGTATGCACGAGAGTTCATCTTACTGGTGAGTATACCATTTATCACCTGTTTTGACGTATATGAAAATGTGAGATACTCACTTATTTTGGTTGAAAACAAGCCCTATGTGATAGAATCACTTATTGATGAGGAACTTGATTTTCAGATGCATGAGGGCACAGGAGCAAGTCTGTGAACAGGTCAGTACTAACGTACAGCAAAGAGACGAACTTGACTCCCGCAAAGAATCTATGATATATTATCACTTATTTTGTTTGGACATTGTAACACCCTTGCTACTATTTTAATGTTTTAGTATAATTTACGAAAATAAACATGTAATTATGATTACATATCAATTAAGAATACAAGTTAATTAAAACTTTTCTAAATTTTATAACGTTACATCAAGATTGGTAAAAATTTGCCGTTTAGAAATAACGACTAACTATGTGCGGAAGCTTGTAACTGCATCGTGTTCGGTTCTACGTTGAGCTTGATCTTCATCCGTTACTCCTGATATTCACCTATGATCAAAACCAACTTAAAAGTTAGTTTTGACAGCTTATAAACATGTATAGATAAGTTCCAATATCAAATAATGATAATCAAAATAAAATTTCCAAAATCATGTCTCCCGCGTGTCGCGGAAGGCAACCTTTAATCTGTCACGAGTTGCGACACCTGTCGCGTGTCGCGCCCCAATTGAGGGACCCTGTCGCGTGTCGCGGGGAAGACTAATTTCCAGCAGGTCCCTTTCTGAACTAGCATTTTCTGCACAGCTCAATTACTCAACAAAAATCGAACTTTAAACGTCCATAACTTTTAATCTACTTATCCGTTTTACCCGATTCTTTTTCCTACGCGACCATAATTTAATTCTCCATCGCATGGAGTTAAAATCCAACATTCAAACTAAATAAATTCTAAATTTTTAAGCATTTGGCTTATTATTCAAAATCCACATTTTGACCCGTTTGTATTTAGGACCTCCAAACTTGCTTCTAGTTAATCATAAGTCATATACCAAAGTAATTTAACTCAAAATCTCTATCTTGGATTCATAACTTTCGTGAATCACCTGGCAACACCCAAGTTACGCGCGTAATTCATTTTGACCCGTTTAGGGGATTTTTGTGCATTAAAGAATCAAATCCGCTCTCCTCTTTTCACGACTCGTGTTCCTATATTTAAATAGCTACTCACATTCCTCCACAACTATTTTTGTGGTGGATTTACATAAGGACCCCATAATCCTAAATTTTACCCTTCATTTAGTCATTTTACATGATTGACCCGTTCTTAGGCATTTAACCTACAAAGTATATGCCTAAAACTCTTACATGTATCTAAGGGTTACATAATTATAATACAAGTTTCTAAATGGCCTCTAAGGGTCGTTTGCCCGATTTACCCATCAAGGGCTTTTTGGTCAATTCTAGTCTCTTATTTTAAGACGAAGTCTCTCACTAATTATTTGACCAAAAATAACACTTTTAACCACAACATAATTATGCGTACCTGGCTCGGATCAACATATTGACCCATTTTAATACCTTGTCTTCATTTATTTGCTATTTCATAGCTTCGCTAATTCCCGAGCCGTTCATCCTGCGAGCATGAGACTCGGCATACACTTATTAGTCGTTAATTGTCAAATGGTATCAATATTACCATTTGACCCGTTTTACCCCTTTTTATTAGTTTAGGCTTACTTATAAAGTAGCCATCAAAAACTCATTTTATCTTAGTCCTTTCGTTACTAATTTACCGTTCCACCCCGTTTCACCATTAACTATGGTTTTTAACATTTGTTTTTGGTTCCGACCCGTATCATTTTGCGTCGGAGACCTTATTTCGAATACTATCTCTATTGTATTTATAACTTATAGAGTAGACACATATTCTACAAAAGGTGTAAGTTTCACTTACCTTGCATCCATGCCACGCTTTTCTTTCCGTACTTGCTCTGTTTGACCCGCTTCATCCACAAGCTTCCATCTAGCTCGTTAGGCGTCAAACTATCATCATATTTCGTAAGGTGGTTAGACTAGTCATAATCATTTACGACTATTTCATCCTACGGGTTTTATGTCGAATTTATCATTCGTCCATATCAAAATTATCATTCGATCTAATCATTGGTCAGTTTAACTTTTTAAAAGTCAATTGACTTATCAACATATTCAAATGCACATTTGGTTCAATGAACTCACTTAGGCATATTTCATCCGAACTCTTAACGAAATCAAATTTTACATACTAACTAGTAGGCCGCGGTTTCATTTAGGCGTTTCATATCACTGAAAATGGGCTGTTTTTGGTGACTTGTTTAACCTGTTTACAAGCCTTCAAAAATTATGATTTTTTTGTGTATCGTACCTCTCAGAGGGTTAGACCTTGTGTTAAAATTTCAAGATCTAACTCTTTACAAAAAATTCGTAAAAATTCATTTACTAAGCTGCAATCAGATTCGTCACTTCTGACTGCAGCTTACGGAAAAATTCATTTAAAATTCCTCGTTTATCCGATCGACGAAATTCCAATTGGAGATTCTTCTAATCACTTAAAACTATCTACAGTAAGAATTTGAGGTCATAAATCAATACCTAAATTGAGTTATGACATTCGTAATGAGCTGCAAATTCTGCCAGAAAACGCAGCTTGAACCTTTGATACGGAAAAAATCATAAAACACTCATTTTCGTCGAAAAAATGCGATTCCAGTGGGGTTTTAAAGATATTTTCTGGAATTACATTTTAGACTCAAAAAACACATGTTTTTATCATGTTTTGTCCAGGTTACAGCCAATACAAATCGGCTGTAAATTCTGATCAAGAGCCGTTTGAATTCAGCTTTCAATTTAAGCTTGTTCTTGACATCATAACACTATTTTTTTGCAATCAAAACCCTAAAAACATCTCATACATGAATTTAGTATCAACAAAATCTGAATTTACTTGAGCTAAGCATGATTTCAACATATACTTGTCTAGGGTTTACTCCTAGACACTACTATGTTCCTATTTTATCCATATGACAAACATGCAACCATCAATTTCGAATTTTCTAAGATCACCCATAAATTCAACTAGAGATTTCTCATGAAATTCACATACCTTATGACTCCTTTTTCAGTGGGGATCACTATTTCGTGCTCGGATTTCGTTTTGAAACAGAATTTGGCCTTCAATTTGGACAATTTGCATGAACTAGGGTTTGGTGGAGGATGTTTGGTCGCCCCATGCGTTCTTGATCGAACCAGACACATGTTTGGTGTTTTAAATTTTGTTTTAATAATATTAGTTTCAAACTTAACACCTTTGGTCCCCAAACTATTATTAGGTTCTTATTTTAGGTGTTTTTAACCTTCTAACATATTACTACAAGGCTTCTTTCTAACTAGGTTATTTTTATTCCTAGTTATTTTAATGGGTTTGGGAAATTATAACCCGTTTTATTTTAAGTCCCGTTAACTCGGGCCTTATATATATACTTTGTTTCCTCAACAGCCTTTATTCCTTTTTATTTAATATTAAGTTTCTTTATTTAATCCCTAATATTTACCGGGTTAACTTCACCACTAACGGTACTTTACCCGTTCATAAATATTAACGTGGTTTGATTACCAAACCCGTTTTCGGGGTGTTACAGACAATGTTTTAAAAACCGGTTTTTTATTTATACCGGGTTAGGCTCTGAAATGGTTCAACCGGTTGAACCGGGTTGTACTGGACGGTTCAACCGAGTTACTAGTTAACACTATAATTCCATAAAATACGAATTAATCTAAAAAACAATCCAATCTCAATTAAGATTTATATAACTGATTATGGTTTTATCTAAAAACAATTATTTTCTTGTAAAATGTTATGCATTTTTAAGAGCTTTTTTATTACTTATAAACAATATTACATTGGACGATGTGAGTAACAGTTTAATAGCGACGAAATATTGTAATGGAAGGCCCTAGGTTAATTACCAACAATTGAACGTCGGTATTACCTTAATATCATATTTTTTATAAATAAAAAAAAATCAAATTTTAAGATAATGCAAGTCGGTTCAATGGTTTGAACCGATAGAACCGGATTTACCGGTGGTACATAAGACATACCGTATTTGGGTTTTACCGGCCTTTATCGTACCGGGCACGTGTCCGGTATCCGGTTTAACCGGTATAACCGGCCGGTTCATACCGGTATTTAAAACATTGGTTATAGACATGTGATTGTTGATCACTTATTGAGGTCGTATGCAGTATGTACACGTATGTATGGTATCATGGAAGATCTAGACTTCGTCTCCATTATATTTCGGTAAAAGAAACAACCATGATACCCAGATGATAAACAACATAAAGGCCACATATCTCAGAACCTCGGCAATCTCTCAAACGAAATTTCGGTACTAAGACCATATGCCAATGAGCGGTTCCCACACAGTCTTCAGTCGATTAAGGTTTATATCACCCTGCACACTTTAAAATGATTGTGAGCCTACCGATACATCTTATATAGAGCTGCTTATCGTTTTTCATTTTAGGTTTAAAGAGGTTTGGACAAACCACTGATGTACTATCATTTTCTCTTTTTCTCGACAGGAAACTCATTTTTGTTTTTCTATTGTTTTTGTGTTTTGAAATTTTTCGATGTTTCTGAATTTTCAAATTTTGGGTTTACTCCCCCTAAAATCAACAAACTATGATAAATTTTAAAAACACAAAGGTATTTACAAAAACGATTTCCCGATGTCGGTTTTACTCTTGCTTGACCTTAATGCCATTTACCAATAATAAAAAGTCAAATCGTGATTTGTCAAATGCTTTTGTAAAAGGTCGGCATGTTGGTCATCGGTGTGGACCTTAACAACATCGATTAGTCTTTTGTCAAAGCAATCACGTATGAAGTGATATTTGATTTCATTGTGTTTGGTCTTTGAGTGCTGCACAGGATTTCTAGTGATCTGTATGGCAGCAGAATTATCAACGAAAATAGGAGTAGTTAGGAATTCAAAACCATAGTCGCACATTTGTTGTTGGATCCACAGGACTTGGGAGTAACAACTTGAGGCATCTATGTATTCAGCTTCGCATGTTGATGTAGCGACACAAGTCTGCTTCTTGCACTGCATTGTGACTAGGCGATTTCCCAAAAACTGATATCCAGCCGTTGTGGATTTGCCATCGATTTTGCATCCGCCAAAATCAGAATCACTGAAAGCGATCAAGTCAAAGCTATCATCCCTAGGGTACCATAGACCGGTGTCTGGGCATCCCTTCAAATAGCGAAAAATCCTTTTTACAGCTGCAAGATGTGAGGCCTTCGGGTTGACTTGATATCTGGCAAACAGGCAAGTTGGATACATTATGTCTGGTCTTGATGCTGTGAGGTACATAAGGGATCCGATCATAGCGCGGTAGTATGAGGAGCTAACTACTTTCAAGTCTGGATGAATTTCGTGATTTTGCTGAAGAGGGGTACCAATGGGCGATGTGTCGGACATCTGGAATCGGCTCAAGATGTCACTGACGTACTTAGTCTGATGAATGAATATCCTAGACTTCGTTTGTTGCACTTGTAATCCCAAAAAGAAAGTCATCTCCCCCATAGCGCTCATTTCAAATTTCTCCTGCATAACGCTCTCGAAATTCCTACACAAAACATCGTTAGTAGAACCAAAAATAATATCATCCACGTATACCTGAACCAGTAGAAGATCTCCATCCTGTTCTTTGATGAAAAGAGTGCAATCGATATGACCTCGACGAAATCCATTCTCCAGCAGATAATTAGATAAGGTTGCATACCAAGCTCGTGGTGCTTGATGTAGACCATAGAGAGCTTTGTTCAGCAACTAAACCCGATCAGGGTGAATAGGATCATCAAAACCTGGAGGCTGTTCAACGTACACCTCTTCTTCAACTATACCATGTAAGAATGCACTTTTCACGTCCATTTGGTAGACCTTGAATCCTTTGAAGGAAGCATAGGCTAGAAAGATCCGAATAGCTTCTAGACGTGCAACTGGTGCATAAACTTCGTTGTAGTCGATCCCTTCAATCTGACGAAAACCTTGAATGACTAATCTTGCCTTATTTCTAATGACTACGCCACGGTCATCCTTTTTGCACTTATACACCCAACGGGTACCAATCTTCTTGTAATCTTCAGGTTTATCAACAAGTTTCTAGACACCTAGCTTCTGGAATTGCTGCAGCTCTTCCTGCATAGCTTCCACCAAAGAATTATCTTTCAAAGCTTCTTTAATAGATTTTGGTTCTTCTTGTGATACATAACACGTGAAGGACCAATCGTTTTGTTGTCCAGATTCTCGAATCGCCGCATACAAGCCTGCATTGTTGTTGTTTTGCAACATGTTTCTCGTTTGTACGCCACTTTGTACATTACCGATGATGTTTTGTTGAGGATGGGTATTGTGAATTCTTGTTTCTCTATTATCTGGAACTGGAATGTTTGTACCCAGATTGTTGAGATTGAGATCAACAACCAATTCAATACCCTGAACTGCCGAAGAGGATGATGCAGTAGCTTCAGCTGTTTTAGGGGCGTCCACTGGAGGTGTAGCCTGAGAAGTACCATGAACAGCTTCTTGGTCTGCATCGAGAAATTCATCATCCTCTGAAGATTCGTTCAGTTCGTTAGCATCATGAAAATCCTCATTGTCGAGAGTATTATTGTTCACTGAAGATGGTTCTGGATTGTTGACAATAATTGGTCGAACCAACGGTGAATCTGTTGCGTTGTCACTCTCGAAAAACATCTTTGCCGCAACACTTTCTTCGACTTCGTGAATATTGATCGAATTGAAAAAGTCATCGTACTCAAACATCCAAGGTTGACCAAGACATTTGACTGGCAAGGTGTGCCTTTGTACTCTAACTTCAGACCATTCCTCGACCCTTTTTGTCTCTAGATTCCAGACTCTTAAGTTAGGGGTGGCATACCCAAGAAAGTATCCTTCAATAGCTTTTGCCCCAAACTTTCCATTAAGATCGATCATTGTGCAAGGAGCTCCAAACGGTTCAAGATATGACAAATCTGGTTTTCGTTTGTGAAGAAGCTCGAAGCAGGTCTTGTTGTGTCTTTTGACTGTAAGGACTCGGTTTAATGTATAACAAGCAGAGGACACAACTTCTATCCAGAAGGGAATCGACAATTGTGACTCTACCAACATCGTCCTAGCAGTCTTGATCAATGTACGGTTCTTACGCTCAGCGACGCCATTCTGTTGATGTCACACCCCCAAAATACCATATGCGGAAACCCCCCCAAGGCGTGTGACGTACCAGGATCCAAGCCACCAATCACATTGAACTCATAATTGTATTTAAATAAAACTTTCATTTGTTAACATAAAGTGTTACAAATGTTACATGTCATTCATTGTATACAGCGGAAGCATAATTCATTTGTTAAGTATTTCATAAACCATGTGTACATAAACCATTAAGCTTGTATGGAGATTCTTTGTTTCTCGACCCATGACCACTCCAGCTTTCCAGACAACAAGTTCCACAAGATATAACCCTATAGACCTGCAAGCATGCAGACAAGTGTGTCAGACGACGCTGGTGAGTTCAAAGTTTTGTTAACGCGTTTAGTTACCAGTTGTGTGTTTAAAACAGTTCAACGTTTTGTTTTGATGATGTTATTAACTCGATTACCGTATGTGGCTACTAGATGTGTTTGCCCAAACCCCAATGCCTCTATCAAAGCATTGGTCAGGTGGTCAAGGTAAATAGTTCACGCCCGTCCATTCCGGCCCGGTGTGAGGGTGCCAAACCTAATAGCGCTATCAACTAAATACCTTGTTGCCTTCCCGGCAACAATCGGTAGATGTAAGGGGTCTTATATGATAGAAACTGAGTAATAACCAACATCCCATTAACCTGCATTCCTCCCTGGAACGTTACCCGATATCCCTTCCCGGGATGCATGCTTGTAAAAGAGCAGTGAACTCACCTTTGGTTTGCTCGGTAAGATTAATTACTTGTTCACACGTAGTCAATCAAGGCCTATTATGATTATCATACTCAATCAGTTTCACATACGCATAAACCATGCCACAACACATTTCATAATTCACACACATCATTTATACACATAAAGCATCCAGTCTACAATGTTAATACACATTACAGATTCACGTTTCTAGTCAAAAGCCCAACATTCCGTGGTTCATTCAACACAAGACCCAAAGTGAAAGTGTACAATGTACGAGTAGATGAGCGGTTAGTGCATCATCCACTTATAATCCAAACAGTCAAAGACCCAACAAGATATGCGAGTAGGCCGTGACTTATGCGAGCCCAGTTGCATGCGGCCCAATCGTCCCCGCCCAGCAATGTATACGGCTGAGTACAACCCAGTATAATAACCGTTTCTATTCAGCCAAAATAAACATACTGGCCCAATTGAATGCGCAACCTCTAGCATGTGTGTGATTATATATGATCCAGTTAGTATACATTCTGTTTGTGTACAATCATGACTCACAATTCTCATATATTTCAGCTAATGAACATTATAGCCATATGTATCACAATAATTGATCAACCAATTATTCGATCATTTACGCATGCTTAATTATTCTACACTCAACCCTAGTTACATTGGTTCATGTCACACCAACTTGAATCACTATCCTGTATAAACAACCCAACCCTTTAACATGCTAATCGGCCCATAACAAAATCAGTCCAACAATTCTACTAAACCACCTAACAATTTCCGGTTACACAAATCTATACACAGCCTGTTAAAGCATTCGGCCCACTTGCATAATATGAATTTATTGGTTTGTTTCTAACAGCCTACTAATTAAGCACATATAGTATTATCGGTCCAATCTTAAAATTCATACATAGCTTGTGGTTTAATATCAACTACTTCTCCACTTTACTTGAAATCATCAAACAACCTCAACACCGATTTCAATCATGGACCTGTCAATACAAACATCATCACAAAGTTAGGCTCATGCATTATCCATTATGGATATCAATCTTGATCACACCATCTCATCATTCCATGCACATGGGCCACCATCTTTTTAGTCAAAGTTATCAATCATATATCTTCAATTCTATTGGACCTCAAGACTACTGATATATATCCACTTGGTTATTTGAAGTTTGCAAATTCAATGGAACACTTTAATTTGACCAAGTACCATCAGTGGGTTCGAGATATCAAACCACATATTATTCATAACGAGAATTCCTCATACATTCAATTCATTAACCCACTATGCGACACTATATTCATCAGACTTCTCATGTTTATAAACATGCATATAATTTCGGTTAATCCAGATTACACATAACACAACCAATCAATAATAATAACACCCCTCGGACCAATAATTTATACATCTATTAGCAACATGAACACTTGTTTTCAATTTTGTATTTATAAAGATAACTACTCGCATCATCACATACTAACATCTCACACAAGAATCAAGAATACCAAATAGTGTACGTCGAATAAGGAGGAAAATAAACTAACCGAAGATAAGTGCCTAGACTGAATAGAAGAAGTGCTTCGGGTGAGAGGGGGTGGCTGACGTTGATCGCACAAGGGAAGGGAAGGTTATTAGGGTTTTTCTTTTATGTGGTGTTTGCTAAATAACACATCCCATGCGTAAATACGTACAGGGTATCCATCGGGCCAAGGGTGGGCTTCTTTTGGGCCGAAAATCTTGATACAATTAATAGGGGTTTGCTGATACAATTAATAGGGGTTTGCAAATAGTTCATGTATTCATATGTGTATTCAACGTAAACAAAGAAGGTGGGCTCATGTAACTCGGGCCGGATTCAAATGTGGGTCAAAATAGTGTAAGGAACTAAGGTGTGTGTGTTTAAACGAGTTTTTGCGGCCCAAAGGTATTAAGTAACTCGCGGCCCAAATTAGGTTAGTTCTCTAATCGACACATAAAAGTGTTTTAACGGTTTCTCATAGTTAATCAGCCACACATGTAGCCATACTCAATCACGTTTTACATTTACCAAGTATATTACATACACGAGTGTTTAATAATCTTTATCATTGTAAAGAACGTAAAAGAGGAATAATAAGAAAATAGGACCACGTGACTAGAAGACGCTGACCTAGAAAGTTTGGGTTGTCACAGTTGAGGAGTATAAGCCGCACTAAATTCGCGAAGAATACCTTTTGAAGTACAGAACTCCTTCATGGCATGATTTTTAAACTCAGTTCCATTGTTGCTGCGAATCCGTTTAACCTTCAAAGTATACAAATTCTCAATCTGAATGATCAAGTTTTTGATAATACCGAATGTTTCACTCTTGTGAGCCATGAACGCCACCCAAGAAAATCTTGAATAATCATCTGTTATCACGAGGCAGTATTGACCATTCCGAATGCTTTTATGCTTGACAGGACCGAACAAATCCATGTGCAAATGTTCAAGCAGAACGGCCACCGTGTTGATCTTCTTAGTCGGGTGTCGCTTCTTGCTTTGCTTTCCTTTTTGGCATGAAACACAGATGTCTTGAAGATGGAAGTTTTTAAGAGGGTCACCATTCACTAATTCATTCGACACCAAATGATTCATTTTGCATAAACGAATGTGTCCCATCTGTCTTTGCAAAGAGATTGAATCTTTTTCAGTGGCTTTGGTAATAAAACAAGTTGCTTGTGCAGTCGTTGTGATTGCTTGCTTCATATTAAGGACATACAGATCATTTATCCTTGGAGCAGATAAGAGAATCCATTCTTTTGGAATCTTGAAGCCGAGTTTCAGCACATAACATCCATTTGTATCAAAGTGTACTGATAACTGCTTATCACAGATTTGTGAGACGCTAAGAAGATTGTGATCAAGTTGTTGAACAAAGTTGATCTTGTCGAAACTTACAACCCCGTTGGATACCATTCCTTCTCCCGTAATATATCCGCCTTTATCTCCAGCAAACGCAACATAACCTCCTCTAATAGATTTAACGTCGTAGAGAAGCTTCATGTCGCCAGTCATGTGCCTGGATGCCCCACTATCAACAATCCAGTGACTGCTGAAAGTTCCTCTTGGAACACCCTGCACATGTACTCACATGATTAGTTGGAGATGGGGACCCAAGCCATTGTGGTCTTGGGTCTTCCATTTTCATCGACATAGGTTACTTCAACTTCTTGATGGTTAGGAAATTGTGATGTTCCCCCTGAATCATTAACCGTTTTAGGTTTCCCGGTCTGTTTTGTTTTACCAGTTTTATTATTTAAAACTTTAACTTCATGATTGTCTGAAGTTTTTGAATTTTCTGGTTTGACAGAAACAAATTGTTTGTTAACCACATCGGTTTTAATTACTTTTTCAATAACCTTGACTTGTTGGCATTTCTGTTTCCTTTCCCTTTCTTTTACAAGACGGGGATCTTGTTTTGAAGAAACAGATCGCTTTCGGTCATTTTGGTCACGTGGATCATCAACTTTGGCTTTTTGTTTATGAAGGTAAGGACAATTCCGAATAATATGTCCAAATGTACCACATGAAAAACATGATCTTCGTTCTACAAACCCCGAAGTATCATGTGATTGTCTTGTTGATGATGAACTTTGTGATCCCGAGGTACTTGGTTTGGAACTGTTTTGTTCATTTATTTTCAAAATTTTAACTTGATTTACATGATCTATGTTAGATTTATTTTGAAAAGTTTCCAATTTATCCGTTCCCTCCGATTTTACAAAGTTCACCCTTTGGTTCTTGCCTTGGTTCTGTTTCTTTATACCTTGAGTCGGTAAATTACCTTTTGGCTTGGTGTGATTTTGCTGCCTTTTCACTGTCGGTAACTTTTGATTTCCATGTTGTTTTCGAACTTCAGCCTTTGGGATTGAAGGACACTGTGTTACCACAACGTGTGAACCCGACTTTCCCAAAAACTTACTTGTCGATTCTTCAAAAGTTTTACTGATTAAAGATTGATTAACATTTTTAATCAGAAAATCTTTGTCAGAATAGATTTTATCGTCACCAACAAGAGTGTACAGCAAATTCACACTCTCAGACTCTTGTGAGGAAGTGGACGTGGACTCGGACAGAACAGTCGTAGCAGGTTTTGCGGGAGGATCACATAGAATATGATTCTCGAGAGGTATTTCCTCTTCTTTGATTACCGCATCTGACTGTGCTGAGTCAGTATCATTGGATTCATCATCTGAAGAATCAACATCCTCAACAATGACTTGAGGCTCCTGATTCTGTTCAGCAGTTACAAATGTATCTGCTGACACATCCGAATCTGATGATACTTCCTGTTTGTATCCAAGTCCAGTTGTAAACTCCTCAAAGTTTAAAGGAACCGATGGCGCAAAATGAGTTCTATTTTCCTCATCTGGCATTGCGTTATAATTGTGTCTAACCGGTGGTGGACATTTTTTATATCCAATGCATATGACATCCTTTTTCTTTTTCTGAACATCGATGATGTGATCCAGCACATAACTAGAGCTTAAATAACTATTTAGCTTAAGATGGATCGCCTTACTTTCAGATTTAACACAAGCCATTTCTTTTTGCATTATCTCGAGCCCATTGATGTAACAGTTAATGGTTGTTTGTTTTCTTGAAACCATTTTCGTTAGCTCGGATTTGTTTTCCCTTAATGTCTCAATCATTGTTTTATACTCATTTTCATGGTTTGTATGAAACATGTTGGCTTCTGTGCATTTAGAAAGATCCACGATCAATTTCTGATTATGGATAAATATCACATCATACTTACTTAGCAAATCATCATATTTGCTTTGCAAGTCTGACAACTTATCACCTAAGTCGTCACAATTACTACTTAAATCAGCACATTTATCACATTTAACTACAGTTGGTTCATCGACACATACCTGATTTGATGAACTGCCAACATTAGCCATAAAGGTTGAATGAAGAGAAGAAGAAGAATAAGCAACTTGATCCACCAGAATAGATCTTCTATCATTTCCTGCTGCAGTTTCTTCCAATAATATCGATGTCGGAATCGACTGTCACCCCCGATAAATGGTCATCGCCTGACGTTGAGGTTTCCTTATCTGAACTCCTAGAATAGCCAGAACTTTCTTCATATGAAGATTCACCACCACTGGTGGAAGATTCTCCACCACTGGCGTGATTCAAATCCTTAGCAACTTCAGCAAAACAAGCTGCTCCTCCCTGATCACCAATGCCTAATTGCATTGACCAGTCACAACCTTCATCCACTTGTACCACAAGAGCTTGATTGTTGTTGTTTGATGGTCCTGCTGCTTGATTGTTTACAGGTATCAAGGTGCGTTCATCATTCCTATTTTGATGTTGATTCTACTGGTTGCCTTGACTTCTGAAAGGGTTTTGGTTCCCATGCTGAGCTGGCTTCGTGCATTCCCTTTTGAAGTGACCACGTTCACCACAATTAAAACACTTGACTGATTGTTTATCGAAACCCATACTTGGTGTCTTTCTTGCTTTCCAAGCTGGTTCGACCAGTCCTTTCCATGAAGTCCTTTGCTCGCCTTACAGCACTGGCGAAAGCCCATTTGATGTCCATCATGTCCATTTCCTCCTTATCAATCTGTTGATTGTCTTCTTGTGGCAGATTGATGTTACCGATCTGACCTGCTATCAACCCACAGTATGCGCTCACCAATGTGTTTAATAGCTCCATGTGATCCTTAGCTACTTCAACACTAACTTTGGAGAAACATGACGTGTCTAGCCGAACTGTAGATGGTTGACCAGCAGATGACGTGCTTCCATAACAAGCTTGCTGTTGAACAGGTTGTAGATTTCCGTACATATCTGTTGTTCCAGTAGATCGATAGCTTTGCTGTTGAGGAACTGATTGTACTGGTTGTATTGGATTTCCATACAGGTCTGTTGTTCTTTGCGGTTGGGCAGCTATCTGTATCAGATTTCCATACAAGTCTGTGCTTGTGACAAATGCTGTTTGTAGCGGAGCATGTGGAGCGGGTTTTGTAGCTGTGCTAGAATCTCCACAGTTACCATAATACATATCCGGATTCTGTTGCACAAGAATTCTTTTTGCCTTCCGGATTTCTTTTTGATCTTTGTTCTCCAAGAGCTGAACGAAATCATTGATGTTTGTTGTAGCCAAAGTGCCATTGTATTTCAAGATTTCTAAGAAACCATTCCATTGAAGTGGCAGCACATCGGCAAACTTTGTGACAACCTCTGCTGGAGTTGTTGCTACCCCATAATTATTTAATTCAGTCAACAAGTGATAAAATCGACTTGTCAAATCTCCCAACGACTCCTTTTCCATGCTCATGAAGCCATCAAACTCTTTCTTGAGTAAAACATGTCGCAATTTGCGTGGTGCGTCATTTCCTACACCTCTCGTCTTTAATGAGTCCCATAAACGCTTTGTTGTCTTGAAGCTTACAAACTGATGATAGATATCTTTGTTTAGCGCTTGAGTTAGAATAGAAAAAGCTTTCTTTTCTAAATCATAAATTTTCTTCTCATCTGGAGTGAGATCTGCAAATGATGCGACAGTTGAAGCGGCGAGATCAAGTGCTTGATCGAAGTCTGTAATGAATCGTAACCATAACTCCGTGTTTTGCCCAAGAATATACGTATGGAATCTGTCTTCCCATCCAGGATATTCATTCATGTGCATTAGCTTCGGTGGACGATTATTGCTTCCGGTTTCATTTTCGCTTAAAAGTATACTTTGAATACTTTGAGTTTGATTTGAAACGAACGCCCATTGACCAGTCGAAATTTGATTCGCTTGTGATGAAATAGACGAAGATGCGGGTGCGGGAGATTCGGCCCATGACGGCGACAAACCCGTGCTTCTATACTTGCTCTCCGTATTAGATGGAATACCCCACCAATCCAATCTGAACTCATTATGGACATGTAAAAATGAATACCTGCTTAAATCACTTAAACCAAACCGTTCAAATAACTTTTGAAAGTTTCTGTTAAAAATTGACAAGAGTGATCCACGAAAAACTTGGTTCTTGGCGAAAGACCTTAACTGACGAAAAAAGGTTTTTCATAAAGAACAAAGTGACGAAAAATGTGGTTTTTCGTCTAGACCAAATGTGATGAAAAATGGGTTTTTCGTCAAACCAATTTTGAGGAAAAACTTAGAGTTTTTAGTTGACTATTGTGTACCAACACAAAGATATTTTCAAATAAATTTTTAGTCTTATCTTTCTGACACAAAGACACTTCTTTTGACAAACACACCTTACCCTAAGCACTGTATTCACCTACTTTCAAACATCAACCATCATACGTTTACCAACTTGTACAAACAAATAATATTATAATAATTTCCAACAATAATTCAGCCAAACACAATGCAGATTTAACTCAAAAACCCAGAAATTTTGAATGTCTTGAAGAACAATATGATGAACACGATGAGTTTTTGAAGTTACCGGCCACCGGAAAAGTTCCCGAACACAAATTTTGCAAGAAACTTCACTAAAAACCTTAACACACCATACATAAATGAGTTCTAAACAAGGTTTTCTTATGAACTAACAGCAAAATACCAAGATTTTCGAAGTTATAAACTGATTTTTCCAGAAACTATGATCCTCAAAACACATGAAAAACACTCGGTTTTAACAAGGAAGAGAGCCTTGGCTCTGATACCACTTGTAGGTCCAACTAGCCGAGTATCTAGTCGCCTAATCCTTGTATACGAACCAACCCGGTTGTGCGGAATCCAACCGGGAAAGCAAACCGAGATAAGAACACGAAACAGAAAGATTCAACGTTTGAATATCAACTGTATTAATCACCAGAATGTTTGTTTACAAAGGATTACACAAAGTTATACTCTCACAAACTATCTCTGGTTCTCTCGTGTCTCACAGTTGTGTCTCTTGACTCTGTTGCACTTCAGTTGTTGTTTATATAACCAGAGCAGATCGACGAAACATATGCAGTCGAAGAATAACTCCGGCGAAAAACTAAGAGTGACGAAACAAGGGGGCTTTCGTCACACCCTTATATTCGACGAAACATGTGTTTCTTCAACATGTTTTTCGTCAAACAGCAGGTCCAGGACTTTCGTCATGCAGGCTTGGCTGGGTTTTTCGTCATCATGCAGGAAGCTGGGTGTTTCGTCCCAGACAGCAGCAACTGATATGATCTGCAACATGTAGATCAGCAACTTTCATCGAGACTTGATGGAGGAAATCAAGTCTTGTAGCGATGTCGAACCGAACGGGCCGCGTCCACATATAATATGTATTAACAAACAATATATTCATCTTGTCAATCGGTGATGATTAGTGATGGATTCAAGAATAATAATATGATAAACATAGGAGTTTAATTAGTTAAATATGATAAACATAGGAGTTTAATTAGTTAAAGATAAATTTGTATAAGGCAATTAGGGAGATGCCTTTGTTTGCTTGTCAACTTAAAAAGAGAATCTCACCCACAATATTAAAGTTGGTTAAACATGCGTGCACCCTATGCAAATTGTAAGGTCTTTATCTATATGAATGGGCTTGCAACCATCAATGAAGAAGAGGTTATGATCGAGAAAAATTGGTGTTGGTTAGGCCGTCAACCCCAAGCTACTTATATTTTGAAAGACCATTTTGCATGCTTCTAATTTATTTCCAAATTTAACAATTACTATAAAGTATGTTTTATTTTTGTGTACTTTCGATATTTTTTAATCGGTTTTGTTTTTTCATAAATATGAAGTTTACGTTAGAATGAGTTGTGCTACAAATCACCAAAAAAGTTAATATCTATTGGGATGCTAATATGTTATCCTTTGTGTCTGAACCAAAAATCTTGTATATGAATCGCCTACTTTCATACTTTCATATCATCGAGTCAAATAAGAGGTTTTTCTTGTACGTACACGATTGGCAAAGGACGGACCTAACTGAGGGCTTTGTGGGCGGGCGCCCCCTAAAAAGATCTTTTTAGTGTATTTTATAGGTTAAAATCCGATCACACCCCTTTAAAGTTTGGTTGAACCTCTCGTTCACTCATTCATAAAATAATTTCATGATCCGCCGCTGAGTATTTATAACAAATTGTGAATTAATTGTCTAAAATGGCTTAAAACGAGTTGTTCATGAAATTCAACATGATCCATAAAGAACGTGTAAGGTGAAATAAGCTCAGTCTCATTTCTTCTATGATCTTGAAGTTTGAGTTCGTCTCGTTTCCTATTTAAACTATTTTTATTTATATATAGTTATTTTATATAATTATAGCTAAGTATATGAAAAAAACAAAGAAAATATTTTTATTGTGATTATATAATTTAATATCAGTATTTTTTTGAACGGCATAATTATCTTAATCAACCTCGTTAGGCATGAACTTTTTTATTAAACAAACTTCGACCTGAGCTTGAACTCATCTCAAAATTATTTTAGTTTGTCATGGTTTAACCTTTTTATTAATAATAATGTGCTTGCTCCTACTGTGTTACATCAATAATCCTAAATTATTCTTTTTTTGCTGATCATGAGTTGGGATAAGGATAAATTCCTTTATATTAAATTTAGGAGGAAAAATAAAAGATAAACATTCAGAAATAGCTCATGGATATATACATATCTATCTATTTTTGGAACAAAATGATAAAGTGATCAACTGATATCATTATATTCACCATCTCATTAACCAACTCACCATCTTTTCCAAGAATAAACAATCTATGAATACAAGTTTTGGTTTGCTCATGAACAAAAACACCAAAAAACAGAAACCGATCAATACTCAATTTTTTTATCACCACGGATCAATTTTTGTATAAGGGACAACTGTCTAGCGGTACTATTGTGTTGGATAAGGCTTTACCTTTTCAAGTGGTGAAGATTTAATCCTCATAGTGGACAAAAAAATGCAATTTAATTATAGAACTAGAGAGAGTGTGAAGTGCTGTTCAAAAAATACGTAAATTCAAAGACAACAAGTTTTTGTCAAATGCCTTTTAAATTAATAAAATAATATTATATTAATTTCAAGAAGGATACTATTGTGTTGGATAAGGCTTTACCTTTTCAAGTGGTGAAGATTTAATCCTCATAGTGGACAAAAAAATGCAATTTAGTTGTAGAACTAGAGAGAGTGTGAAGTGCTGTTCTAAAAATACGTAAATTCAAAGACAACAAGTTTTTGTCAAATGCCTTTTAAATTAATAAAATAATATTATATTAATTTCAAGAAGGATACTATTGTGTTGGATAAGGCTTTACCTTTTCAAGTGGTGAAGATTTAATCCTCATAGTGGACAAAAAAAATGCAATTTAATTATAGAACTAGAGAGAGTGTGAAGTGCTGTTCTAAAAATACGTAAATTCAAAGACAACAAGTTTTTGTCAAATGCCTTTTAAATTAATAAAATAATATTATATTAATTTCAAGAAGGATTTAGAATTTGCCTAAGCTATTTTCCGGGTAGGAAAGAAAGTCATAGCTCATAACAAACTTAAGGTTGAAAAGGGTGCAATCTCAATCCCAACTCAACTAAAGATTTGATGACGTGAATTGTATCCTAAAGAGAAACGATGTTACGATTTTTCCATTCATGGTAATCATCACCCATCCAACTATCTCAAAGTTTTTGTGTTTTTATAATTCATATATAAATGTCTTTTTTATAGTTTTTCTTATGAATAAATTTGTACAATGGGAGATGAGTTTTGTTTTGAATTAAAAAAAATAACGTTTAGTGGGCTTTAATATTGAAGTGGTGCAATGTGAATTGCGAAATAATATTTCCTTTTTACATCTTTTTTTTTTTTGGATTGAACTTGATGGAAAACGTGTGCTGACATCATATATGATTGTCACTATTGTTTTCGTTTAGTGGTTTATAAAACCCGAGCTTGAATTTAACTCCTACGAGAGTCCTGGTTTCATGTTTGATACATTGGGTATTCCAAGTTGGATTTATAAGGGTGTTATCTAGACAACTTAAGCGAACTTCACATTAGTAGTGGATAGGAGATGTTGGTTAAATAGATTACATTGTCTTAGCATAAATGATGTGTTTAGGACCACATACGCAACATATTCTATCAGAATCATGCACTTAAGCATGCTGGTTTGAGAGTACTATGGGAATAAGCAACCTCCTAAAACTCCCCGTGATTTCACCAAGAACAAAACCTAAGCTAGTGAGCAAAGCGGATATTTGCGTTGGAGATATTGCAATATGGATACTTGCATGGCGTGTGTGCCTTAGGATGTGTGTAAGTGGGTGGGTGGGCGCGCGGGGGGGGGGGGGGGGTTAACACATTAGATGAGTCTCACGGTGACCATAAAACCAATAATGGTGCGTTAAATAAACTTCACCAGCTTACACGACATGACGATTGACATGTTTGGGGCCCCATACATCCCATCAAACTTCCACAGTTAAGCATGGTGTGACAATACTACAAGGACATGTGACCTATTAGGAAGATTTCATGGGGTCGTCACTCATCACCAACAAAAATGTGAACTAGTTGGGAAACATATACAATATTATGGTTGCGATGAGGATGTTACAATAATACACGATAAAAACAAAGAATTATGACATTTACTTATACTTAAAACCATGCCAACTAAAAATTGAAGTTCGTAAACAAAATAATATTACATGGTTTTACTTTTTTTTTAAACTCCTAACAAACATGTTCCAAATCCAATAAACATGTTATTGTTAGGTTGGGTTTAATTTTAGACGAAATTTACTAGTAGACAAACCCTTTAACATTTGTGTAATATGCTTAATTAAGACATTAAGAACTTATTTAAAACTTATCTAGCCGTGGAGCCGGTAACTAGTTCAATTGTCCCTTGTCAAAACCCTACCAGCCCAACTAGTAACATTTTAACTCATACAAACAGAATAACAAATGATCTGATTCTTGGTTCACCAATCTAGCCGTACATCAATGTTTTAAAATTCGGTTTTTATATCGTACCGGATTTGGCTCAGAAACAGTTTAACCTAGTGTATCGGACAATTTAACCAAGTATATCGGATGGTTCAACCGGACGGTTCAACCGGTATTATAAACCCGTTTGAACCGGTTTTTAAAACATTACCGCACACTTCGATTTTTGTTAATCGGTCTTGTGAATCAAACTTGTAGGTTTATACTTTATAGGAAAAAAAGTTGTCAAACTAAAGTAAATAATTTGATGTGGGTTTAGTACGGTTTAACTACTTGTATAGGTCCTTCATTGACTAACATTTGGAATTTTTTTTATAATAACATAAAACCATAAAAAAGAAATTAAATAAAGAGAGGAGTAAATTGCCATTTTAGTCCCTGAGGTTTGATCCAAATTACCATTTTAGTTCAAATAGTTTTTTTTTCTTTTCTGGGTCTCTGACTTTTCCATTTTCTTGCCATTTTGATCACATTAGCTAACTCAATCTAAATATCTGGTTATAAACAGAGGTATTTTTGGTATAACTGTTGTGTAGCGATAACCAGGGGTAGTTTACAACATAATTTATAAATCTCATGATAATTTAATGCCAAAAATACCCCTGATTATAACCTGGTTTTTAGACTAAGTTAGGCAATGTGATCAAAATGGCAAGAAAAAAGAAAAGTCAGAGACCCAAAGAAGAAAAAAAAAACTATTTAGAATAAAATGACAATTTTAACAAAAACTTAGGGATTAAAATGGCAATTTACTCTAGAGAGGGAGACATGAACTTAATCACTTACACATTTTATAATAATATAATGTTTTTCAAAACAATAATAATATTCTGTCAAAGGGGAGAAGAAGGTTGAGTCTTGTTTACGCAAACACACACACTTTTCGGTCACCTTCTTCCCCAATTACTATAAAGAACCCTCACTTTCCTCCTTACATCCACACGCACACATCTTCTTCTTCTTCATCATCCAAACACAATCCTTATTTTCTTCAAAATGGATTCTTAAACATTCCCCATATTACTATAACTCTTGTGTTTCAATTCAAAGATATTGTTGTTGGAAAAATTATATTGGGATATGGAAAAACTTAATTTTATAAAAGATGGTGTGTTAAGGTTGCCTCCTGGTTTTAGATTTCATCCAACAGATGAGGAAGTGGTTGTACAATATTTGAAGCGCAAAGTACAATCTTTTCCTTTGCCTGCTTCTATTATTCCTCAAGTTGATGTTTGCAACTCTGATCCTTGGGAGTTACCAGGTAATGTTTTTGTTCTTCACATTTGTAAGTTGTGAGTGATTTATATATACATATAGAGGTTTGATTGTGTTTTAGAATTTAGAATTTTAGATATATGTGAATATGATTGTGTTATTATTTTTGTTTATTTTGCTTTCATGATTATTATTTGGTTATGTATTTACTCTGTTTATACACAAGACCAGTGGCTGGCTATACTGGTCAAGCCGTTTGTTAGCTACTAGAGATGTTTTTGCTAAACGCTCGAATATGGCCGGATTAAACGAACTCGAGCCTAAAAATAAGCTTTTTGAATAAACTAACAGAGTCCGAACTTCATTTATCGAGCTTAAGCCTAAATTAGCTCACGCTACACTCGTTTACACCTGGAGTCATAGAAGTTGTTCGATTATTAAGCCTTTTTTGTGTTGTATACTCAATTTAGGTGACTGCAAGCAAGAAAGGTATTTTTTCAGCACAAAAGAAGTCAAATACCCAAATGGGAACCGATCGAATCGGGCTACTTTATCCGGGTATTGGAAAGCAACCGGATTAGATAAAAAAATTGTTACTTCAGAGAACGATCAAGTTGTGGGCATGAAAAAAACACTCGTATTTTACAAAGGAAAACCGCCACACGGGTCACGAACCGATTGGATCATGCACGAGTACAGACTCGCAACCCCTCAGCCCAATAACCCGACTCAGGTTTCCTTCAGATTGATACAATTTTGATTCGAATACACAAACACATTTAGCTAACAATTTGTTTTTGTTGTGTCAGGGCATGGAAAATTGGGTTATTTGCAAAATTTTCTTGAAGAAAAGAGGAAGTAAAGAGACAATTGGGATAATTTGCGATTGTAACTCAGTAAAATCAAAGCTAGTTTTCTACGATTTCATGTCTGCTAGTAAGAAGAGAAGAACTGATTTGAATTTGACATCGGTTTCATCATCTTCAGGTTCAAGTGGGATCACGGATGATGCCGGTTCTTGTGATGAGCATGAAGAGAATAGCCATAACCTGGATGATGTTGAGAATTTAAGGAAACAATCGTGATAAATTGATATTCTTTTTTTAAAGGTTATCCTAAGTCTAATTTAATTTAGTAATGGGTTATTATTATTTATTAGCCTTTAGTTTTCAAGATTCCCATGAAAATAATCCAATTTTTAGTTGAGATAAAAGAATGAAATGTTCAATGGATATATTTTCTTTCAGTTTCACCCTTGAAATTTCAGCAAGTAGTTAGATGAGATAAAAGAATGAAATGTTATCAATGGATACATTTTCTTTCAGTTTCACCCTTGAAATTTCAGCAAGTAATGATGATTTACTTGCATTGATTTTAATATATTACAGTCAATGTATTTGTTAAGTACACAATTATAAGAAAACTACTTAGTGAAACAAACATAAGCTTGCGTCACTATCTTTGTCACTATTTTTAACTTTAATTAATATAATGATTTTGACTCTGACTTTTTAATTCACATTAATCATTTTGAAATTGTTAATCTAAACAAGCCTAACACAGCTAGAGGGCAAAGATTCTTTACTGGCTTGAAATAGATGATGCACTTGGATTTAAGTTAATGGCTATCCATTAACCTATACATGTTAGGCCTATTGGGCTTCAACTGATCCTCCTATGGCCCTATCTTATATGTCGGTTTTTTTTTGTCACTTGTCAATCCTTTTAACCTTTAATGTTTTAATATGTCAACTTGCCACGATTGATACATATCCTGATAAATGTATCCCCTAACTCTCACATGCATGTAACACACAATACACTTACATGAACAAGCTCATTATACACATGAATTTGAACATCGACCTGTGGTATCATTTGACATCACTTAGCTTAAACATATTGTTCTACCCCCATGATTTTTAAACGATGATACCTTTTCATATGTTAATATATTTTTAACAAAATTACACCGTAAAAAGGAGCATTTTAATCCCTTTTATTTGAGTATGATATTGCTATAGATTTTTATTTTAAAAATTAACATGTTACGTGATTACCGGTGTTCTCTGTTGCATCGCGCGAACATTATTTTAGTGAGGTTCAACACACATACTCTTAACACAACCCCAACCACGTCATCAGTTGTTGTAAATGCACTCAATGAATCTTTAACCGATATTAAAAATTATACAAAAGGTAACTGAATACGACGGTTTTAAACATCTAGTTTTCTATACGAAATCATAGCTACGTCATCCTGTTAAAGAATCCCTAAAACATTTTTTCCTGAATCAAATTCCAAATTCTTCTATATTAAGCATTGGTTTCTCGAAATTATTTCACCTATGTATATGTAAATAGAAAGTCAATTTAATCGAAAAACAAAGACAACCGAATGAAAAATGAAAATAATTTTAAATTTTTCGTTAAATTGTTTGGTCGGACAAAAAGTTAAATCATCGTTTGATAACCAATATAGCCAATAAATTATGGTCTTCAAATAACAACAATCAAATCAAATCAAACCAAACCAACTCATACTCACCCTACCTAAAAATAATCAACACTGGGTAATAAATGGGGTTACAAAAATCCAACAAGTGATCTAACTTCATTACTAAATCATCAATCATCCATCTTTAGTTCTTGCCCACTAATCAAGTTTTAACTAGTTTTTCTTAATCCACACCCAATCCACTAACTCCATCTTTACTATACAAATTCAAATGTTAAGAATCTTCTCCATATCTACTACATAAATGTAATAACTAGCACTTTTTTAATAGATTTCAAGCCTTGTCTCAATCGGCTTATGTACCCGGCACACTTCACAGTCAAGAGATATATGTATTTGCTGTAATAATAGTCATTGATCACTAAGAATCCCTTTCAAATATACATAGCCCTATATCAGGACTTTGTGGTAACATATTGACTTTGGAGTGGGACTGATAAATTGAATAAACCGATTCGTATATGGATGGGTGTATGCGGAAAAAGAATGAAGATACATGTCTGTATAACTCCAAAAAAAAAGTCTTTGTTGAGTCTTCTGGTCATTTAGTTTTTATTTTATACTTTTAATCGTAATTATAAGTTATTAGTTAATTTGAAGAACTTATGATGTGCTAATAAAGTTTTTGCATTTTAATTATACGTAAACACTTGTTAAAACATATCTAGCCTTTTTTTAGCTTACATTTTATGTGATACGCAATGGATTGCAATCTCGTCATGCATCAACTTGAAACGAGTTATTATTCACTCATGCATGAAAAAAAATGTTACATAAAGCATGCTAAAAATAGGTTTCGTAATCATATAAGTTGACCAATTTCAAATCAGCACCCTCAAATGCTATAGATATAACTTGGAGTTATTTCATACTCACTCAAGTATATACTTAATTTTGAGAATATTGGTTTTCTAATAAATAAAAAATACAGCATGTAGGAATTGATTTGTTGAGGAAATAAGTAACCATAAAGAAAATATCTATGGCCTGGTAGGTGTCACATATTTGTTCGGTATCACGAGGCCCTTTTATAACCGATTAGTCCATTTGATTTGTGTTTTGTTATCAATATTATTGTAACAATAATGTTTTCGTATGATAGACAATACACTAAAATCGAAAAAAAACATAGAAAAATAGAAAAAAAGTGTTTGTGGAGAACCAACCTTATTTTGGCTCGTATAAAAATGTTGTTTCAACTCTCTCATTTTGACCCATCTTGTATCCTCTACAAATAACATACCTTTGTTGATTATACATACGATAGTATGCATAAAGGGGAGCAACAACCAGCAAAAACGATATGAAACCTGGTAATGAACAAAGTATAGAATGTGAAGATTTAAGAGATAATAGAGGAAAATATATTACAACTTCCTTTAGGTTGCACTGATGTTGGAGAAGCAAAAGCAAACTTAAAATGGTAACAAAACGTGGGCAAATGTTGAAAATTGAAACTGAGATCCACTACCCATGTTTCCATGAAATCTGAATTTTAGAGGACTTTGAATCATATGTGATCTCAAACGTCTTTCTATCTTCATATTCTTCATCCCAACACTCTGAGTAATCAACTGGGTGTTCGTCTAAATCACCTCTTTTACTTTTATTACGAACAAGTTCTACATTAAGACCAGTTTTCCTCGTATAATCATATTTAACTGCTGCCTGAAATGAAATATTTTTAGTGTATGTAGGATTGAACCATGGGGTGTGCCTCAATGAACTAAAGGGTACATAACCCACCCTTTCATAGTTACATTGTTCCCAATCTTCATCAGACTTTTCAGAGTGATCCGTGGACATCTCCTGCTTAATAACTATGTGATGCGTATCGGAATGGGAATCAGGAGCACGTAATGATAATAAAAATCCACTAAAGTCACTGTACCAGTTGTGTGGAAGTTGCAATGTGACAAGTTTGGTATAAATGCTTGATGGTTGAACATTGGGACTTAGCACACTCATAAAGCGATCTTCTTTAACTGCATTTTCCTGCCATGTTTTCATTCCAATTTTTATGAATACTATTTTTATATTGAAAGTTTTGAAAAAAGATTGAAATTCAAAAAACAAGATAAAGAGTTATACCTCAAGCATAGAAAGTAGTACCCTCTTATTCGCTCTCCTCCAAAGTGAGACTTTCCATAACCATTTATAGTATGATAAATCTCTTACAATTTCAAGTGAGTCACAACCTTGTGCTTTGAGAATAGCTATGCTTGATGGGAGGTCTGGCAATTCTACAAGGTTTATGCAGTCTGACAAATTCAGGAGCTTTAGACACGGGATTTGAGAGAGGCCGGAAGGTAATCTTGAAAAGCTGTTTTCATGTAGGTCTAGTAGTTGTAGGTTTAATAACTCACAAAATATATCAGATGGGATGTCTCCATCTCCCAATTTGCACCCACTAAGATTTAATTTCCTTAGAAAACGTGGAAACTGAGGTAGGCTCACCGACCCGTCATGATGTAAAGATAATCCCTCACAACAACTGAGATCCAGGTCTTTCAAACTTCTTAAGAGATGAAAGTTGCCCTCTATCCTTTTTAGTTTGCTACAACCATGTAAAATGAAAGAAACAAGGTTGGTACAAAATAGTCCGACTGACGGTGGGATTATTTCTATACCAGTTTTACACAGATCAAGGGTTACCAAGCTATCCATGTTCGACCGGATATCCGGAAACTGTTGAAGTTGCTTGCAAAAACGGAGAATAAGAGTCTCCAATTTTTTCATGTGTATGATGGGTGGAAACCTTTTAAGTGCTGAACACCAACTCATGTCCACGTAAACATGCCTTTTGTGATATCCAATTGATGGATGACTCTCTTCTAAACTCTCACAATTCCCTAAAATCAATCTTTCAAGACATGGAAGGCCTTCAAAATCTGGTGTCCTGATTAGGTTCTCTGAACCAAAGAGATCAAGAATTTTCAAATTTGGTAGACTCTGTTACAAGAAAAGTAGGAAAAGTGAAATAAATAATTAAGTATACAACAATTTCCTTTCACATTGGCATACTTGTTGCCCATGGACCATTGATATATCGATCATTAGGCAGGACATGAGTTGTTAATTTATACATAAACTTAAACTAGCATATGATATAACATCTTATAATAACAACCTCTGGCTCTGTAACATGCAAAGTATATTCCAATTGCTTAAATCATCATATAGTCTAAAAGTCTCCTCGATCCTCGCCCAAAAATCTACGCTCAGAATATTGTAATATTACATTTGTTACCTCTGGCAATATCATCAAAAGTTTCTTTAAAGCATTTGGCATTCGTGTAATGTTGACTATACAGGAAACCTGAAACTATGCTAATTTGTCTTTAATCTACAGAGATAGTATGATATGTATTTCTCTTAATGAAATATGCAATATATATACACCTCTGTTTGTAGATGTGTAACAAACTCAAACCAACAACTAACTAAATGCAAATGAAGGGTTACCAAGCTAACCATGTTCGACTGGATATCCGGAAACTGTTGAAGTTCCTCGCAACAACAGAGATTAAGAGTCTCCAACATTTGCATCTGTATGATGGGTGGAAAGCTTTTAAGTGCTGAACACCAACTCATGTCCACGTAAACAAGCCTTTTGTGATATCCAATTGATGGATGAATCTCTTCTAAACTCTCACAATATGATAAAATCAATCTTTCAAGACATGGAAGGCCGTCAAAATCTGGTGTCCTGATTAGGTTCTCTGAATCAGAGAGATCAAGAATTTTCAAATTTGGTAGACTCTGTTTCAAGACAAGTAGCAAAAGTCAAATAAATCGGCAAGTATACAACAATTTCCTTTCACATTGGCATACTTCTTGCCCATGGATCATGAGGCAGGAGCTCTTAATTTATAATAACAACCTCTGTAACATGCATAGTAAATTCCAATTGCATAAAATATCATATCATTTTTACATCATATAGTCTAAAAGTCTCCTCGATCCTGGCCCAAAAAACTACAGTCAGAAACTATTAGTTAATTTATACTTAATTATTACTTCTCGAAATATCATCAAAAGTTTCTTTAAAGCATTTGGCATGCGTATAGTGTTGACTATTCAGGAAATCGAAACTAAGCTAATCAACTCCTAATTTCGTAGAGAAAGCATGACATGTATTTTTGTTAATGTAATATGTTATATAAACCTCTATTTATAGAGATGTCTAAGACTCAATAACCACCATCTAACAAACAACTAACTAAATGCAATTAACTCATTCGTAACTCTAATAACTAATTATGTTCTTTTTATGATTCATTTCACACTTGCATTGCAATGGTTTGTGAAACTACAATATTTACCTACCTTACACCCTTCCCAGAGTTTTTTTTGCTCGCTAAATCTCAACATTAGACAACGAAGCTTTGTTGGCTGAAAATTTGATGGGAATGAAGATGCTGGATACCAATCCCACAATATCCATCGAAGGTTCTTCATGTTTGCAACAATATCAAATAGACCTGGATGGCTAAAAAATGGCAACGGAGCAAATACTTCATTTTCCTGTGTTAATTAATCAAAGGAACCAAACTGTGTTAGTAACGCTATAGACAAACGTCATTAGATGCACATATACAAAATTTATTTTTGCAAAGTTAATTTAACCATTGAAGGTGCAGCTGCCCCCATATCACAGACGTATTTAAGATCTTTCCTATTCCAAATCCTGCTATGTTTCTCGAGATTATTAGGGTGTTCCCCTCTAACAATGTAGTGGGCCATTTCTTCTATCAAGTCATGCATCTCAAATTCACCATCTACAACTTTTATGAGGGATTTTTGTTCCAACACCTTTAACCCTATAACAGGGTGCAAATTACAAGCATCAAGCACCATCATTGCATCATCCATCTCCAATAAGTAGTTATGTCTCATGAAACATGCAATATCTAGGAATAAGTCTTTTTGGTAGGGTTCAAGTTCATCATAACTTATTTTGAGTCTCTCCATGACCTTCTCTTCTGGGATGCTTTTTAACTTGGCCAACGTACTCTTCCACTCATCCATGTCTTTGTCATATAGAAAAGAACCTAGAACTTTGAGCGCTAATGGGAGCCCACCAGCATAAGAAACTACATCCAGTGAAAGCGTCTCATAATCTTCCACAGGTTTATCTTTATTATACGCGTGTCTATGGAAGAGCTTGATTGCCTCGTAATGTGATAACAAACTCACTTCATAAATATTTGTGTGAGCCCTGGAGGATAGCAAATGCTTATCTCTGGTAGTAATTATTATCCGGCTTCCCTCACCAAACCAATCATGGGATCCCGCTAACGCCTCAAGTTGCTCAAGATCATCAACATCATCGAGAACAACTAAAACCCTTTTGTGACATAGCCTTCTCTTTATCATGCTTCTTCCTATTATCTCACTCCCTACCTCCACATCTGTTTTCAAAACAAGTGATAGAAATTTTTCTTGCAGCTTTGTCAACCCATGCTTGCTTGATTCTTCACGAATATTTTCAAGAAGACAACAAGCTTCGAATTGGTGAGTAATTTCCATATAAGCGGCAGATGCGAGAGTAGTCTTACCACCACCCCCAACTCCCCATATTCCAACCATGCGCACACCACCCGACCCAGTTTCCAACTTTGTTTTCAGATCACGTAAGCGGGTCTCCATCCCAATCAGATCTTTATAGTCGCCTGTAATTAGTGAAGACAACCTACTAGAAATTGTACCAACAATTTCTTTGATGCATTTTGCTTCATAACTGCACAATGGATAAATAAGGATAATTAGAATTTAGTCCCACTCACTTAATAGTCTCGTGGCTAATTCAGAATGTACTAGTAACCACTTGGCACCATGAATTAAACACTTTCTTATAAATAATACAAATTATTAATTAGTTAAATACGTAATATATATGGGTTAAAAAAATATGTAATTGATTTAAGAGTTGGGTAAATATGTAATGAGGTCTATTAATAAGGGGATATATGTAAATGTCCCTTAACTATAAATTGGATTGAGTTAGTGTGGTGGATCAATACCGCAATAAAATAGAAACTTTGTTATAAAAATTGTAAGACATTTAGATTTTGTAAAATATAGCAATAACCACTAAAACACAGGGATAAAAACCACAACGTTAAAAATTAAACTATAACTAGAGGTGGCAAAATGGATGGGTTGGATTGGATTGGTTGTTGGGTCAGGATGAGTATGGGTTAGAATGAGTTTGGGTTAAGATGGGTAAAAGAAAGAAGGTCAGGATGGGTTTGGGTCAGGATGGGTTTGGGTCAGGATGGGTTGAGAATAAATCAATAATAATAAAAACTGAAAAAATAATAAAAAATTAAAAAAACGAAAAAAATTAAAAAAAATTAAAAAAATTTGAAAACACTATAAGTTGGAAGATATGAGATTTCTTCCTATAATTCCCCTTATACCAATGTAACATATACGGCATGTGAATGAACGTAAGATTTCAATGTTAAACCTCTAACATACTATCTAGCTTAGCAGGTTATACATTACTAAGCTGAGGCTGTACAATGCAAGCCCTCTATATAGCTGGGGCTGATAAAAAAGAAAATAACTAGATTTGAAAAAGGTTAAACCTCTAACATACTATCTAGCAAACCATATGCAAATGACTAAAATGCTCATGCACACACTACACGTAAAGTGTCTAATATTGATGACAATGGATTACTACCCTTGAAGTACTGTACTATAAAAAAGCACAAAACTCCTTATTCCTTAAATGAGACCTTAATAAAGATCGAAAAACTTTTTTTACCAAGACAAAATTAAGGTACTCAAAATATGATGAATGCTGCTTTTTTGGTGGACCGGGTTCATTAAGATCAAAACACTTGGGAAGATGTCGTTTCATATTAGATGTTCCCGAATTGGCACTAAACACTTTTCCACAACCCGTACAACTGGCCTTCTGAACTCCCCCGGGTCCAACTGGTAATTTATCAACAATAGCTCCAAACCATGGAAGAATGTTTGCCCGACCTAAATGAACTAACTTCATCTTCGTGATCATCGTTACCCGACACATTTAATTTAATCTACAATAAAGCAAAACACGGGTATTATGATCAAACAGCAATTACGGAAAGCAGAACATATGTATTGAGATAAAAATGACATAATCAATTAACCATCTTCATTGGGGCAATAGGTCGAACACTTGGTGGGCATTAAGCACATCACTCATTAGTGATAAATTGGACACAAAGCCCACGAAAGATAGCTACTTGACATGGGTATTACGATAAAACAACAATTACAAAAAGCAGAACAAATATATTGAAATAAAAATGACATAATCAATGAACCATTTTCATTGGGGCAACAGGTCGAACACTTGGTGGGCATCAAGCAAAACACTCAATAATAATAAATTAAACACATGGGCCTTCAATTTGTCAGATTAAAGGTCCTAATTCACTATCAGGATGTCAAACGACAACATCAGGATATATTTAAGGAAGACTAAATTACTAAAATGGTGTCGAATTTGACATCAAAACTTAACAAAAGCGATTAGGGTTTTCATTAAAACACACAATACAAATTATTTTCATAAGAATGGATTCTTGATAGAGAAAACCTGCTGAAACAATGGTCCCAAGTGTAAAAAATATTGTTTTTTTACTATACTAGCTGACGGAGAGTACCTGTGGCCGGAGTGCCGGCGGTGCAGCGGCGGCGGTGATGGAAAATGGCGTAGAAAAGATGATACAATAACAGTGTAGGTCTTCGATTTGAGTGGTGTAGGCATGAGTTTTTGATTGAGAGAACAGTTTTTGATGGGAGGAAGACAACCAGACGTGAGGAAGAGTAGAAGATAACCAGAACAGAAATTGACCTATAACAACCCGCTCCTTCTTTTGATTCAGCCCATTCTGACCCGCAATGCACTTTTTATATTTTATAAGATTACCCATCCTGACCCGTGGAGAATATTTGCTCACTCAAATCAACCCATGACATTATAATAAAAGAGCCCAAATTAACCCAAAGTTAGGCGTATGGGCCATAATTGCCAGGTCTATATTAACAATAGTAACTATATTTTAATTAAACCCGCCTACTAACTTACTTGACCAGCTTTATTGTTATCTGTCTCATTTGACTTGTCAAACAAAAAAAGCAAAACTTACATAGACTCATTAGGCTTCTGGGAACCGTCCCCGGATAGTTTCGGAACGGCGCCGACCCCAACACCGTGCCCCCCCCCCCCCTGCTACGTCCTCGGCGTCGAGTATGAGACGTTGGGGATGATCCATAAGAAGACAAAAATCTACCCTTTCCCTCTCACATTCACCTATACATACAATAAATACATATACATTTTAGGTCCATCCTCCAATTTTCATACCTCCATCCTCTTTGTCACATCCTCATGCTTAGCCTACGTGGCGGACCATCCTCCAAGGGAGGACCATCACCATACCGTGTAGCCTTAGACCATGAAGATGCCATTGATCTGTAGATCAGAATTTGTTTGGAATTAGTATAAAAGCAAGAATATGAATCTGCCATTAAAACTTTACTTTTTTTTCTTTCCCAAAAGTGAAGCAGAACACTAAATCAAATACTTAAAAAACTAATGATACTGCACCTGCTTTGCAGCACGTCTTCTTCTTCGGAAGACGTTGGGGTGTGTTGTTGATGGTGATGGGAGGAGCCTCTGAAGAAAACGGAAACCATGTAGTAGACGGTGACACCAGTGGCGAATAGAGTAAATAAAGTATTTGGAGAGAGTCCGGCGTTGGCGCTTGTGTTTTCTTTGAGACTCTCCATAAGTTCAGCAGCCATTGTTCACGATTATTGTGATGGTCTTGTGGTTCTGGTTCTTTCTGGTTTATCTACTAGTGTGGTGTGTGTATGTGAGTAAATACACATATAAAGACATTATTATTGTTTAGGTAGGTAAAAACCTTATCCCTATCAAGTACTTTTACACAATATATGCGGATGAAATTAGTCGAAGGTTGTTGGATCCCTTTATCTTTCATTGACCTTTGTTGACCAACTATTATTATATCTCAAAATGCTCCTTATTTTACTTTTATCACAAAAAGCTTATCACATTTTTAAAACTGAGTCGTTGACAAGCTAAGCTACTCACAAACCACTTCAGATCATCTAAAAAATAAGATTATTAAGTAATGAAGCTCGAGAGCCGCCTCGCAAGCCTAAATAAGTTTATTATTTATTTCATCTTTTCTTTATATACTAAATGTGTGTATATATATATTTACATAAATATAACTTTTATTTATAAAACTAGTGAGATATCACCCGCGTTCCGCAGTGGGTTCGGTACGTAGAAAAAAAAGTAAAACGCAAACTTAAGGATAAAAAACCATATCACGATGGTATATTTAAAAATCATGAAAAAGTTATGTCATTGTATACGAATGCATGTTATTCGAACAAAATTCACCCTAAAATATATATGCAGATAAATATGACGGTCGTGCATTACAGCGAGTCGGTTTAAATGTAGATAAAAACCGCGTCGCAATGGTGTATTTAGAGATGAGTGTCGAGCGGCGACTGGTTTAAAAAACGTTTAAAACAATTGGTACTTATTCTGGTTTTTTTTTTTTGGTTATGAAATACTTAGCATACCGTTTGTATTAGGCGGGGTCTAATGTCCCTGATTCTTACGATTGGGGTGGAAATGATGATCACGCGCACGAGGTCGTGTCCGGCTATCTTCCCCGTCATAATGAATCGTCGTTGTCAGACCTCAACGAGGTAAGTATATATATTTACTTTTTTCTATTCGGCATTAAACTTACCATTACCTTTTACCCGTTGGTTTTTTTTTTAGTCTGCTATGCCCCGCCAACCGTTGCTACCAGATTTGAACGCGTGTAGCCATGATCAAGGTTATAGGTCTCCGTATTATGAACCCGGTTACGTTCCCTCATACGGACAGGAAGAATATGGCAATAACTTTTTCTTTAGTGGTCCCTTGGGAGTACAAGAAGACGTTGGTCAGCCTTCTTACGTACAAGAGTCATTGGGTGACGATCCACCCGTGCAAGAGTCATTGGGTGACGAGACACCCGCTTACCCTGAAGTTTCGTACAAAACTGATCAGGTACGAACGATATATATTTTTGTTAAATGTTATATTTTTTTCTGTTAAAAAATGATTATACAATTGTTAATACAAAATACATTAAAATTGTTATATTTTTCAAATAGGATAAAGTTAATTAATAAATGTTATATGAAATATTTTTATAAAATTAACTAAACATGTTATATTTTTTTAAATATTATAAAAAAATACATTAAAATATTTTTTTAAATATTAATTAAAATATTCGTTGAAGAGTTGAAGACACTCGTATTATACAAACGAGATGATTTCACCAAAATAGGCGTGAAACCCATAATTTGGTGAATGACTCTCAATCCGCTTATTCAATTTTGCACGAAATTATGCCATCAAGTTAGGAGTGAGATCAACATCTTGACGGTAAGTTTCCAATTCAAACTCTAGTGGACCCTCGTCAAAGTTTCGGAATTAACTTTCTTGACCCGACGAATACCAATCACACTTATGGTACGAAATCTTCAAGTTAGGGGTGAAACCCGCATCTTCTCGACTAGTCCCGTTCCTCGATTTTCAATCCCGCCAAAGTTTTGATTTTTCAATCGATTAGGGACGTGTAGCAACTGGAAGGGTAAAGTACCGTTAATCGCTTCTCGACGAGAGTATTTTACCTATAGGCCAAAGCACGTTTCCCTAATTTGAAAAGACTTTCGATTCACTTTGGAATAATCGAAGTTTCTAAACCCGAAACAATCCGATGTTTTATCAAGCCTCTCTTTTACTTTATCTCAATTTCTATGTGTTTTAATACTTGTTACGTCGTTCATTTCAAAACCGATGCACAATTCGCACGTTCCTCGCAATAAAAAACAATAATAATTTGCACAATAATAAAAAATTGTAAAGAAAAAATACATTCAAAATTGTTATATTTTGTAAATAGGATAAAAAAATTAATTAAAAATGTTATATTTTTATAAAATTAATTAAAATGTTATGTTTTTATAAAATTAATTAAAATTGTTATATTTTTTTAAGAATTTTTAAAAAAGTACATTCAAAATTGTTATATTTTTTTTAAATTACTTGTTATATTTTTAGGATTTTTTATCCCGCGATGATTTGGAAAGTAGGGTGAAACGAAGGGGTTTAGCCAACGGATAAATAATTGTTACCAGACGGTCCAAGGATAATCGGGTGTGGCTCCAATGTTGTCGTAGCGGCGAGCATGAGAGTAAGGCCACGGTTAGAAAAACCGGCAGCAAAAAATGCGCGTGCCCTTTTATGGTGATAGGTCGTCTCGACCAAAGTCGTCGGGCTTGGCGGATAGATTATCTGAACAAAAATTTTAACGAGGCGCACAACCACGGCCCTGCTGAACATCTGGAGGGTTACGCGTATGCCAGGAGGCTTACTCCTAATGAGTTTAGGCTGGTGCAAGAGCTGACAGATCAAGACATACAGCCCCATACAATCTGGAAGGCCGTAACCGAACAGAACCCTGAGAACAAATGTGTTTCGAAAGACATACACAACGCTCGCCAAAAGATTAGGGCCGCGAAGTTCGAGAAAAAACCGTCTCCCATGCAGCGACTAGAACAAATCCTCCAGGAAAAAAAGATGACCTATTACATACAGGCGGAACCTTCCACCAACGTCGTTCAACATGTATTTTTCTGTCACGGTATGTCCTTTGAAATGTGGAGGGCATTCCCGCATGTGCTTATGATCGACGCTACCTACAAGACTAACATGTACAATCTTCCATTTTTGCAAGTTGTGGGTATGACGTCGACAAACCACACCTTCTGTGTTGCGCATGCAATTCTTTCAAACGAGCAGGAGGCAACGTATGTCTGGGTCATGCAGAGGGTCAGGTCTATGCTGCACGAGTGCATGGAGCCGCGTGTAATTCTAACGGACAGGGACCAGGCACTGATAAACGCGTGTAGAAAAATATTCCCTGGCGCACACAGATATCTCTGCAGGTTCCACATCTTACAAAATATTGTGAAGCACTGCAAGAATTCGTTTAATGCGCAAGATTGGGATGCCTTTATAAATCAGTGGAAAACAGTGTGTAATTCCGCTACCGAAGAGTTATACAAATATAACGTCCTCAACCTTCAGAGACACCTTGTCAATCAACAACGTACATGTATGTTCTCTCTAAGTAAATACATTCATACAAATTGATATATAATTTAAATATGTTTATTTTTTTCAGATGTTTTTGATTACCTATGGAATAACTGGTTAAGCACCTCCAGACAATTGTTCGTATCTGTATGGACCAATCAAACCCTGACATTCTTCCAACCTACAACAAACAGAGCTGAAGGCGCGCATGCTGCATTAAAGAAACAACTTACTACACCGAGATGCAGTCTGGAAACGCTGGTGAAAAAGGTGGACACCTTGGTACTAAAGCAATATGCGCAAATAAAGAAATCCTTTGAAGAAAGCCGCACCAAGCGAATGAACAGCCACCTTCAGATTCCTATGTTTTGCAACCTACTTCTTAAAGTTTCCATCCATGCTCTTAACCTATTGCAAAACAAGCTAACACGGAGAATAGACACGTTGCGGTCATTCGGATCAACAAGTGGCTGCCAGTTGTACTCGGGTGCCGGGTTGTTATGTGCCTGTCGCCTGGAGAGATTGCAGAATATAGGTACTTATAGACTTATAAAAAATGTTTTGTTGTCTTAATTTAATATGATTGTCTAATGCTCTTTTTTTTTGTTTTGCAGACTGCGTCAGCTCGAAGATATAGACATTTTCTGGAGAAAACTTGACCTGAACCTATCAAATTTTGATGAGGAAGATGTTGATGTAGACAAACAATTAGAATATGTGAAACAAAAATTGTCTACCCAACCCCCGCAAGTGAGGAAAAGCGTCTTATCGAAGATCATGGCGGTGGTAAACCCATATATGAGCGACAAAAAACCGCATGTCGTACAAGAAAACACTCGCGGGCGGCCAACTTCCAAGGTCCAACAACAAAGAAAAGAGCAAGCTGCTAGAGATAGCTCGGTTGGGCCTCCCAGACAACAAAGTAGGTGTGACCCTCCTCGACATAGCTCTTATGTACCATCGCAAGATTCCCTATTACCGTCTACGTCTGCAATGTCTCTAAAGTCTCAAAGGTCGTTAAATCGACGCGGTCGTTCAACATCTTCACGTGAAGAAGAGCCTGGCAAGGGCAATGCCTTTCTGTTAATCACTGATGAGGGAATGCTTGAATATGCGCACAGATACAAAAAACAAATTCCAAAAGTGTTACACCCCTACATTTCAAGAATAAAAGATGTCAGGCCGGATGGACATTGTGGGTTTCGGGCGGCGGTTGTGGGTTTAGGGATGGAACAAGATTACTTTGGGTATATTCGAAACCAACTACTTGAAGAGATGACGGGTCTGAACAAAGAAATGTGGAAGTACATCTTCGATAGTGAATTACCAGGGGACTACGACCAACAGGTACAGAGAATAGATTTTACCGGGGTTGGAATGGCACCCAGCGAACATTGGATGGAGATGCCTCAAGCAGCACTCCTTCTTGCCAATCAGTTTGGTGTGATTGTTCACATATTGAACATCCAAGGTTGTTCTACTATATTTCCCTTATATGATCCAAAGTACGCACGTGACCCCCATCAGTTCGTTTCACTGTTATTTGTTAATCGTAGTCATTTCATCCACGTCAGACTTGAAGGGGACTATCCAATGCCGCCACCGAACCTTACATGGAGTAGACGCGCGCGCGAAGAAGCTTTACGTTGGACGGAAAACTACACGGAACGGATAGCGTGGTATGATATGCTAAGGAAGCCTAACATTGACCCTACATTGCTTGTTATTGATTGATTTGTAATTTTAAAGAATAATTTATTTGTATAATGTATTCCATTTGTTTATTGCCAAATCAATGCATTATATTGATTAATTTGTAATACCAAAATACGGTAAAATATTCGAAAATGCGCTAAAAACGTCAAAATACACTAAAATACGCTAAAATGCGCTTAAATACCTTAAGATACATGAAAATATGTTAAAATACCTTAAAATACGATATAATACTCTAAAGTACACTAAAATATTCGAAAATACGGTAAAATACATCAAAATACAATTAAACACGCTAAAATACGCTGAAATACGCTAAAATGCGCTAAAATACCTTAAAATACCCTAAGATACATTAAAATATGTTAAAATACCTTAAAATACGATATAATGCTCTAAAGTACGCTAAAATGTTCGAAAATACGGTAAGATACGTCAAAATACAATTAAATACGCTAAAATATGCTAAAATAAGCCGAAATACGCTAAAATGCGCTAAAATACCTTAAAATACCCTAAGATACATGAAAATATGTTAAAATACCTTAAAATACGATATAATGCTCTAAAGTACGCTAAAATGTTTGAAAATACGGTAAAATACGTCAAAATACAATTAAATACGCTAAAATATGCTAAAATACGCTGAAATACGCTAAAATGCGCTAAAATACCTTAAAATACCCTAAGATACATGAAAATATGTTAAAATACCTTAAAAAACGATATAATGCTCTAAAGTACGCTAAAATGTTCGAAAATACGGTAAAATACGTCAAAATACAATTAAATACGCTAAAATATGGTAAAATACGCCGAAATACGCTAAAATGAGCTAAAATACCTTAAAATACCCTAAGATACATGAAAATATGTTAAAATACCTTAAAATACGATATAATGCTCTAATGTACGCTAAAATGTTCGAAAATACGGTAAAATACGTCAAAATACAATTAAATACGCTAAAATATGCTAAAATAAGTCGAAATACGCTAAAATGCGCTAAAATACCTTAAAATACCCTAAGATATATGAAAATATGTTAAAATACCTTAAAATACGATATAATACTCTAAAGTACGCTAAAATGTTCGAAAATACGGTAAAATACGTCAAAATACAATTAAATATGCTAAAATACGCCGAAATACGCTAAAATACCTTAAAATACCTTGAAATACCCTAAGATACATGAAAATATGTTAAAATACCTTAAAATACGATATAATGCTCTAAAGTACGCTAAAATGTTCGAAAATACGGTAAAATACGTCAAAATACAATTAAATACGCTAAAATATGCTAAAATACGCTAAAATGCGCTAAAATACCTTAAAATACCCTAAGATACATGAAAATATGTTAAAATACCTTAAAATATGCTATAATGCTCCAAAGTACGCAAAAATACGCGTCTAATGATATTTTCCACGAGCGTATACATATAACACGACACTATGAAGTACAAGTGGACTTCAAACAAAACTGTACGTAATCGAAAAATACGATATTCGCACGCAACCGAACGTCACCGAAATGACGTATGTTGAAGTCATACGTCATAAAACGACAAAATATGCGAAAGTTCGTCAAAAAATGACTCGTATACGCGTCGAACCGAGGAAAACACGAAAAACCAAATTTTCAAACTATAGCATATATGATCGTATAGGCCAAAGTTGTAACGTATTACCCCTCAAATACGCATCGTATAGATCTATACGATGCGTATTATCCTTTGGGTTTATTTAAAAAACAGGGGTATATTGGTAATTTACTAAACATCGTATAGATCTATACGATTCGTATAGAATGAGAAAACGATATAACCCCTTAAAACACAGGGGGTTGATACGATCCAAAAACAAACAAAACTCAAAATATACCCAAATACACACACATACGGTGGTATACATATGGTCGAGATTTCAAGATCGAAGATTAGTACGGTATTCATCTCCAAACCCTCATCATTTTAACGTTTTCAATTTTGCATTTTAGCCGTAGGTTTAGTGTGATTTTTGGGTTGAAAACTGGGGTTTTTTGGGGGGTTTTCAAGAACTTTTGAATCGATACGATGCGTATCGGCCTATACGCATCGTATCGGTTCAAAATATCAAATTTTTTTCATGAACACATGGGTTGATACGATGCGTATCGGTTCATAATTTCAGTGTTTTTTCAAGAACATTTGAACTGATACGATACGTATCAGCCTATACGCATCGTATAGGTTCATAATTTCAGTGTTTTTTTCAAGAACATTTGAACTGTCCGTATCGCGCGTAGGTCAGTAACGAGCGTCGAAACCTAAGACGTCGTAGATAGATAATAATTATAATATACCATTCGGGTCGTCCGTAACGCGATTAGGTCCATTTCTAGCGTCGAAACCTAAGACGTCGTAAATATATAGTTTTATTTTTTATTTTTTAGTCAAAACGTCCGTATCGCGCGTAGGTCCGTAACGAGTGTGACATCTGTGTCTCTACGACCATCAAACAAATACTAAATCAATGGAATATTGTGTTTCATACTTGGGATTTGTATAAATATGTGTATCATTTGCACATATCAATTCTTGTTCGATTTCGAGCTCTAAATCACTTTCTGGAAAGTTATACGCGAACTGATGCGTAAACGTAATCAATTTAATGAGACAAACACTCCGGAACAGTGACATGGGCTTAACATACCTTAAATAACCTTTACATAACTTAGAAATGAGTTTTGGAGGGTTTGGTGTGTCGAAATCAAGTTTACTCGATCGCAGGGAGTATTTGCGTCAAACTGCAAAAGTCTACCGATTCATATGGTATCGAACCTTCCGAAATATGATCATAAGTTAAACATGCCCTAAATATCCTTTACATAGCTTAGAAATAGGCTTAGAGGTGTTTGGTGCGCAAAAATAAACTTATTTGGTCAATCAGGGACTAAAAGCGTCAAAAAGTGCATAAGTTTGCATTTTCCCGCGTATCTTACGTTCTGAATATATCCGGACATCCAAAAATTTTTGTAATCATTAAAATATTTTATTTTAGTGATTGGCATGCTAAAATTCCATTCGTCGCGTAATTTGGATCGTCTTTCACGCCCGTTCGTGTTTCATCGTAATTAACCGAACATCGTGATCGTACGACCAAACGAACCGACATCCGTGATGTTTTCAAGCATACTTCATGTTCCCTATGCTTTAACGTCATTTTGGAGCCTTTAAATGAGGTTAACGGGCCTTAAACATGTCAAAAAGGGCCTTACAAGCTTGCAGGGACTGAAACTGTAACTTTTGAAACTTGTCGCTGAGCTGGGTAGTTGTGGCGGGCCGCGTAAGAGTAGGCCATAGCCTACGCGGGGCGCGAGAGCCCCCCAGACCTGCAAAACTCAGTTTTGCAATCAGCAGCTGGTTTCTGGGTTATTGTACATGGTTTCTTCATACATGGAGCTGGTTTTAGGCACCCATAGTATTGAAAATCAGTGGGTACACATGGAGGGCCAAGATTGAAGCTCGTAAATAGAGGAACGATCCTAACGGTGGTCCAAACTCTATAAATACCCATCATTATTCAATTCAATCCTCACATTTGATCTAAGTTTATACTCTAAGTTGAAGCCTTTGCTTCATACCTGAGTATCTTAGATCAAATTCTTCATCGCTTGGACCTTTTGTAAGTTTCTTTCATGCTTTTATGCGTTTTTAAGCACGAAAGTCAAAGAGTGTTTGACTTTCTGCTTTGAATAGTCAATGGTCAACACGAAGTTCGTTTGAACTTCGCAACGTGAGCGTAATCACGATGGTCATAGTCCCTTGTGACTATACCTACTGATTACCACGTTGATTAGGTATAGTGATGAGTCATAATTTCGGCCAAAATATGTGTTTATGCGTATTTTGCAACCAAACTATTCTTGGGTATCAAAACCCTTTGTTTTGATATCAAACTTGTCTTCTAACTTCGTTAAACATGTTTTAACATGTTTAACTCGTCACTCTTAGTTTAGTGCTTATATAGGGTCGTAAGATAAGCGGTCTAAACAACCGCTTATACTTTCGAACCCGACCCGTTTGGTCGATCATTAGGATCCAACCAAACATGTTTTGTGACCATAGTTGTATAGGGAATAACCTTCCGAGGTTATACCTTATGGTCACTTAGTTTAGTTAGTTGTATGATAGGTAATTTATATGCCTTAGGAAAATAACCAAAATGCCCTTTTTGCACATAAATTCATTTTAAGCATATGTAACCTAAATTTTTACATCTAAACTAATTAGGAAACATTACTAGACATGTTAAGGCATATAATACTTGTCATAGGACTAGTTAGGCGGTCCAAACGCGTTTTACGCGAACAACGCGTTAAAGTAGCGTAGACTACCTTAACGAGTCGTAATGGGTCGTAAGCACTTAGGTTAGGTTTCGATTTAGAATGTAGGATTTGTTAAACCATATTACATGAGTTCCTATACTCATTTGGTTTACGAAACCTCATCCTGTCCGATCTTCCGATTTAGGTCCGGTTTATTAACATAGTTACTTATATTAGGTGCCGATTGATTTCGTGATCCCTCTAGCATTGCTTGGTTGTTATTCAAGACTCCTAAGCATTCTCAAGTGAGTACATAGACCCCTCTTTTACTGTTTTCAAACATTTTGGGGTGATTCACATGTGCCTACTTGTTACTTTCGTGTTTTTCATGCTTTCATATCATATACTTGCTATGTTCATTAGTACACATATAGTACATGATTTCATTATGTTTTGCTATGTATGTTCACTTAGCATGCTAACACATTGATTATTATCATAATTACTTTTGTTGCATATGTTCATCCAGCATATGGACACATTGTTTTACATTTCTACTTTGTATGTTCATTTAGCATATTTAAGTACATTATTTTCATATAACATGCTTACATTTGGTATGACATTTGGTTTGTTTAACGGGTCATAAATACATTCACTAACACCGATCATGCCGCTCGGTAGTAGGTAGTGGTACCATAGGACTTGACAACTCTCATTCCTGAAATCCTAGGTTTGTTTGGACGTAAGGGATGACCGAATCCGAATTCATTTTTGGTAGACCTTTGACTTGTTCTAGGGTTTATCCTTCAGTCGCAAGGCTTGAATGTAGGCGTTTAACATTACCGCATAGATCTTTGTATCAGTAAAGCATGCATTAATTTTACAAAACTTAACTTTTGATTTATTCAAATATATTGTTTTGTGCACATGGTTAGAATAAGTATTTTTATTTATTTTGCCATACATGACATTTGATTATACATGAACATGATTTACATTTGGCATTTGACATTGTTTACACATAAACATTTTGACATTGGTTTAAACAATTCATTTGGTGGTTTGTTTGGGTAAGTGATTTAAATAACGAGGCGTGTGTAATATGATAAAAGCATGGTGGATACGCCGCTGGTACTTCCTATATATAAGTGCTTTTATGATATTACGTATCGTAGCGTTATTTAAACCATTTCAATTTAGACATATTACATTTTACACAGATAGCATATTTTCACATAAACATTGTTTTACAAACAACATGTTTTACACAAACTCATTTTTACTTGGTTATTCACTTAATTATGTATTATTCTTTTATATCATGTGATTTCTTATCACTTTTTCTATGATTTATAAAAGAAAACATTTTATAAAGTTCATGACTAACTTTTGATAAACATTTTCTTTAAACTTCTAGTCATGAATCCTATTTTAATAAAACCTATGTATCTCACAGGCATTTTTATGCTGACGTACCTATTTTCACATGTGTTTTCAGGAGATGATGCATAGGATTGATCAAGATACACTTAGGCGGACTTAGGCCTTAGTGACAATAAAAGATGCAAGACTAGTTAATTATGTTATGTCTCTTTGTTTTTAAGACATTGTAACCTCTTTTAATTCAATAAAACAAAACTTCAATTTCCGTGTGTTACGAAACAATGATTCTGTTACGACACTCCCCGACGTTTCCGCCACGGTTTGTTGTTTTAAGCAGTCGGGGTGTGACAACGAGCCTCGAAACCTAATACGTCGTAGATAGATAATAATTATAATATACCATTCGGGTCGTCCGTAACGCGATGAGGTCCATTTCGAGCGTCGAAACCTAAGACGTAGTAAATATATAGTTTTTTTTTATTTTTTAGTCGAAACGTCCGTATCGCGCGTAGGTCCGTAACGAGCGCCGAAACCTAATACGTCGTAGGTAGATTATAGTTATAATGTACCGTTTGGGTCGTCCGTAACGCGATTAGGTCCATTTCGAGCGTCGAAACCTAAGACGTCGTAAATATATAGTTTTTTTTATTTTTTAGTCGAAACGTCCGTATCGCGCGTAGGTCCGTAACGAGCGTCAAAACCTAATACGTCGTAGGTAGATAATAGTTATAATATACCGTTCGGGTCGTCCGTAACGCGATTAGGTCCATTTCGAGCGTCGAAACCTAAGACGTCGTAAACATATAGTTTTTTTTAGTCAAAACGTCCGTATCGCGCGTAAACCTAATACGTCGTAGATAGATAATAATTATAATATACCGTTCGGGTCATCCGTAACGCGATTAGGTCCATTTCGAGCGTCGAAACCTAAGACGTCGTAAATATATAGTTTTTTTTATTTTTATGGTCGAAATGTCCGTATCGCGCGTAGGTCCGTAACGAGCGTCGAAACCTAATACGTCGTAGGTAGATAATAGTTATAATATACCGTTCGGGTCGTCCGTAACGCGATTAGGTCCATTTCGAGCGTCGAAACCTAAGACGTCGTAAATATATAGTTTTTTTTATTTTTTAGTCAAAATGTCCGTATCGCGCGTAGGTCCGTAACGAGCCTCGAAACCTAATACGTCGTAGACAGATAATAATTATAATATACCGTTCGGGTCGTCCGTAACGCGATTAGGTCCATTTCGAGCGTCGAAACCTAAGACGTCGTAAATATATTGTTTTTTTTTTAATTTTTAGTCGAAACATCCGTATCGCGCGTAAGTCCGTAACGAGCCTCGAAACCTAATACGTCGTAGATAGATAATAGTTATAATATATAGTTTGGGTCGTCCGGGGAGGTGGCGGTGTTATAATTTTTTTAAAATTAAATAAAAATTGTTATATTTTGAAAAAATTTTGATTAAACTTGTTTAATCATGCAGATATGGAAGTCGCTATGGGTAGAGGGAAAGGCCGGGGAGGTGGCGGTGGAGGTGGCGGCCGAGTTGGCGGTGGCGGTCGAGTTGGCGGTGGTGGTCGAGGAGGCGGTCGAGGTGGCGGGTGGCGGTGGAGGTGGACGTGGCCGCGCACATGGAGCGGCGGGGGCGTTGATCGCGATGGCGGTGCCTGGTGGGCGTGGCCGTGGGCGCGGGTGTGGCGCTGGACGTGGGCGCGGGCGTGGCGCTGACCCTGGAGAGGATCCCCTGTTGGAGAATGATTATCTGAGGTTTGAGGAGGGGAGCAAAGCTTATCACATATGTGAAAAGTTTCTTCGTATGGAGATCGGCGGCCACGCCGCCCTCGATTGGGGAGCTCTAGAGGAGGTCGAGGAGTTGGCGAGAGCCCGACAGTTCATCGGACACGATACTCCGTGGTCGAGGTATACTATTTGTTACTGTTTTTTCTTTGTTTTGTATACGACATGCATAATAACCACACTGTGAGACAGGTTGTTCGATATTGCATACACGCCGTCTTACAGGGTCATGGCGTGCGAGTTTTTGTCGAGTTTCGACTTCGCTCCCAGGCCTGCAGACCGTCCGGAGGAGGATGACGACGAGGACGACCCGTGGATAGAGGTCAGCTTTCGTCTAGCGGGGCAGTGGCATTTGATGTCACTCAGACGGTTTGCCGAGCACCGCGGCCTTTACATGGTGGAGGAGTTTGACATCCCCATCTACACCGACGGCATATGGATGGCCCCCCGTACGACTCTGATGAGGTTCTAGCAGGTGATCAGCACGCGTCCCTTCGGCACGACGTCAAAGCAGAGGGCTTCCTATATCACCGATCCCCTCTACCGCTACCTGCACAAGCTTATTGCCACATCTATAGCACCACGCGAGCAGAGTCGCGAGTGGTGCACTCAGGGGGATCTCTTTTACCTGTACTGCCTTATATAGGGGGAGAGGTGCGCCCTCCATCGCTGCCTAGCCTAGTGGTTCGCGACGGCGTTCCACAGGCAGGACAGGTCTGTGCTATACGGGGGGGCGTACATCACACGTATCGCCGTCTCCTTGGGCCTTGTTCCCCCGCAGGACCAATTATTCTCGCTTGGGGGCGTGGTGGAGCCGAGCTTGTAATACCCTGATCGGCATGCACGTGACGCGTGACTTCCCTGGGCTCGGTCTGCGACTTATAGGAGGGAACGGGGAGGTGTTCGCCCCCGTCGCTCTCCCAGACGAGCTACCAGAGTTGCTTCAGCAACCGGCACAGGGTGAGGGTCAGCCGACAGATGGTGATGCCGCAGAGGGCGACGACGACGACGACTCCGATGACGACGATGGTAACCACGCTGACCTACCACCACCTCTGCCGCCGCCTCTATTTTCGTTAGGTGCTCCGGCACAGCAGCCGCAGCCACATGGGCTGCCTCAGTACCCCCAGCACGTATTCAATGACGATCTCGATCCAGCTGTGGCACGTGCGTTACATGACTTGGAGGACCGGATGCAGGCGCGGATGGACGCCGCTCACGGCCGTATGGAGCGTCTTCTCATGGAGGCGATCCAGGCATTCCGGCGTGGTGAGCAGTCCGGTTCGAATCAGGGGGCGGGGACCTCAGGCACTGCGGGGGCGGGGCCCTCAGGCACCACTCAGGATCCATAGGTTTAGGATCGTTGTACTTTTGTTGTATTTTGATGGTTTATGTATTTTGAACAATTGCCTGTGTATGTATAAACTTATTATGTAATTAAATTTGCAGTTTCAGTTTATTTGTATTTGTGATTGTTTATTTTAACTGTTTAGATTAGTATGCTTGGTTACGTACAATCGATAATACGATATTAAGTTAAAAATGTGATACGGTACGATATAAAAATAATACGATACTTAACGATATAAAAATAATAAAGATTTTAAAACTTATTAAAATAAAAATAACTAATAATAAACACCAATAACAAACCCAAAACACCGAAATCCCAACACAACACACAAAAAATAAAGTTCAAAAATTCAAGGTGTCAATACGTATCGTATAGGCCTATACGATGCGTATGATGCCAGCCGCCAGACAACACCTGCACCTGTCAGTCTGCAAAGTTTTTTTTAACTTTTTCAATACGTATCGTATAGACCTATACGATGCGTATTGAAAATCCAGGGTGTGCAAATAGATAATGAGGTGTGGGAATAGAATTCCCCTTTAATAAATAAGAAAGGGTATTTTAGGAAGATCCAGAAAATTAGTTCCTTAAATTTCTCTATACCTTAACCATCCCAACATATTCTCTTTCTCTCTCTATTCGAATTACAGTTTCACAAATTTATACATTCATCCTTTTAATTTTGTAGCTTGACAAAATAGGATTAATGAGAATCCATGTAAACAAATATTATTAAGAGTTTAATTTGGGTTTGGTTTGGTTTGGTTTCTGCTGTGTTAGTCGAAGCCCACCTGTAGGGCAACATGTCCACTAAGAGAATAACTCACATGGAAGCTTTTTATATACATGGAACAAAAAAAGGTGAGTAAATCTTTGAATCTTTAGGTTACAATCTATTTAGTTTTTGAATATTTTGATGTGTATATGTGTAAATGTTTATCTTTTGTTACTTACGCATGTGTAGACATATTTTGTACATATATGTAAATGTTGATATTTTTGTTAGAAGATTGTAAATGTTGATTAAGTTATATCTTTTGAGTGATGAATATCTTTTCCGTCCATTTACATATACGAAAATAGACAATTATTTGAACAGTGGAAGCTTACTATAAAGATTTACCTATATGTAAATAGATGATCACTTGGAAAAATGGAATTTAGTATAAAGGTTTACATATATGTAAATAGACTATTGGTTTTAAAAGTGAATGCTTAATATGAAAATTTACACATATGTTAATAATGTATTGGAAGGGCAATTGTTGGCGAAGCAAAGGACGTTAAAGCAATAAGTTACTTGAGGTCTATGTTGAACAGGGGGGGGGGGGGCTATGTTGATGCACCAGTATGTTATTTAGGGGGTTTTTATTTTATGGTTGTTATGAAGGATAAGGAAGAGGCAAACCAGTTTCTGAATAGAAAGGATGAATTATGGGGTGAGCATTTTGCTAGTGCCTTGTTATGGGTAGGTCAAGACGTTAAATTTGAACGGGTGACTGAGCTGAAAATAACTGGGTTACCATTCCACTTTCGAGATTATGAAATTTTTTATTAGATTGGGGCATCTTTTGGTAAAATTATAAAAGGATCTGAATTTTCTTGGGCTGATACAGATGTGTCCCGTGGGGGTTGTCATGTACTAACTAGTAGTATTGGACTTGTTAATGAGGAAGTGGAGGTAGTTTGGAAGAACAGTAGGTATACAGTCACTGTAATGGAGACCGGTAACGGGTGGTTTCAGGAAAACGTAATAAATCCAATGCTATCGGAATCAATGTCGCCGGAGGAATCGATGTTTGGTGAAAATGTAAATGAGTTGGATGAGGAATTGGAAGATGGGGATTATCGGAAAAATGAGGACGTCACGCCGGTAGAAGAAGTCCAGGGGACGCCGGAGATAGAGAAGGTTTCAAAGAAATCCGAAGGGTCGAAGATGAACGGTGGCATGCATGGGGAGAAGTCGAAAGGATGTCGGATGGAGGCTGATATGCCGTCACCCATACACGAGGTACATGGGAATCAGGAGAGAGAAATGATTAAGACGGCGGTTGAAGGGACCAAGAATGTTGGAAAAATAGATAATTATAGGGGTGGGGCCCAGAAAGAAAATTATGAAGGATTTAGTACAGTGGAGCCCAATCCAGTATTGGGCCATGATCCAGGTACACAATCTAGGAAGAGGCCTCGAAAGGCTAGAAGCCCACAAGATTGGTGTCTAGAAGAAAATAGAGGGGAGGAGTCAATGTTTTCACACATTCGTAATTTGGAAAGGTCCTTCGACCTAAATAAGGAGACACAACCAGTGGTAGCATCTACAGAGGTGCCGTACAACCAAGAACAGCAGTCAAATTCAAAGGTGCTTGGCGAGGATCCGGGTGATTTACACCGCAACGGAATGGGTAACCAAGGTGCCGGAGATCAAGGTTTTAGTTCGAGAGATAATTTTGGGAAAGAAGATCAGATCCAGATGGAAGATCGGGCCATGCAAGATGAAGTGAACAACACCAAAACTGTGGGTTTGTTAGTCGGTTTTTAGCTTGGGGGATTTGATAAGCAGGTAAGTGAGCTTATTGTTGGTGAACAATTAGGTTTCCAATGAATTTAATGACTATTAATCTAAGGGGGGTCAGGGACCAGAGGAAGATAGATTGGATCAGGGGGTTAAAAACGTCACATGGGGTTCATTTTGTAGAAATTCAAGAAACAAAGATGGGGGGAATAACTGATTTTACGATTAGCAAATATTGGGGAAGGTCAAGATTCGAAATGGCTGATGTGGATGCTGTTGGAAGGTCAGGAGGTTTAGTAAGCATGTGGGATCCGACTGTGTTTGAGTGTAATGATGTAGTTAAAAGCCAAAGGTTCATCTTGGTTCAAGGGTATTTAAAACACACAGGGGAATTATTAAACATTGTCAATGTATATGCATATAATGACCCGTTGGAGAGGAGAGCCTCGTGGGAAGAGCTGGTAGTACTTAGAAGATCATTAGAAGGCATGTCGGTGTTTGGCGGGGATTTTAATGACGTTAGAGAACCGGGTGAGAGGTTTAATTCAGAATTTGTGGGTGCAAATGCGGCTTTTTTCAATCGGTTCATTGAACTAGCAGATCTGATGGAATACCAAATAGGGGGGCGAAAGTTTACTTATCATTCAGATAATGGTGTTCATAAAAGTAAATTGGACCGGTTCTTGGTATGTAGGGACTTTCGAGATAAGTGGCCTACAGCCTCGGTTGTTGCTCTGTCAAACATGGTCTCGGACCACTGCCCGGTTCTTATGTCTTTAACATCACCTGATTTTGGGCCTATACCTACGAGAATCTTCAACTCCTGGCTGGACCTGCCTGGTACGTTGGATTTCACTCGGCAAGCATTGGCATGTTTCGCGTTTGATGGTCCAGCGGATTTGGGACTAGCTGTAAAATTGAAATGGATAAAATTTAAAATCAAGGAACGGGTTAATGTAATAAAGGCGGAAAAGGAGGCGGTGTATAAAGAAAAGATAACAATTTTGGAGGAACTGGAGGTAAAAGCAGAGGAGAGGCTTCTCTCCCCAAACGAATAGGATACTAGAGCTGAATGTAAAAAAGTAATTATGGAGGTGGATAAGGTGAAAGTTATGGATTTAAGACAAAAGTCCAGGATAAAGTGGGCACTGGAAGGCGATGAGAATATAAATTTTTTCCATAATGTTGTTAATGCTAATCAGTGTTCTAATAGGATAAATGGCCTCATGATAAATGGAATATGGGAGACGGCCCCACCGCTTATAAAAGACACGGTATGTTCGTTTTTTGATGAGAAATTAAAGGAACCGAATAGTGCACGCCCGGGGCTGTTATGTCCAGTCCTGAATCAGATCTCGGAGACAGACGCAGAAGTCCTGGCAGCACCTTTTTCTTTACTAGAAATTAAGGAAGCTGTTTGGGATTGTGCAGGGTACAAGGCACCGGGGCCGGATGGGGTTAACTTTAGTTTCATTAGACATTGTTGGGGGTCTTTGCAAGCTGAATTTGTGAAGGTTTTTGAGGAATTTAAGCTGAACGCGTCCATCTCTCAAGGTTGTACTTCTTCGTTTATAGCGCTGATACCAAAGTGTACGGATCCCGGGTGGTTTGTGGGATTATAGGCCAATCAGCCTCATTGGATGTATAAACAAGGTAATATCAAAAGTTTTGGCGAATCGAATGAAATTAGTGATTAACAAACTAATTTCAGAAGAACAAACCACTTTTCTTGCAAATAGAAGTATCTTGGATGGGCCTCTAGTTCTAAACGAGCTAGTCCCATGGATGAGATTGAATAAAAAGGAAGGCTTCATTTTCAAAGTGGATATAGAAAAGGCTTACGATTCATTGAACTGGGGATTCTTGGAAGCTATCATGGATCAAATGAATTTCCCGTTATTATATAGGAGATGGGTCATGGCTACGGTTACTAATGCTAGGGCTTCAGTTTTAGTAAATGGGTCACCAACACAGGAGTTTGCATGCTTTAGGGGGTTGAGACAAGGCGATCCGTTGTCTCCGTTCTTGTTTATTATTGCAATGGAAGCCTTAACAGGGGTGATGAAGAAGGCGTTCAACATTGGTCTCTATGAAGGTGTTCGGTTTGCAAACAATGGTTCGGTCTTATCTCATTTTTTATATGCAGACGACGTTATTTTTGTAGGGAATTGGGCGGGTGCTAGTGTGCAGAATTTAAGAAGAATATTGAGATGTTTCTTCTTAGCCTCGGGACTCCGGGTAAATCTGTAAAAAAGCATTGTATTTGGAGTGAACGTTAGCAATGATAGGATACAAGACTTGGCAAATACATTGGGGTGTAGGGTAGGAATTTTCCCTTTCAAGCATTTGGGGCTTCAAGTGGGTGCAAATATGAATCTAATCAAGCATTGGCAGCCGGTTATCAACGTTTTCCGGAAAAGATTAGCCATTTGGAAGGCGAATACACTTTCCTTTGGAGGTAGATTGACCTTGATAAAATAGGTATTAAATGCACTTCCTACCTACTATTTTTCTCTATATAGAGCTCCGACGGGTGTAATCGATCAACTTGAGAGGTTACGACGGGAATTCTTATGGGGAATAACACCGGAGAAAGGAAAGATGAGTTGGGTTGCTTGGCCGAGTGTTATGACTCCAAAGGATCTAGGGGGTGGGGGTTGGGTCATTTGTCACACCCCGAAATATCAGAGCATGGCGTGACTGGTCCGGTATCTTCATTGAACAGCGGAAGCAAACAAGCTAAGACTTCTAGAAAATGAACGCCGCTAAGTACTCGAATTCCCATGGGTTCTCCTATTCCAACCATTCCATAGTTTTGAAAATGCAACCTGAGAAAGAACATGCGAAAAAGTCAACATAAAGTTGAGCAAGTTCATAGTTTGTTTGAAAAAGATTTGAAATAAATCTTTTTGATAACCGGTTTTAAAAGTTGTTGAGAAAATATAGTAAAATCATTTTCTCGGCATGTTATATGAAAACTGTGAGTCTAGCCCACGAGAGTCTTTGTAAGCAGGACCATCCCGTCCTCTTACTTATACATAAGTTGAAAACGTTACCAAAGTTTGTAAATCCATGTATTTGTGAGTCTCCATCACATGAATCTTAAAAACATTTGAAAATTTGAGTATCAAAAGCTGGTATGTAAGCGTCTATGAACCTAATGATCATTAATGTGTAGCTAAGACATTAATATGTGTGCCGACATAGGAAGCACTCTACCCGGTAGACGATTTAAGTGTCGATTCACTTCGACAGGGACACAAAAGCACTCTAAGTGGCCGCACAAGGACCGTGAGTGGGGCTCGCCCGTACCCGATAGATCTACCCCCTGTTCCGTGGTCCTTAAAAGGATTAATGGTGCCTAAGTTAGCGCCTATTCGCACGTGATCCAAGAATTCATTCCATAGCTTAATCATACCCTAGTTTTCATGTATATTCAAAAGAAAAGGGGGACATAAACCCATTGGGTTGTCTCGTTGTTCGTACGCAGACCAACCCAGTCCCGTTATTGTGACTAGGACATCCCCGTCACTAGTCATGAAAATCATGCACGTTTGTGAGAATACGCATTTGTTTTGTAAAACCGGTATGTTTAGTATAAACCTTTCGTAAACCATTCGAGTTCGTTGAAATTCATTTGCAACATGGTTTATAAATATGTGTTTTCGTTCATCAAAATAGTGTTTGCTTTTGCAAAAACTTGCATGTCTTTCCACCCCCCGAAAACATTTATAAAAATGTAAAACCGTAAAAGTTGGGGTTATGAACTCACCTTGACATTCCTGTGCAATGCCAGCTTAGCGTGATTCCGTAGTGTTGTTCCAAGAACGTGTATTTAGCTAGCGTGCAACTACGACATTCCTACGAAGGAATACTTATGAGTTTTCTAATAAAACAACGTAGTTAAACTACGTGTCCGAGCTCTACCGAGTCGTTAACAACGACTCTATGAAGGTGTTCTTATTTTGATTTAGAATAACCAATTTATGGTTATTTGATCCCGTTTATAATCAGGGTAAAACTAAGTTTCGAGATACGCCACTGCCACCATACGCCACCGTCGTCGTTGCCGCCGCCATGTGCGGCGGCTCCCTTTCCTTTTCCGGTCTCTCTCTGGTTCTGCCGGCGGTCTTCATCAGCGAAGAATCGAGTGTGGGGGGGGGGGGGGTGCTTGGAGCAGGAGTGTGGGTTTAGTTGTCGGATGACGGCGCCTATGGTGGTCCGGTTACCGGCCAAGCCATCGAGAGGTAGAGGGAGTATGAGTGAGGGTGTGTTTGGCTTTTCCTTGTGTTTGTAGGTGGTGATCGAGAGAAGGGGAAGGTAGATGATAGGGTTTCTTCTTGTGAGGGATAAGTAGCAGACAAGAAAGAAGATATGATAAAATGATGGTAGCGGCTGATAAATGAATGGATTTTAGGGTTATACTACCTTTATATAGGTAGGGTTAGTTTAGTGGGCTTTGGGTTTGGGCCCAAGGCCCTCAAGCCCAATCCCGGTGTTTAGGTGGCCCGTAGTTTCCTACGAGACCAGTTATTAAAACCCAATCGTCGTAAACATCGTAGAATATTATTTTAGAGTTGAACGCTAAAAATTATGTCGTTTATCATTATTAGACGCGTATGCGCGTCGTTGGCGTTAAATCGTGTAAAATGCGAAATTTATCGATTTAAATCCGTTTTTTGATCCGGTTTCGACTACGGATATTAAAATTTAGTTACGAAGTTAAATATATCGTAAAATTTAAGTTTTGAGGGTAACACGCGTCTCCGATGCTTCTGTTTCGTTACCGATGCGTTCCTGCGGTCGCGTTTTCGTTCACGTTTACGTTTTGTGACGTACGAAAGCACAATAAATTCACAAAATTTCATTCATAAATATAAAATATTTGTATAAAATTCTTATTTGTCAGCGTTGTCAGTATTTTGTACGGTATCTGTTTGTTATCGTTTGACGCTCAGCAAGTTTCCCTAAAATCACCGTACACGCACTGTAAAGTCAGATAAGCGTTCCTAGGCATTCCAATAGTCTAATCAAGTTAATTCGTGCCTTAAACACTATTTGTTATCGCCTTAAACGTTTATTAATCGTGTAATTAGGAGGCGTTAATTACCGGTTGTCACATCATTGAAGGATGCAAATTTGGCCATGCTTGCCAAATGGTGGTGGAGGTTCAAAACAGATCCCGACAGCCTGTGGCGAAAGGTTATCTGGAGCATTCACCATAGCGAAAGGACTTGGAATCCTATACGGAGGAAGTTATCAATAGCTGGGCCTTGGAAACAAGTGTTTAAAGTAGCAGAAGACTTGGAAGAGTATGGGATAAATCTGGCTAGCTGCTTTCGGGCTGTTCCTGGAGATAATAGTTCGGTTGCTTTTTGGAAGGAATGTTGGTTAGGAGGAGAACCACTGCAAAACAGATTTCCAGGTTTGTATGCTTTAGAAAGAATAAAAAAATGTAAAGATATCGGAGCGTGTAAAATTGGTAGACGGAGGGATGGTGCTGGATTTCAGCTGGTCACGGCAGTCGGTGATGGCGGACGAAGTGGCTGAATTACAGTTTCTGTCCTTGGAATTGTTTGCCATGATCTTGGGGAATGGGGAAGATCGATGGAGCTGGAGTTTGGATGAATTAGGGATGTTCTCGGTAAAGAGCCTCAAAAGTCGTCTGCAAGCTGTTCGGTTTTCGGACCTGGGAAACGAGTTTGTGTGGAATAATTGGATTCCGACTAAGGTAAACTTTCTGGAATGGAAATTATCTTTAGGTCGGGTTCCAACATTAGTAGCCTTAGCTCGAAGGAATGTCGTCTTGAGTGAAACATGATGTAGAATCTGTGGCATGTTTGATGAGGACGTGGACCATCTATTGGTGGGTTGTGAGTTAGCGCAACAGGTGTGGAATTTCGTGTCACAATGGTGCAAGATATCAAGTATTTTTGCCTTTGGAGTTAAAGATATTCTGGTATGGCACAAACAGGTTATAGGATGTAAAAAATGGAGGAAACTTGTGTATGGTATTATGCAGATAGCATTATGGGTTGTATGGCGGAGCAGGAATGATTTGATGTTTAATGGTAAAGAAGTTAGGATCGATCGAATAATGAATGAGATAAAGCAATTGGGGTTCTTATGGATCGGTAGCCGCTCGAGTTTAAAAGAGATAACTTGGGAAGATTGGTGTAATTTTGAAAATGCAGGAAAATGGTTGTAATTTAGTTAATCTTTAAACTGATTGTAATTTTGGTGTGGGCTAACATTTGGTTGGCCCTTTGATTAATGAATAAAATTTTGTTGGCCGTTCAAAAAAAAAGTATGAAGGGATATATGCGAAAACTAAGGCTAGAGGGTATGGTGCCATCCTCCCTTTGAGGATGATCCGCCACGTAGGCGCAACATCATAGTCCTCCAAGGATGGTCCATCCCACAAAACTAGAGAGTATGGGAGGATGGTCCTAGATGATCCTACCCCACCACTTTTATGTTTTTTATTTTTTTAATCTTCTACTTTTTTTAACATTTAACAAATAAATTAACAAAATATTTTCATTAATATTAAAAAACATTACATAAACTTAAAAAAACATAGACTAAAAAAACATAAACTTAAAAAAATCCTAATATATTAAAAAAAGCTACTAGTCTTCGTCCTCCATGTCGTCGTCTGGTTCGTTTTGAGCGTTGTTCCAAATGTACTCCACCAAGTCCGCTTGTAGGTTATGATGTGTGTACTCGTTACGTAGAGTGAACATGTTCAAATCTTGTTGTTCCCCACTAACTAGAACAGAATTTCCGGTAGACGCGTTTTCGTCGTACTCGCATATCGCTCTACCTTCGTCTTCAATGATCATGTTATGAAGGATGATACAAGCGTACATAATGTGTCGTAACCTCTTTGGTGTAGCCGAACGTGCTGGATGTTCAATGATTTGCCTTTTTTTTGTAGAACACCAAAAGCCCGTTCAATATCTTTTCTCGCACCTTCTTGATACTTCGCAAATTTTTTTCTTTTTTCGTCTGTCGGGTGCGGAATAGTTTTAACGATTGTCGAGTACGTTGGGTATATTCCATCGGTTAGGTAGTAACCTCGCCTATATTCCACCCCCGAAACCGTAAAACTTGTGTCTGGACCTGTTCCCGCCACTACATCGTCAAATATCTGTGACTGGTATATGATGTTAAGGTCATTGAGCGAACCAGGTAGACCAAAAAAAGCATGCCAGATCCAGAGATCCTGTGACGCAACAGCCTCTAGAATAATAGTTGGATGTCCATGATCTCCCCTAGTATACTGATCTTTCCAGGCAACTGGGCAGTTCTGCCATGGCCAGTGCATGCAATCAATGCTCCCGAGCATTCCTGGGAAACCATGTCTCTGTTCGTGTGCTTGATATAATTTTTGAACGTCGTTTGAGTTCGGTCTCCGCAGGTATCTCTTACTATATAATTTGACAACCCATTCGCAAAACTTGTGCAAACATAGACGTGCGGTTCTTTCAGACATCCTTATATACTCGTCTAATGCATCGGGTGCGTAACCGTATGCCAGTTGGCGAATGGCCGACGTACATTTTTGTAAATTATTGAAACCCCTTTGCCCCCTAGCATCGTTTCGCAGTGTAAAAAACGGATCAGACTGGGCCATGTCGCCTGTGATACGTAAAAAAAGTGGACGATTCATGCGGAACCGACGTCGAAAAATCTCATCTGTGTACACGGGTTCGTCGGCAAAATAATCGGCTACTAGTTTATCGTGGGCGGCTATATATTTAAAACGAAACATAAATGAAATTAATTATAAAATACATTTTCAAATCTATATAAAACATAAGGAAAAAATAGTAAAGTACCTTCTTGGTCTTGGTTTAATTTTGCTCGTCTAGTTAGCCGTTGGGACGACGCTTCATCACCCGCCATGAAGACCTGAGCCGCGTTCATAATCATGTTTTGCATAAACACATCCTCTTCCGAAGATGATGAATACCACGTAGTTTATAACCGTTAGTTTTTAAATTTAAAGTTATAATTTATTTTTTTTAACGGTCACAATTCAATTGGGCCCCACCAAATTTGGACCGTCTCCAATGTCTAGAGGTCGCCGGTGAGGACGGGGACAAGGGGCGGGATGGTGTTTCGGCGTCGCCGATCCTCGACGGAGATGGGGACGGACCCCATACCCACTAGCCTAAGAGACGTTCATCTTTGAAAAAATTGAGACCAATTTAAGATTTACATATATAAAAATAGCGAATTACACACATGCATAACTAATTGTACAATACCTAAACAGTTTGGTCTTGAATGAGTTTAATGCATGATCATTTTAATTATTCACGTATGTGTAAATATGTAAGTAATTAAACATTACAAAAGGAATATAATTGATGAAACGCTAGTTAACACCGAAGGTTAACTAGCTAGGTCGTCTCTTATGTGGGTTCAATCTCCTTCTCTACTCGCCTAAGACCGAGGACCTGCAAAACAGCAACACCGTTAGCTCGTTAAGAGGGGAATATGGGAGTTTCCCTCTTAACCATGCTCCGGCGTGAGAATAAGTACTGTTTCGAGGGGAAAATAGTGTGTGTTGTAGGTGAAAGTAAGGAGAACATAATGGATAACATGAATGATGAAGGGTCCTATTTATAGCCGGGGGGTGAAGGAGGGAGGAGCGACCTTGCCGGCTACTATTGGGTGCCAGCTGTCCAACCAATGGGAATATCCTCTTGGTCTCCTCTGCTGTGGTCAGGATAGATAGTGGTCCACGTGGCGCGCCATCATTTGTCCATGCTGGAGAAATTGTACCGCAGCCATGTGTGCATTGAATTGGGACCATACCTCTTCAAGTCCCCCCAGTCCAGTGTGCCTTCTAGTTGAGCTGATCGTCTAGGAGGGATTCTGGACTTATAAGGGTAGTGGTCTTTGTTGTTTGTCTTTGTAAGGCGCATGGTGATGGCCTTGCAAAGTTGAGCCAAAGGGGTGCACGGCGCATGGTGATGGCCTTGCGAAGTTGAGCCAAAGGGGTGCACGGCGCATGGTGATGGCCTTGCAAAGTTGAGCCAAAAGGGTGCACGGCGCATGGTGATGGCCTTACAAAGTTGAGCCAAAGGGGTGTACGACACATGGTGATGGCCTTATGATATACAACAATTTACACATACTTTAGTCCCCCATTTTACTCCCATTTGATACGTTTTCGGCCATAAAACCATGATTCGGATACTTAATCAGGTATACTTTTGTTTACAGGCCTAAAACAGTATACCAAACAAGAAGATGATTAAAACGAGGACTTTCCGGATGAAACGACAAAGCAGCGAACATTCTGTGAAGATTCTGACCTGGGCGTTTGGCACGGTCGTGCAATGAGTGGCACGACTGTGCGGATCCGACAATAGGACTCTGCTCAGCTATGCACGCCGGTGCGATCAGGAGTGCAATCCTTTCTAGGAGAGGAACGATCGTGCGGATGGAGGCACTCCCGTGCAACTTTGATGACCAAGCCCAGCCCGGAACTGCACCACCAGTGCAGCTGCACGTGCAACCCTAACCCGGAGATGCACGATCGTGCCACCAACAGAACGGTAGTGCGACTGCGAAGACTGGTCAATATCTGATGATGTCATGAGGTATGATGAACAGTGACTCCAATGATTCAAAAAGTGAACGGTCGTGCACTTTATTGGCACGACCGTGCGATCGAAAAATGTTATAAAAAACAGGCAGAAACATTCTGTTCACAACTCTGGATATTTTGGGAGCTATCTTGGTGATTTTCAGGCTCCGGAGGCTTTGCTTTTCACCCGGATTCAAGCCCCATTGTGCCGATTAGCTCCGTTATCTTCTGGTTTCTCAATCTTGTGCTTGTTTATGGTTTGATTCTTGAATCTTTCCATGTTTTGTTCATGTTTCAAGCATTTAGATTGATGTTTATGTATTTATGTATGCCTAAGGGAAAAAACACTTGAATTCCTTGCTAAGTAACAACCATTAGTATGTTAATTATGTTTGTAATGACACTTGAATCATTTTCTATGTTAATCTTTGATGATTAGTTTGCAACCTTGTTTATTGATGTTGATTTCTTGATTATGATTAATTATCTTGGATGATTAGTATATGGTTAGTTGAGATATTTGCAAGAAGAAGCTTAATTAATCATGTATTAGTAGACTTTGAACTTGTTTAACTAGTTTAGCTTGTTTAAAATGTTTGCACCATGATACTAGAAATGGTTAGTGGTTTAATAAAGGGTAATTAATGTTAATCAGGAAGGCTTTCCCTCACGGAAGGACCTTAACGGGTTAGATGGTGTTGTTATGAATTCTTAACATAAGTTGTTAATCTTGTTAGTAATTTAGGCCAAAATTGCTTTCTTGATGAATTTATGTTTAAGATTTGTAAAATGGACTCGGTTGTGATTTAATCTAGTTTATGCTTGTCTCGGTGGTTGCATTGTGTTTATCGGTGTTGCTTTCCTTGATTAAGTGAGGTTAGAAAACTCCTAACGGATGACTAACTTATCTTTAAGAGATTTTCATAGACATTTATCAATTGCACGTTAAAGAACAATTTTAGGTGGTTAAAGTGTGTTTTATCGTTTTAACTTTCCAAAGAATTGTCATATTAGGATTCCCGAAAGGGATACTAATTATCTTGAAAAATGGAAATTGACCAAGTGTTTTAAGTGCCATAACCGACTTAGTTAACATGCGCCGGTTGTTCATAAAGCAAGGCTATTATCTTATTTTCATATTTGGAGTCTATTATGTTTTACTAGTTTATGTTTATTTCCGCTTTTAGTTTAAACAAACCATCACTTATTTTCCTACCGATAATTTAATGACAAAGGTTTAGTATTTTAGCTTTTGCCCACTTCCTTGGATCGATACTTGGTTCTTACCAATACTTTACTACATATATGAAGGGGTACACTTGCCCTTTCGTGTGTGTTATATTGTTAAAGTATAAATCATTTTTATAAATTTAAAACCGAATCGTGTGTAAATTCATGGTAAAAATATGTATATACACGCACACGTTACCTTGCAAAGTTGAGCCAAAAGGGTGCACGACGCATGGTGCCAACCTTGCAAAGTTAAGCCAAAAAGGGTGCACGGCGTACGGTGGCAACCTTGCAAAGTTGAGTCAAATGGGGCACGACGCCTGTCAGGTACGTGGCGGCCACGCGCCTGTCAGGTACGTGGCAGGTACGTGGCGGCCACGCGCCGTGGAATCGAGGCGACGGTTTCTCACTCCCCTGACGTGTCGTCTCCCTGTTGGTTGTTTTTTCTGCGTTCCTGACGGTTCAGTACCCATCGCAATAAATGCGATGGGTATAAATAGATGGCGCTTTCCATCTTTCTCCCACTTTCAAAATTTGAATCACTCTTCTTTCTTTAGGTTTTCGTTGAATCTCCTCCTTTTTCTCTCATCATCTGTCATTGAGTTCTTCTTTCTTATCTTTTCCTTGCCTTCCATAATCATGTCCACCAGTGGTAATCCTTCGAGGAAAAGGAAATACAAACCTAGGAATCCTCCTGGTCCAGATCGTGCAGAAATAAACCAGAAGGAGTAAGAGTTCCAAAATCTTGTTCGGGATATGGGTTTCCGGTTGGAGTGGGGTGCTCAGTTTCCGACCCCTAATTCCACCGCCTTGGATGCTCCTCCGGGATACATAGCGTTATATGCCGCTTTTTTCCGGGAAGGTAACTTTCGTCTTCCCATGACGAAGTTCACCGGAGAGGTGTTGACAAACTATGGGCAGCATATTTCGCAGATAAATGCTCTAGGGCTACCCCAGATTACTCACTTTGAGTTCATATGTAGGGCCAACCGTATCGAACCAACTTTCGAGAAGTTTAATGTGTTCTACTTTGTGAGTTATATTGGCGGTTTCTATTCTTTTAATTCCCGAACCGGTGGAGTTTCTCCTTGCAGCACTAATCCACCCAAGAGTCTGCATGATTGGAAGCAAAAGTTTTTCTACATTCACCGTGGAGTCATTCCCATTGATATGCATTACCGTGAAGAGAGCGAAGGGGTCCCTTGGGTGAATGTGTCCATAGATTTTGTTGAGCAAGAGTGGTACAAGGTGTTGACTCGGAATGTTACTTCTATCACTCAACTTGAAGAGAGGGTACTGGTGGCGGCCGGGATGAGTATGTTGTGGGCACCCCAGAACCCTAGGGGTGTCCCTGTCTATGGCTACCAAGGGAAAGGTATTACTGTTGCTAATTTATTGTTATGTTCTTTTCTAATTTGTCATGCGTCTCCTCATGTTGTTGTATTTTACAGTAGGATATAGTTTGATGAACGTTCTCGACCCTAAAGCTGGTGGTGCTATGGCTGTTGCATATTTGCCCGAAAGGAAGCCTGTGTGGTTAGATCAGATAAGAGATCGCTTCTTGCACCCTACTAGTGAAAGCCTTGCTACTTATGCTAACACCATTTTAGGTGAAGATGGTGGGGACGATCTTGACGATGCCTTTAATCCTACTCGAGAGGAGGTTATCGTCCTTTCGTGTGAGAGTTCTGATGGATCACATGAAGGTCCAATCCCTCGTTCCACACGTGCAGGTCCATCATAAGGGACTGCGAATGAGCCAGTGAATGAGCCTGCTGTTGACGATGTTGAAACTCCGATGGATACTGCTGATCAGTTAGAAACCAGGAAGAAGAAGAAGGTAGATAAGTCTGAGGGAAAGAAGGCTGAGGAAACAGCGGCTGAGGCACCTCGTAAGTGCCCTTTTAATTCCTCTTTCCTGGATTATGTTGTCGTGTCTGACACGCTATCTGGTTTAGACGCAGGAGATAAGCGTGATGAACGTGATCCAGATGATGATGCCACGTTGACAGAAATAGTGAAAAAGAAAAAAGTTTTGGAAGATAAGAAGAAAGAACTTGACGAACAGGCTGCTGCTGCTCTTGCGGAGAAAAAATCAAGGTTTCAGAAAGAGACTACTGCTGCACCTTCTGAGTCGGAGGTTGACCTGGATGTTTTTAGCGCGAAACCTCGTAACCTCCTTGAGAAGATATATAAGTCAGCTTCTGGTTCCCGAGGTACAATTTTTTCGTTTGTGTATGTCTTTCTGTTTAGCTTTCCTTCTTGATTTTGATTACTATTCCTGTTCCGTAGCAGGTCTTAAACCAGGTAAGGGTACCCGTAAGGTGGATATTTCCAATATTACACCTCCTACATCTCCGCCTTCTAGAACCTTTGACCTGTCTCCTCCACATGCCGATCCAGGCGAAAAAAGGAAGGAAGATGATGTGGAAGTTGAGCAAGTTGGGGAGGGTGGTGGTGATGGTGTTGGTGGTGGTGGTGGTGGTGGTGGTGATGGTCGTGGTGGAGGTGTTGACACTGAGGTGGAGTCAAGTGAGGATACTCCTCATCATACCATTTATACCAAACATCCACCGGGTTCTAGAGGGGGTGGCACATCTGGGGTTCGCCAGAGTCCAGAGTATGAACATGTTTAAGGTGGGTCTTGGGATACCCACAATCCCGCATGTGCTGATCTCCCACATGCTCCTCGATGGAACTTGACTCAAGGCTCTCGGATGAACGATCTTAACAACTGCCGTGAGTTCTTTTCTTTATCCCTCCTCCCCGCTGAAAGATTGTTTCAGAAAAGACGCCACCGAATGGATCTCTTGGATGATCATATCCGTGCTGGGGTTAATTTTTTTGCTACCTCCCAAGATATTGTACGGGAATGGCAGTTGATGGGGGAGGATACGTTGGAATTTGAGGCTGCTAAGAAGGCGTTAGCTGAGGAGAGGGAGAAATTCAACGCTGAGAAAAAAAGGTTTGGCATGGAGGGTTGCATACGCAGAAGACAAACTTGCTAAGGAGAAGCAGTTGAATGTTAATAAGCAGAAGGAATGGGAGATTGCCTGCGAACGAACCAACCGAGAAATGCTAACTCAGCGTGACACTATTGTTAGATTGTCAGGAGAGAAGACTAAAATAAGCGATGAGGCCGAGCAGGAACGTGCTTCGCACTAAAAGAGAGAAAGTGAATATCTCCAACGGATTGCCAAGTTGCAACAGCTTGTTACCGAAAAATCTGCGGAAGTCCGGGCTTCAGAGATTATAGCGGAGGAAGCTAATGCCGACAGCAAGTGGTTGCTAACGCGTGGCGTTCCATTGGTATGCTTTCCTTTGCTTCTCTTGTCTATCTTGCTTTGTTTTTTTTATTTTGTATGTTCATTCTATTTTCTCCAGATTGCTGATCGTATCATGAGGTATGAGGAGTTAGCCACGTACATGTATGAACTCGGTGAAGCTGCATATGATAATGGTCATAAAGACGATTACGCTGAAGGGAGATCAGCTGCTGAGGCGAAGGAAGCACTGAAGAACTTTGACTTATATAAAACTGACTGTGCTGCTTGTTACGCTGAGAAGCGACAGGAGTTCGAGTTTCTCGAATTCGCCATTGTCAAGGCTGTTGGAAAATTATCTCGAAAACCTGATGGGGTTAAATTATTGAAGAAATCTCTTGGTGATCAAAATCCTGAAGCTGAGGGTGCTGGTCCTAGTCATCAAGATTGAAGGTTTTCGGCTTGCATGCCGTGTATAGGCCTGATGGCCTTGTAACCGTCCGACAATTCCCTTGAACAATTTACTTGTCTTTCATGCTTTGCGAACAATTTACTTTCAGTTATTATGTTTGTTGGTATTTTGATACACTTGGTATATTTATGCTAACTATGGGTTATTAGTCTTATTGTGAATTTTGTTATCGTTACAATATGTGCATGTGTAATTACTTTGATTAGGTGTCACGAATGAATGATGGCTGAGACATGTTAGATTGTGTTAGTCCTCCTAGCTTTACACTGTGTTATGTTATGCTTGGAAACTTTACAACGTTTGTTCTGTCGTTAAGCACGTAGTGTGATTCGTGTATACGAAGTGATCGTTTTACAGGTTATTGTGTTGACCCGGCTGTGTTCAGCCTTGAGGATCTTACAATGTTAGTTTTACCATGTTTACGATGTTTTCATGTGTAGGTGGGCACGAAGTGGTGTTTGGCTTGATGGGCTTTAGTTGAGTGTTTTTGACCCAGCTGTGTGCTTAGTTGCGACGAGCCTTGGATGTCTACAACGTTTCCCATGTCTGAGCCATTGATATTTTCGTGTATGCCCGAAGTAATATATGCAGTTGTAATAGAAATTCACACGAGATAAAATAGCCAACACTTCTTGTATTAAAGTTAACTGTGTTGGGCTCACGACCATTCATTACAAGGAAAAATAAAACTATGGTCGTCTACATATAACATTTCCTTAGTTGCTGGCCATTCCAAGTCCTGGGGACTTCTTTGTTTTCAAGTGTGCGCAACTTGTACGCTCCTTTCCCGAGGACTTCATCTATGACGTAAGGTCCCTCCCACTGGGGAGCTAGTTTTCCCAGTCTTTCGGCGTTGGACGCCTCGTTGTCTCTCAAGACGTAGTCTCAGGGGTTGAATGTTCAGATTCTGACCTTGCTGTTGTAGTATTTTTGCAGCTTAGTTTTGTCTTTTGCCTCGTTGATTGCTGCCATCTCTCTTCTTTCTTCTAGAAGGTCCAGATCCAACCTTCTTTACTCTTCATTATTGACAGCATTCATTGACAACATCCTTGGAGATGGCAAACCTATCTCTGCTGGTATCACGGCTTCTGACCCATAGACTAGGCTGAACGGTGTTTCACCGTTGCTTGTCTTTGGCATAGTCCTATGGGCCCACAGTATGCTGGGCTTCTCGTCAACCCATCCTCTTCGCTGCGTCCCGAGCCTCGCCTTAATACCGTCTACGATACTTTTGTTTACTGGTTTGACCTGTCCATTTCCTTGTGGGTGTGCCACCGAGGAAAAGGTGTGTTCTATGTTCAGCTCCTTGAACCAGTTTTGAAGATCTTCAACAGCGAAATTTGTTCCGTTATCGGTTATGATTCTCAGAGGTAGCCCGAAATGACAAATTATTTGTTCCCAAATGAACCTTCGCACCATAGTAGATGTGGTTGATGCTAGCGCCTTTGCTTCCACCCACTTTGTGAAATAGTCTACTGCAACTATGATAAACTTGACTGCTCCTGGGGCTTCTGGAAAAGGACAAACCATATCTATACCCCATTGCTGGAACGGGAATGTCGTTGTTACGGGGACCATCTCATTCTTTGGGTGCATTGTTTTTGGGGCATGTCTCTGATAACCAATGCATTTCCTCAAGACTTTGACTGCATCCAGGTGCATCCCTGGCCAGTAATAACCCGCGTTCATTACTTTCGCTACCACCATTCTTGGACCGGCATGAATGCCACAAATTTCCTCGTGTACTTCGCGGATCAAATAATTCGCATCTTCTGGATCTACACACCTCAGCAACGGTCCGAGGTATGATTTCCAGTACAGGATGCCATCAGACATTTGGTAATGTTCGGACTTGTACTGTATTTTTCTTCCTTCAGCTTTGTTTTCGGCTAGTATTCCAGATTGGAGATACATGATGATCAGAGTCATCTAGGATGTTGCTCCCAGTTGGATGACGTTCACTTGCCTTAATGGTACTGATGGGTTGCTTAAAACTTCAATGCGCACATCTTTGGCTAGATGTTGGAAGCTGGTGGACGCGAGTTTGCTCAGTGCATCTGCTGGTTTGTTCTCGCTCCTGTTAATGTGATGCACCTTGTAGGAATTGAAGTTTTGGAGCAAGGTTTTTGCTTGGTCTAGGTATAGTGCCATCACATCTCCTTTGGCGTCATACTGGCCATTGATCCGTCCTTCTACGAGCATGGAGTCTACATGTGCTTCTATATGTTTGACTCCCATCTTGATTGCTAACCGTAAACCAGCAAGAAACGCTTCATACTCGGCCTCGTTATTTGTGCTCTTGAAGTCTAACCGGATGGCGTATGTGAACTCATGTTTTTCTGGACTTACCAACCTAAGTCCTGCTCCTGCACCATCTTCGTTTGACGCGCCATCCGTATATAGTAGCCATGGTTCTTCTGAATGTTGTTGTTCAGCCTTCTCCATTGCTTTGCATTCTCTGTCTTTGTCATCAGGCACCTCTGTCAGGAAATCGGCCAACACCTGACCTTTGATCGCTGGCCTCGGTCTAAAAATCACATCGTGGCCTCCCAGTTCTATAGCCCACTTTGCTAACCTTCCGGATATCTCAGGTCTTGCAAGGATGTTGCCGATGTTGTAATTCGTCAGGACGTGAATGACATGGTTAGCAATGTACCTGCGCAATCGTCTGGACGCGTGAATCAATGCGAGTACCAGCTTTTCCATTATGGCATATCTTGTTTCTGGGTCATTTAGGGTGTGAGACACGTAATACACTGGCGTTTGTATGCCTTGTCGATCCACCAGTAGAACTGCTCCTACCGCTTTTTCTGATACTGATAGGTACATCACCAGGGGTTCACCTTTCATTGGTGCTGTCAGCGTTGGCAATCGTATGAGACAGTCTTTCATTTCTCAGAATGCATGCTCGGCTTCTGGAGTCCATTGGAACTGTTTCTTCTTTACACAGTTGCGGAGTGTTTTGATAAACGGGAAAGATTTTGCTGCGTGATTGGCGAGGAAACGGTTGAGTGCTGCTAATCGTCCGGCCAACTTCTGCATTTCTTTTATCGTTGACGGTGAAGGCATCCGCTCTATTGCTTGCACTTTTTCAGGATTGACCTTGAACCCATCCTTTGTAACGATGAAACCCAGGAACTTCCCTTCTTCCATCCCGAAGGAGCACTTCGCTGGATTTAGTTTGATATTCACCCCGCGCAACGTATCGAACGTTTTTTGGATGTTCACCAACATCATATTTTCTTCTTTGCTCATGATGACCAGGTCATCCATGTATACTTCGATGTATTTACCAATGGCGTCACTGAATGTTTCATCCATGTATACTTCGATGTATAACAATACAACCCTGTTGGTGTGCGAAATGCAGTTTTGTCTTCATCCTGGATGGCCATCTGCACCTGATGGTATCCTTTGTAACAATCGAGGAAACATTTCCATCTGAAAGACGCCAGTGAATCGATTTTCTCGTCAATCTCTGGTAGAGCATAGCAATCGCGTGGGCATACTTTGTTCAAATCTTTATAATCCACGCACATTCTCCAACCACCATTTCATTTAGGAACCATCACTGGGCTAGCTACCCAGGTTTGATAACAAACTTCTCTAATGATACCGGCGTTTAGTAACTCTGTGATCTGTTCCTGCATGGCATCGTGCTTTATGTCTCCCATCTGACGCTTCGTATGTACTACTGGTTTGGCATTTTAGGAAACATTCAGCCTGTGCTCTGCTATGTGCCGTGGAATGCCAACCATATCGGCCGGTGTCCAGGCAAACACGTCCATGTTCTCGAATAATAACTTTTTTAGCGTCGCGCGCGTGAGATCTGACATTGCTGGGCCCAAGGTAACAGTTTGCTCTGGGTACTTGTTGTTCAGGATCCATTTTTCGGGTTCTACATGCGGTGTGGGCTTGCTTGTTTTTGCTGGTCTGATTTCATCGGTCGCGAGGACCTCTTTGCTTGCATAGATTATGGCTATCCCTGTTTCTGTTGGGAAACCAACAGCTGAATGTGGTCCTGAACAAATCATGCTAAAATCTCCTTGGGACTCTCTTCCCAAAAGGATATCATGTCTTCAATTTGCTGGTAACACCATGAATGTGACTTCTTCCGTTCTTGAATTCTTTCCATCGGAGAGTAGCACCGGTAATGATATCTGACCAAGAGGGAAAACGGCTTCGTTGCAGAAAACAGTGAGTGGGTAATCCACTGGCTCTAGACGCGCTTTGTCTTCTTGGTCGAGTTGGTTAAAACATTGCTCATAAATGATGTCCGCAGTGCTCCCTGGATCTATAAAAATGTAGTCAGTCTGGTAATGGCCGAACACACCAGGAATGACTATAGGTCTTCTTTCTCTTGGACCCCCTCGTACCACAGGGAAAACGACTTGTCTTTCGCGCCAAGAATCGTCTTGAGCGCGCTTGTTGTAATTCTTTTGTGGTCTTCTTTGGACACCTTGAATCATGTGAGTTTCCAGCTTTCGAAGCTTTTTGTTATCTGGACCTTCTTCCCTTCTCTGGATCTGTCGATTGTCTCTTTTTCCACCTCTTACTAGGTGTGTGAGCTTGCCATCTTTCAAAGAGCGTTCTATTTCTTGCCTGAGGCTGATGCAGTCATCTGTGAGATGACCCGTGTCTTTATGGAACTCACAGAAGAGATTCGGATCTTGCCCCCTCTTGTTTTGCATTTGCAAGGGGGGTTTGGACTGATGATTTTCCGTGGACAGAACCTCGGAAGGGGTTTTCGTCAAAGGCGTCCATTGTTTTTCTCTATTCTCTTTTTAACTTCTTTGCGATGACTGATCTAATTGATCGTGGCGCGTGCGTCCCCCACTGGCGGACTTCGTTCTCTATAACCAGGTGTTTTCCAGGGCTGGCCCTTGCCTTTCTTGTTCCGTCTATCATGCTGGTTGTAACTGTACTGATGGCTATCATCGCCGGTCAGTTGTTTGTCAGTTCTTGCAATTGTTTTTGCTGCTTCAATAAAGGTATCCCAGTCTTTGGGACCTCCATCCCTTCCTTTGACTCTTTTGATCAGGTCATCGCATTTAACGGCCCTCATAAAGTGTGCGCGCATCATCTTCTCCCCTACATCTCCGATTTCTAGACACTCTTTGTTGTATCTAGTGATGAAGTCTTCAACGCTTTCATGGTCTTTCCTCCAGATGTTCAAACAATCTGCTGGATCTCTAGTGTGTCTGAGCTGTTGGGAGAAATGTGCGAGGAACTTGTCTCGAAAATCCATCCAGGACTTAATTCTTCCTACAGGTAGGCTGTCAAACCAGACGCGCGCCGTGCCGACAAAGGTTTGCAAGAAAAGATGACACCAAGTTGGAAGCGTCCAACCACCTGTTAGCCCTGCGCCATTGAAGACTTGGAGGTGGTCATCAGGATCTGTTAAGCCATTGTACTTGCCCACGTTGTGTGGCAGTTTTGTTTTGTCGATATCGGCTGTTGCGATCTCTCTGATGAACTTCGACTTTTCGGCTATGCCTTCTGGGTGGTAGCTTAACGAATAATCGTATTCTGCATTTGGATTGTACCCCGCACGCTTGTGGGGTTTATACGCTTCATGGTTTGGTGGCAGTCTGCTGAATACCGTGTTTTCTCTCTTGTACGTCGTGTCATCATCTTCATTGTAACTGTCCCATTCATTGTTTATATTGCGTGGGCCTAGGCGGTTGTGTACTGATTTCTTCTGCCGGTGAGTGTGTTGCACATAGTTGCTTTCCGTTTCACCATAAGTGCCGCGCGTTTCGTGCACACTTTGCCTTCTGATGTTGGGTGCTTGCTCAGGATGTTGGTTCCGCGCATGTGTTTGTTGAGGGATATGGGTGTTTGGAGGCCTTTGTGGTGGAGTAACAAAAGCGGACTGATTAGCTTGCGCTTGGAGCAGAGCTTGCTGTGCGCTGAGTTGCGCATAGACAAGGTTCAGAGACGCCGTTTGTTCGGCATACCAGGAAGCCAGAGTTTTTCTTTCAGGTAGCCCTAAAAGTGCCGAGAAGTTCGACTGTGCCTGACCCGATGGTACTGACGGACCAGCCCCATGGTTTGGTGTTGGAACTCCTGGGGGTGTTTGGTTAACTACTCCGAGTGGAGTTTGGAAAGCGGCTCCGTTTGTGGTTTGATTGATAACTCTGGAGGTGCTCCCAAAGATATCGGGTAACTCATTGTTTACCTGACCCACTCTGACGGTCTCGTTCCTTTGATACATTTGGACGTAAGCGGTGTCCGAAATCAGTTCAAAGGAAGAGATTTCTCCGTCCACGTGAGGGGAAAGGTTTGGTTATGTGATTTAGAGAGCTTTTTGTAGAAAAAAGGAGATGAAAATGGTTTGCAAAAGATGCGGTGGGCGCCAATGACGAAACGCTAGTTAACACCGAAGGTTAACTAGCTGGGTCGTCTCTTATGTGGGTTCAATCTCCTTCTCTACTCGCCTAAGACTGAGGTCCTGCAAAACAGCAACACTGTTAGCTCGTTAAGAGGGGAATATGGGAGTTCCGTCTTAACCAGGCTCCGGTGTTAGAATAAGTACTGTTCCGAGGGGAAAATAGTGTGTGTTGTAGGTGAAAGTAAGGAGAACAGAATGGATAACCTGAATGATGAAGGGTCCTATTTATAGCCGGAGGGTGAAGGAGGGAGGAGCGACCTTGCCAACTGCTATTGGGCGCCAGCTGTCCGACCAAGGGGAATATCCTCTTGGTCTCCTCTGCTGTAGCAGGATAGTGGTCCACGTGGCGCGCCATCATTTGTCCATGCTGGAGAAATTGTACCGCAGCTGTCGGTCTGCCCCCAGATTGCGTCGCAGGTCTACATGGCGCCCGATTAATGGTGACACGTGTTGTCCTTTCTGTCTGGAGGAGCATCTTCGGTGCCATTTTGGCGTCTTCCAGAAGCTTCTAGAAGCTTCTGGGTTTACTTGTTGATGTAGGCGCCATGTAGGATGAAGAGAGTGGTGTGGTCCCTGCCATGTGTGCATGGAATTGGGACCATACCTCTTCAATAATATATTTATTTAAAATAATAATCAAGTATTTTTTAGGGAATCAAACATTACAAAGTGTATATTGTGGATTTACGTTTTAGTTACGTAACTTTTAAAAACATTTGAATGAATAAAAATTTTTATTACGAAAATATTTCTCTTGGTTATAAGTTAGGGGGGAAGGGGTGGTTCACTAGTGATGGGTTCTAGTGATGGGAGCACCCAATCAAATCATGTCATGTCAGCACCCAATATTCTAGTGATAGTGATAGAAATGTAGTGGGGGTGGTATCACTAGTGATGGGGATTCCAATGTACAAGTATTAATGCACAATGTACAAGTCATACCCTATCAAAACTCAAAGTTCAACGCGTGACCACCATAACTCGTTATACTTCCACGAGTGATAGAGCATGCCGGCGGCGGTGTTGAGTGATGAAATAACGCGTTTTGGGGTGGTATCACGCTACCACCCCGGGTCCTCTTATAACGATGATTACACATCTAATTCTAAATGGAGAGAGAAGAGAAAAATAGTTAAATAATTACTAATTAGAGAGAGAAACTATTTATCAATTAACGATTATACCCTTTTGTATTTATTTTTAATTGTTTAAGATTAATTAAAATGAGTGAACTACAATGGTTCTTAAAGTTCTCACTAAAAGTGGAGTTCTATAAAGAACTCAACCCCATACTTATATTATGTTATATATATATATATATATATATATATAGGGAGGAGATCATGCGAGAACCACCTTTATTGCGAGAACCAATGTGAACACAACTTAAAATAGCTAAAAAAACTAACCCCCACCCCACCCCCCCCCCCAAAAAAAAACCTAACCCCCCCCCCCTTAAAAAAAAAAAACCTAAACCCCCCTCCCCCACTGTAACACCCCGAAAACGAGTTTGGTAATTAAACCACGTTAATAATAATGAACGGGTAAAATAGCGTTAGTGGTAAAATTTACCCGGTGAATATTAGGACTTAGACAAACAATCCTAATATTAGTTATAAAATTTAATAAATGTTTTTAAGTAAAACAAAGTATATAGAAGGCCCGAGCTAACGGGACTTAAAATATAACGGGTTACGACCACCCCGAACTCACTAAGTTAAACTAGGAAAGTTTAACCTAGTTAACAAAACAAAGTATTGTTGAAAATAAGTAGGTTGTAGCCTACTTACTAGTTAACAAAACTTGAGGGGCCAAAGATGGAATAATCTAAAAGATTATTTACTAAAATCAAAAACAAAACACACACACCTTTAGTGTGTTCGTGAATAATCAGGAGAAAGCTCCAAGAAGAGCCAAAACCCTAACTCCAACAAATCAACAAATTGAGGCTCAAATCAAGACCCAAATCGATGCATGAACGCATATAAATGATCACCTAGTCATGGGGATTCTAAGGTATGTCGAATTTTCAGGTTTGGTGATACTTTGAGATTTTGATGAACAATCATAATCGAAATTCTGGAATGAATGTTGAATCTATGAGTGTTATTGTGATTATATCTTGGTTTAGGAACAAACCCTAGTAGAAATCTTGATGAATTGTTGTCAAAAATAGGGATTTGATAATTACCCTAGTATGAGCTAAGTGGGTTTTGGTTGAATTGATGAAATTGATGTTCTAATGGTGTTTATAAACATCATACTAACTCATATGAATGAACTACTTGAACAAATTAGAGATTTTGTTAAGAGTTCATAAGTAACTAGAAGTGGGTTTTGTTAGATATGATGAAATTATGAAGAACTTGAAGTAATATCACTTGTATGTGATTAACAAGTAAACTAGGAAGTGGGTTTTGATATAATAGTAAAGATGATGATAAGTTTATGTTTAAAATCATCATATTGGATAATAGAAACAAGGCACTCAAACAAATCAAGTGATTTGGGAATTTGTTCATACATGATTGAAATGGGTTTTGAATGTTATGATGAAATTTGGTAGCCATGTTCATGTAACTAAGTGTATACAATCATGTTAGCTACTAATTGATAGATAGAACTTGAATGTGCATTTATATGCTAAAGGGCGTTTGACTTTTAGTAGTCAAACCGACCATTAGTAAGATCGAATAATAAATTTGATAGAAAAATACGTAAGATGGAATGGTTATGATTAACAATGACTAAATTAACCATCTTATGAAATATAATGATAGTTGGCGCTTAACAAGCTAGGTGAAGCTTGGGGAGAAAGCGGGTCGAACGAGTCAAGCATAAAGGAAAAGAGTATTCGGGATGCAATGTAAGTATAGCTTACATTAGTCATATAGTTAGAATGTCCTTTTGTTGTTTTGATTTCGAACAAGACAAATGAGAAATTGAGATATGGTGTTTCCGGCGTGTAGTCGTACGGAACAAGATAACCAATAAGGGTAAAATTGAAATTTGGACACTTGTTGACAACAATTATTGGTTTTGAAAGATACATATTTCGTAAGCCTTAATAGGCCCAAAAGCATTTAAAAGGTGAATTATAGTTAAAAACGACCGTGGGGTGTAAATCGGAACGAGTCGTGTAGACGAGATGGCAATAAGCTTTATCTCGCCAATATCATCGGTCATTTAGACCAACGGGTCAAAAGGTGAAAATATCACTTTTGACAATATCGACTAATGGTTTGATGAGTTGTTTGATTTCAGAGATAAATATCGATCGGATATTTACATCGCTATTACTTAATAGATATCGGGACAAGGTACTTAAATGGGTCAATGTAATGATCCGAGCCAGGTACGCATAATAAGATAACTCTCATTTAAATGTAAGGCTAATGAGAGTTAAATGAAGTCTAAAATAGGTTTTTGGTTACTTTATTAGGTAAACCAAATGTTACGGATGATGGTCATTACAATTGATAGGCCTAGTGTCTTTTCAAATAAAATCATAGTTAAAAGATCGGATTTTGGGACAAACAAGTAACTAAAAAGTCATTCGTCGTAAATGAAGGACTAAAATTGACCAAAAACGCCCTTGTAGGCTAAATTGAACAAACAACCCTTAAAGGTTGTTTGGAAATGAGTTTTATAATTAGATAATTACTTAGAATAAGTTTAGAAGTCGAAAGATGTAATACGTTAGTCAAATGGCTCTATTTGAGTCCTTGCCGTAAAAATAATAATCCGAGGGATGAAACTCGGAACATATAGATATTCACATTAAACCCAATACATATATAGTTGTAGTGGGAGATTACTAGTTAAGAAATGTAGAACTACAATGCTAGAAGGGAATGTGGGTAATTTAAACTTTAAAGTGCTTAAAATACCCTTAACGGGTCAAAATAAGCATACGAGCGAAAACAGGTTTAAATTATGTAATAAACCTGTGATTAGAACCAAAAAGGGTTGATAATATAAATTTGAAGAAGTGTACGTGTTAAAGGAATCAAACAAATATGTTGTTTGATTAAAATCACGAACGGGTCAAAATTTGGTATAAAGGGTAATAAGCCGAAGACTTAAAAGTCTTAAATTTTGTTAAGCCAAATGTCGGATTTTAACTCCACATGATGGAGAATCAAATTACAAACATGTAGGAAGAAACGGTAGGTCAAACGGATAAGCGGTTTGAAAGATACGAAAGATTTCGTATCAATAAACGGCAAAATAGAAGGGTTGAAATGCAGGTGCCACCGTAAATTACGGTGCCACCGTAATTTACGGTGGAGCTTAAAATGTTACGGTGGTTACATACTGATTTACGGTGGAAGGATAAACTCCCAGAGGTTACCGTAAATTACGGTCCCACCGTAATTTACGGTGGACCCAGAAACAAAAATATGTTTTATTTAGTTTAAGTTCCCGGATTCGTTTAGATGCGTTCTAAATCCTGTATGACTAAAGCATTTCATGTTTTTATGAAATGTAGGTACTTAATGGATGCGGAAGAAGATCAAGCTCAACAAAGAACCGAACACGATAATGATACACGCTTCCGCACATTGCCTCGTTGTAAATTTTAAACGACGAACCTGATCACATTATGTAGAATAACGTATGATATGAAAAAGTTTTTTAATAAACCCGTATTTCCGATGTATATGTAATAATTAATTACATGATTATTTTCCCTAAATATACGTTAAACCTTGATTTACAAGAACGGGTGTTACAAGTTGGTATCAGAGCCTTTGTTTAAGAGATTCGAGTATGGTGGGGAGGAACCATGCTTGGACTTAAACCTTATGCTCTTGACAAAGAATAGTGTTCGGTTCGAGGCTTGATCGCAAATCCGGTAAGTACATGTATGTTAGTAGTTTGGCATGCTAAAGTGTTGTAAACAACACATAGGGCTATCTTGTGATACACGTTACCCTAATTGAAATGATTGAAATAGTTGACGAAAATACGCGCGTTGACGCGTATAGTAGAAAAAGCCTTGTATTATAATACGGGCGATTATTGAAGTTGATGTTACTAACTTTTGTGAATGTTTTAATTGAAGGACACTCGCGTTTGAAGACGACGAGAGTCAAACGAATTGTGGATATGATGATGGAATGGTCCGAGATATGACAAGAAGAGCATGCTCATCAAGGACCTAAATAGCGTAATGGTCGAGAACAAGGCTAATGGCAAGAAAAGCCCGTTAGTGCAAGCATTTACCAGGTGCACGTTTAAATTATTGCATGAATATAAACATGCAACCAATACGTAGAAACTGATAGTTGCAGATTTAGATTGAAAACTTGGACAAACCTGGATAGAATACCTATCCGGGATATTGTTTCCAAAAGAAATAAACAGAGATATTACTTACATAGGGCGTGATGTGAAAACTATAAAAAGGTCATGCGTATCATGTGTTAATCGCTTACTCTGGCCAAGTAAGTAGTGGCATATGATACCATGAACTTCTTATGGCGGACACGTTTACATCCGATGTAGTAAGGGCTGAGTGAATGAGGCTAATTAGAAAGTACCCAAATGAATCAGATAAGCAAAATATTTGATAATAATGTAAACGCACAACCGAGTGACGGAAGCGTATTACATCAGGATAATGAGCCCGAGTGAAGGGACAAAGAAGCATGTAAAATGAATTAGACAAGTATTGGGAGGGAGTGTACTTACACTCGAACCCAGAAAACACAAGCATGAAAAATGAATTAGACAAGTATTGGGAGGGAGTGTACTTACACTCGAACCCAGAAAACACAAGCATGAAAAATGAATTAGACAAGTATTGGGAGGGAGTGTACTTACACTCGAACCCAGAAAACACAAGCATGAAAAATGATTTAGACAAGCATTGGGAGGGAGTGTACTTACACTCGAACCCGGAAAATGCAAATATGTCCCTTAACGGGTCGTTTTTGTAAAACGTCAAACTTAAAGACAAAGTAGGAATATAAAAACGAAATGAAGTCATAATGCATACCGTAAGGGTTGCAATAATAACGACTTCGGTAAAACACCCGGTTGGTGGGTAAGGATTTAAACACATGCATAGACCGAGAAATGGGAACTCGGATGGAAAATTAAAAGACTTGGATTTTAAGTCATGACTAAAAGACGACAAGATGAAGTAAATAGAAGTTTTGATAAATCATGTTCAACTATTTTAAAGTTGAACGGGTCGAACAAAGATTGAAGTTTGACATCTGTAGGCAATGAAATTTCACATGAACAAGTCAAATGAGTTAAATAAAGAGCAACGCTTGCTAATGTAAGTAAGCGCGAACGGTTCAAGTCTTGACATTGATAGGCGCAAGACGTTATATTCGAAAGGTGATATTTTCGAAAACGAAATCTTGATATAAATTAAACATGATGTGACACGATCACGGACAAGAAATGCAACGTGAAGTAGAATCACATTATAACCAAGCAAGCGGTAAAAAAAAGTAACTGAACTAATAAGTCTAGTTAGTGAGACCGGTTAGGGTCACCAATTCAAATCAAGAAATTTGGTTTGCTTGTAAGCGATAGATTCGGTATAACTGAACCGAATAAATAAATTTGAAAACAAAAGAAATTGTTGCTAAAGGTGAAAGATTTCACCAAAGACATTTAAACGGGTCAAAGTAACGGATTCATAAAGAATTCGATAGTATATGAAAGCGATGGAAATTGCTAAGTTAATTAAACTAGTGGAAATAACGAGATTATGTTATTTAAAGTCGCATTATGTCATGTAAGATACGTAGATGATTAATAACCAAAAGGATATTACCATACCTTTCTGGTAATACTAACAATCGGTTAAAGTATGAGAAATGCTTAATTAATTATCGAGAGCAAATGCATGGAGTTAAACTCGATAAATTATGTAAGAAAAGGTTTCGAGGACGAAACCACTTTAAGGGGCGTAGACTTGTAACACCCCGAAAACGAGTTTGGTAATTAAACTACGTTAATAATAATGAACGGGTAAAATAGCGTTAGTGGTAAAATTTACCCGGTGAATATTAGGACTTAGACAAACAATCCTAATATTAGTTATAAAATTTAATAAATGTTTTTAAGTAAAACAAAGTATATAGAAGGCCCGAGCTAACGGGACTTAAAATATAACGGGTTACGACCACCCCGAACTCACTAAGTTAAACTAGGAAAGTTTAACCTAGTTAACAAAACAAAGTATTGTTGAAAATAAGTAGGTTGTAGCCTACTTACTAGTTAACAAAACTTGAGGGGCCAAAGATGGAATAATCTAAAAGATTATTTACTAAAATCAAAAACAAAACACACACACCTTTAGTGTGTTCGTGAATAATCAGGAGAAAGCTCCAAGAAGAGCCAAAACCCTAACTCCAACAAATCAACAAATTGAGGCTCAAATCAAGACCCAAATCGATGCATGAACGCATATAAATGATCACCTAGTCATGGGGATTCTAAGGTATGTCGAATTTTCAGGTTTGGTGATACTTTGAGATTTTGATGAACAATCATAATCGAAATTCTGGAATGAATGTTGAATCTATGAGTGTTATTGTGATTATATCTTGGTTTAGGAACAAACCCTAGTAGAAATCTTGATGAATTGTTGTCAAAAATAGGGATTTGATAATTACCCTAGTATGAGCTAAGTGGGTTTTGGTTGAATTGATGAAATTGATGTTCTAATGGTGTTTATAAACATCATACTAACTCATATGAATGAACTACTTGAACAAATTAGAGATTTTGTTAAGAGTTCATAAGTAACTAGAAGTGGGTTTTGTTAGATATGATGAAATTATGAAGAACTTGAAGTAATATCACTTGTATGTGATTAACAAGTAAACTAGGAAGTGGGTTTTGATATAATAGTAAAGATGATGATAAGTTTATGTTTAAAATCATCATATTGGATAATAGAAACAAGGCACTCAAACAAATCAAGTGATTTGGGAATTTGTTCATACATGATTGAAATGGGTTTTGAATGTTATGATGAAATTTGGTAGCCATGTTCATGTAACTAAGTGTATACGATCATGTTAGCTACTAATTGATAGATAGAACTTGAATGTGCATTTATATGCTAAAGGGCGTTTGACTTTTAGTAGTCAAACCGACCATTAGTAAGATCGAATAATAAATTTGATAGAAAAATACGTAAGATGGAATGGTTATGATTAACAATGACTAAATTAACCATCTTATGAAATATAATGATAGTTGGCGCTTAACAAGCTAGGTGAAGCTTGGGGAGAAAGCGGGTCGAACGAGTCAAGCATAAAGGAAAAGAGTATTCGGGATGCAATGTAAGTATAGCTTACATTAGTCATATAGTTAGAATGTCCTTTTGTTGTTTTGATTTCGAACAAGACAAATGAGAAATTGAGATATGGTGTTTCCGGCGTGTAGTCGTACGGAACAAGATAACCAATAAGGGTAAAATTGAAATTTGGACACTTGTTGACAACAATTATTGGTTTTGAAAGATACATATTTCGTAAGCCTTAATAGGCCCAAAAGCATTTAAAAGGTGAATTATAGTTAAAAACGACCGTGGGGTGTAAATCGGAACGAGTCGTGTAGACGAGATGGCAATAAGCTTTATCTCGCCAATATCATCGGTCATTTAGACCAACGGGTCAAAAGGTGAAAATATCACTTTTGACAATATCGACTAATGGTTTGATGAGTTGTTTGATTTCAGAGATAAATATCGATCGTATATTTACATCGCTATTACTTAATAGATATCGGGACAAGGTACTTAAATGGGTCAATGTAATGATCCGAGCCAGGTACGCATAATAAGATAACTCTCATTTAAATGTAAGGCTAATGAGAGTTAAATGAAGTCTAAAATAGGTTTTTGGTTACTTTATTAGGTAAACCAAATGTTACGGATGATGGTCATTACAATTGATAGGCCTAGTGTCTTTTCAAATAAAATCATAGTTAAAAGATCGGATTTTGGGACAAACAAGTAACTAAAAAGTCATTCGTCGTAAATGAAGGACTAAAATTGACCAAAAACGCCCTTGTAGGCTAAATTGAACAAACAACCCTTAAAGGTTGTTTGGAAATGAGTTTTATAATTAGATAATTACTTAGAATAAGTTTAGAAGTCGAAAGATGTAATACGTTAGTCAAATGGCTCTATTTGAGTCCTTGCCGTAAAAATAATAATCCGAGGGATGAAACTCGGAACATATAGATATTCACATTAAACCCAATACATATATAGTTGTAGTGGGAGATTACTAGTTAAGAAATGTAGAACTACAATGCTAGAAGGGAATGTGGGTAATTTAAACTTTAAAGTGCTTAAAATACCCTTAACGGGTCAAAATAAGCATACGAGCGAAAACAGGTTTAAATTATGTAATAAACCTGTGATTAGAACCAAAAAGGGTTGATAATATAAATTTGAAGAAGTGTACGTGTTAAAGGAATCAAACAAATATGTTGTTTGATTAAAATCATGAACGGGTCAAAATTTGGTATAAAGGGTAATAAGCCGAAGACTTAAAAGTCTTAAATTTTGTTAAGCCTAATGTCGGATTTTAACTCCACATGATGGAGAATCAAATTACAAACATGTAGGAAGAAACGGTAGGTCAAACGGATAAGCGGTTTGAAAGATACGAAAGATTTCATATCAATAAACGGCAAAATAGAAGGGTTGAAATGCAGGTGCCACCGTAAATTACGGTGCCACCGTAATTTACGGTGGAGCTTAAAATGTTACGGTGGTTACATACTGATTTACGGTGGAAGGATAAACTCCCAGAGGTTACCGTAAATTACGCTCCCACCGTAATTTACGGTGGACCCAGAAACAAAAATATGTTTTATTTAGTTTAAGTTCCCGGATTCGTTTAGATGCGTTCTAAATCCTGTATGACTAAAGCATTTCATGTTTTTATGAAATGTAGGTACTTAATGGATGCCGGAAGAAGATCAAGCTCAACAAAGAACCGAACACGATAATGATACACGCTTCCGCACATTGCCTCGTTGTAAATTTTAAACGACGAACCTGATCACATTATGTAGAATAACGTATGATATGAAAAAGTTTTTTAATAAACCCGTATTTCCGATGTATATGTAATAATTAATTACATTATTATTTTCCCTAAATATACGTTAAACCTTGATTTACAAGAACGGGTGTTACACCCACCCCCCAAAAACCTAACCCCCCCCACCCCAAGCTAAAATGCTAAAAACTAAACCCCCAAAAAACCTAAAAAAATATAAAAAAAATCAAAAAAAAAATCTAAATTTTTTTTTAATATTTTTTATGCTCAAATCGCTACTTTTAGTGGCAAAAAAAAAATTTAAAATTTTTTTTTTTTTATTTTTTTAATTTTTTTTCTTCGAAAATTAACGATTTTTATATAAAAAATATTAAAAAAAAAATTTTTGTGTGATTTTTAGCTATTTTTAGGCATTTTTGGTTGTGTTCACATTGGTTCTCGCAATAAGATGTGGTTCTCGCATGATCTTCTCCCTATATATATATATATATATATAATTTGTAAAAAAAAACTTATAATCGATAGAAATTAATTAATAAATAATAAACAAGCCAAGCCCAAGCCAAATTCCGACTTGAAAAACTATTCATGAGCCAAGTTCTTCGAGCTTTGTTTCGTTCGAGCTTTTGAAACAAAGCTCTAACTGAGTCGATCTTGAGCTCTCATAAGTTAAATGAGCTTGACCTCGAGCTTAGGTGGGCTCGGCTCATTTACCCCTAATTAAAACATAGCATGTGAAGTGATCCTAGTTGTAAATTGTAGGTTTAGACACTAGTAGGGGATGATGAATACCGTGCGAAAGTTGTAGAGTGGTGGTGGTTGGGCGGCGGCGGTGGTCAACCACGACTCTAGTGGTGTTTTCCGATGGTTGTCTTCGAACTATGATATCAAATCTGACTTTGTAAATGTGTTTGTATTTAATTGTTGTTATTAGGGTTACAATAAGTGTGCTATAGACACCATGTTATACTCTTTAACCATATTGAATCAGAATCGTTTAAAACCGAACTTAATCACATGTTCGCCTATTCGGTTTAAAATTGAAACCATAATTTCAGAAGAGTCGGTTTCAAACAAATAAATCAAATATCAATTAATGGTTATTAAAGTTTGTTATTTATGGGGAGAATCAAATAAAAAATTAATTTTGCCTAACTAGGTTAAGAATGATCTTAAGGGGAGCGGGGGTGGTCATCACCCATCACTCACAACATCCAATCAAGTTCCACCATGTCATCAACCGCTATTCTATAACTCACAAGCATTTTTTAGTGGCGGTGGTTATCACTAGTGATGGAATTCCATCACTCGCAACTTTTTTTTAATTTCTTTTTTTTTTAGAAATTAACAATAAAACACTAAAATTATAAATTATAAATTTCATTTAAATAAAACATAAATTACATTGGAAAAAAAAACTTAACATTGGAAAAAAAAACTTAAATTAAACGGGCGGCATCTCCCAACCCCACATTTCACAAATCTCGCGCTTTTGTTGAATTACGACCGACTTAAACGGTTCGTCGAGATGGGCGTGCGGCTCACACAAGATTTTTAAATCATTTTGTCTTTCTACCGTTTTCAAGTGTCTCATGTACGCGTGCTCGCGTTCAAGTTTTACATACACAAGTTTTTCTCTTCTTTGTTTGGAGTCGCTAATTTCCGTCAATTTCGTCTCTTCGATTCTGAAGATCGAGTCCGCCACCGATTCCTTTCCTTTGCTCGACGATTCACCACTTTTCTTGCGGCGCGGCCTTGTAGGTGTATCTTCTTCAACGGGGTCGTCAACGGGTTGATCGGGTTCGTCAAGGAGGTCGTCGTTTAAATTCATTTGGGGCAAGTTATCCGACGCGGAAGTCGTGTAATTCCCCGAATCGGAGGTCTTTGATCTTTTCGGACCTTCTCTTTTTTTAGGAGCCGTAGGCCCCCCATGTCGACGAAATCAACCGGTACCCACTTCGGGTGACGTCTCGCAAGCTCCCATGCCGCCACGTGTGGAAAACTCCTTTTATTGTAGAGTCGGCAATAATCTTCGGTGGCGGTTTGCATGATAGTCGCCTCGCTTGCTCCACTTTGTGGATATCGGTTCTAAAAAAATATAAAAAGTTATGTATTTTTTAAAAACAGTTTCTGTTTTCTGTATTTTTACACAAAGTTTCTGTATTTTTAAAAAAAGTTTTCTATTTTTTTTAAATAAAGTGTCTGTTTTTTTTAAATAACAGTTTCTGTTTTTTTAAATAATAGTTTTCTGTTTTTTTTTTAATATTAGTTTCTGTTTTCTGTTTTTTTTTAAATCACAGTTTTCTGTTTTTTTAAATAACTGTTTTCTTTAAAAAAAACAGTTTCTGTATTTTTTTAAAAATAACTGTTTCTGTTTTTTAATTATTGTTTTCTAAATTTTTTTTTATAAAAAAAGAATTCTGTTTAAAAAAAACGTACCTTTTGAATGAAACAACCGTTGAATTTACTAATTTTCCCGTTCAAATCCGTCCATTTCGACGTCATTTGGTCCATGTTTCGTTCCGTTGAACCGGGAAGTTTGATAAAATGATTAATGACCCGTCACCAAAACATATCATTTCTTTGCTCGTTGAAATGTTTCTTGTTTTCGGAGATGTGCAAGTACGCCTTCACCAAGGCGACCTCCTCATCGGTCGTCCAATTTTTCCGACCGGATGACGTTCTTGAACGTCATCGTTTTCTTCTTCTTTTTCTTCTTCTTCTTCTTGAACATAATCATCATCTTCATCGTCGTCGAGACTTGGTTGTGGTTCACGATACGCACGTGCAAATTGATGGATGAGGGTGTCATCTTCTAGTGGGTTGACTTGGTGGGATTGGGTTTGAAAGTGGGGAAACAATTGTGGTTGAAATTGGTGAGGTTGAAACGGAGGAACGAACGGTTGATTTTGATACGTTTGAGATTGAAAGGGTGGATATTGTTGGGTTTGAAAATGTGGGACTTGGTTGGGTTCATCTTGCAACCTAAAGCACGTCGGCTCGCCAAGTCAAAAAGTAATTGATATCCTCTGCACGACCTCATTAAACGTGTCGACATGTTAATTTATACCTCTGAACGACCTCATTATGAATTCCAAGACCCTAATATATATTATAAACATCTGATATCCTCAAATCCGGTAAATGCTAACAATAATTGATTCGAATTACACAAGAATGGGATCCTACGAGGATATGCACGACAACCTTCATTTACGGCACTTTCAAAAGGATCCAAGAAAACTTTATATCAAATCAAGGTGGTGTAAACTATTCATGACCCAATCAAGAGGCCTCATACTGAAAATAATGGCCCAAAATCGTATTACACTAGTTGCCCTTTCAAAGCTCGAAAGATTAAAATTTTTTGCCCCTGATAAAGGTCTTACGGACCGTAAAGGACCCCCTTACGGTCCGTAAGCCTTTGCCAGCGACAGTAATTTGGTCAGCAGCCTGTTTAAACGCTATAACCGACTTAAAAAGATATTTTCCACTTCCATGCGCGACCCCTACTGATTTTAGGACTTAGGGGCACATGTTAATGATCAGGGAACATTACTAGAGTTGTGTGGCATGATCATGTGCAATCACAAGCACTATATAAGTCCCACAATGTTTGCAACATTCATGCATTCATTCCATCTGCATTCTTGAAGACTTCTGGAGTTCAAAAGCAGACCCTAGTCATCCCTAATCGTGCATTAGACCTTGGTAAGTATCATTGACCTTCCCTAATTGAGTTTTACTTAGTTATTAGCTTAAAAGTCAAACCGTCGTAATTAGCGTTTGACTTAGCGAATAATCATTAATGGTCCAGTGATTAGTCAAATTAAAGGTAGTTATAAGTTGGTAATTATGTGGGCATTAAACCCTTAAAAGGGCACCCACTGATTCCCACTCTAACTAGGACTTTTGTCGGGTCAAAGTTCGTGTTAAAAAGTCAATAGAAATGTAATTTTTGATTTAACGCATAATTAGCAATGTAGGTGACGTGTAGCCTATTTTATCACTCATATAACTTTATAATTAGTATAAAAACATGTCTAAACATGTCCGACCCGACAATTTTCAGTTTAGGACCGGTTCGGAACCGAAAGTCGCGAAACTTTGACTTTTGCTTTGACTTCAGTTCTGACCCGTTTTTGTAAAGTTTAGAAATGCCTTAGAGCTTCCTTGGGACCAGGTTACATGATGGTATAACCCTCTGTGATTGGTTCGTTGATTGTCTGATTCGTTTACACGTTTCCGTTAATTGCTTAATTGTCGACCATAATGCCCTTTTGACCATAAAACGAGAATTTTGGGAATGTGAAAGGACAATAATCTTTGTTACTGATTTATAAACATCTCCCTAAATTTTCACATCATTTTGAGGTCTAGATGAGGAGTTATGCTCAATGGCGAAATTAGAACGCTTTTTAGTAATTAAACGGCGTCATTAGCATAAAGCCTATCTAAACCCAATTTTGACACCAAATCTTTTACCCACTGATGTAATATAATATTTTGGGATTTTTGAAGATTTTTAATTATTTTTAACCTGATCATAACCTAAGGTTATGACCTTGATTCGGTAAATACCGATTATACCCTTTTTGTGCATAAAATGAGTTCTACATAGTATTTTCACACAAATCCAATTGCTACTGATTTTATATAATAAATGGAGTATTTTGAACTTTATAACCTGATCAGAAAACTCAGATTTCCGGTATAACCCGGAAATCGCTTAAAATGGCTTTTTACGCGTATTAAACACTTGGTATGGGTTTAAAACCATTTTGTCACATAAGACTTATTACCAACTGATATAACCTGTTAAAATGAGTTGTTCTACTGATTATATCAGACCCGAGTCTCATAACTTTAATTAATCTCTTTTATAATCTTTAAAATGACCAAAATACCCTTACGGGGCTTAAATTGAGATTAAACTCGTTATGGGCATAATGGAAGATATCCTACTGATATCACAACATATTTAAGGCATATTAACTTAGGAAACCTGTTTAGGACTCTTCTGGTTGCCCGTTACGCTTCTTGCGCGATCGGTTCGGTTTATGTAACTAATTTGCATAAATTAGCCGAAACGGGTCAAACCTTATCATTTTTATCTCAAAATCCAGAATGTGTTTAGTTTACCCATATTATACAAGTCTTCAAACTTGTCCGGTCTAAATCACATTCCATTCCGGTCTTCGCTTAATCATGCGTACGAACCGTATCTTTCTTTAAAACTAACCGGTCTAAGTTTAGGCTTAATTAAAGACCCGTTAGGATTCTAATAGGTTATTATAAACCTTTGTTCCAGAGTAGGAGTCCTGGTAAAAGCTACCCGCATTGCTATTTGTGATTTATACTTGCAAAGGTAAATACTTTTAACTTATTTTCCCTATACGGGCTTGGGGTATGGTATATAAAATACCGCTTGGTCGGGCATTGAATCTTTAATCGATTAGAGGTTAAATCATTGAGATGTCCCATTTGAAAATGTTTTGTTTTCTTAAAGCCTTTGGGGGGTTAATGACCATGTCCCGGATATCCTTGGCATCATTTTACGAAATGGCCACGACCTGAGCACGGGGTGTAGGCGTACACCCGCCAGTGCATAAATAAATAATGTGGTGTGTCTATTGATCTTTAACCCGGTCTACGGATCGGGCTACTGAACGCATAAGGAACATGTAATTCTTTTACACGATTATATTCAAATAATTATCCCAAGTTATAAAAAGCTTGTGCCACGTGCATTCAAATCAATTTTATTAAACCTTTTCAAATGAGTCAGTTAATTGTATTTACCAGTGTAAACTGACGTATTTTCTCAAAAAGGTTAAGTGCAGGTACTACTCGTAATAGGCTGGCTTTCTCCTTACATCCACAATAAGTCTCGCAAGCTTGGATGACATAAAACTGTTGAACGATGTTTCCTATTTATTTTGATCCACCTGTGGATTAGTTTCAACTATTTGTGATACTTAATATTACAATATTATTTGGTTGAAATATATCTACCTTTTGCTTCCGCTGTGCATTTAAATATTGTGTTGTTTGGCTATTATGTTACCAACCACGTCACGATACTCCCCCACCGGGCCCACCGGTAATACGTGGAAATATCGGGGTGTGACAGGTTGGCATCAGAGCCAACATTGAGTGATTTAAACACTAGCCTTTTTGTTTAATCTCAATGACACAATTGCACATTCCTAAATTTTCGAGTCTAGACACAGAACTTAGGAATAATCCAAAATTTTTATTTTTATTTTTATTTTAGCTATGTCCTTTATATTTCTTGTGGTATCTTTTAATTTTTGACAGGAAATATGCCGCCTAGATTCAGAAGAGGAGGACGAGGTAAGGGGCCGATCAACGCCCCCAATGATCACCAAGCCGGGCCTTCGCACCGGCGAGCACCTTCCACTACTATGAGTGCCGATCCTCGAGGAAACTGGAGGACCCATGTGGAACCCGCTAGACGATCCATCTCGCATAGCTCAACGCCTCCCTATCATCACTCCTTAGGACTTCAATCCGAAAGTGAGCCCAACAACCCACAACCCTCATACATACCTCTCCAGCGATCCCTTTCGTACCATTCTTTTGGCGACCCCACTCCTGTCTTTTAGGGCCGGTTTAACCCGGCAAATTATATTCAAGAACCAGTGGGTTTTAACCCACTAGGACTGGAAGACCATTTCTCAGAAGATCACGCCATGGACATGGACGAGGACACGGATCCCGTCGAGCCTGCAACCGGAACCCCCAACCATCCCATCGAGGTCTCTGATGGTTCATCCTTCCACGGATCACCCTACCGTGGTCCGAATAGTTATCAAGCGAGGTTTAACAAATATTAGTGGTATTTCACACCCCCTGATAACCCGCAGCAGTAGCAGCAGGATCCTTCCGAGGATTCGCGCTTTGTGGCAGTTACACCTCCGCCACCACCGCCGCCAGTTCATCAACCACCGCTAGAACCACCAAGGTGAAGGAGAACAGGTGCACACATATCCGCGCGAGGAGGGGATTTTCACTTTAGTACTCCCCAACACTCTAGTGGCAGTCACTACCCGCCACTGCATGAAGACCCACAAATGGGTGGGCCTTCAAATCCAGTCGCAGAGGTGAATTCTGCACCTATCGCGCCACCACCACCGGGAATGGGAAACCCAATTCCTACGTACACGGGTTCAACGAGGTACAACCCATTTGAGCAGCCGGCACACACTACTTATAACTATGCTGAAGCCGACCCTTACCTCGTAGCAGCAAACTACAATGCCCTCCACCCAGAAGGGCCATATGGAGCCCCTTGGGGAGTGGGATACCCAACTCATGGGTATCAAGCACCTGCTCAGCCTTAGTTTCAGCACCAGCCGCAACCACCACAGTTTTCCCCACCAGAGCAGGAGGAAATCCTTCAAAGACTAAGCAGGGTGGAGCGAGACTTTCAGGAGGAACGTAGGAACAACAGGGGATTCCTCAAAGGCCTAGCAAACCTACTAAAGGGGAAGAAGAAGAAGAGGGATCATTGAATCTCTATGTGTATTGTTGTATTTCCTATTTCAATCAAGTCCCTTCGTGGACATTTATCTATGTATTTAGTCCCTGCGTGGACATCTATTTTAGTAATTGGTCCCTGCGAGGACTTGTATTTCAGTTTAGCCCCTGCGTGGGTAAGTTGTTCTGTTAGAAGTCTCGTTTAGGGCAATGTGTACCCTCTAAATTTTTAATGGAATGTTAAGTTTATAAATTTCATTTTTGTCATTATATGCATAAATATATTATACATGAAATAAATAAATCAAAAATCATTTAAAAAAATGATCTGCCTATTAAATATTAAATAAGGATCTTAAACGTATAACCTAGCCTTCATGTCATTATAAGACTCGGCCAAGATGGTAAAACCTGTTTAAAAGATTCAAATCCCTGTTAACATCTGAAAACATGTTAACGCTCCTGGCAGACGTGATTCGTTAAAAATCACACACGTCATTCTTATAATAGGATTCTTCAAAAGATTTCTAACCTAAACTTAATGATCTATAAATCATGGGTTTGAATCATCAATTAAGATGATCATATGTTGACCATCCATTGGTAATATAGTGCCTACGGGCCATACTCATTGTCATATAAGACAAAAGACAGTAGTAGTCTTCGACTCCCTGTCAGAAAAAGGTAATAAACTATGTTCAAACCTTAATGTCTTGATTCTCTGAAATCCTGGCTTATAATTTAAAATGTCCTTGTGGCTAGGCTTTTGTGCTACTAACAAAACTGTTATTGTTTTATAATTAGGATAAATTATAATAGAAATCCTAAATAAATATGATTAACAAATTAACCAAATATGGCCTATGTCACCATGGTTAATAAATTGCCAAAAGAGACAATTCCATAATAAACTTACAAATAAATTATTGTCAATATCTTATGTAACAGTTCAAGATAAATGGCTGACTCGGACGAGATCAACAGTCATCCCCGGGAAAATAATGAGAATACTAGGATTAATATAACCAGGGAAGAACTCCGTACACTGATTGATACAGCTGTATCGAAAGCTATGGAGCAACAGTATAGTGGATCTAGCGGGACTCGAAGCAAGGCCCTATCTACACCGCCCTCTAAATCTGTCCCTAAAACTCATTCAGAGGCTCACAGCAAGCCACCCTCTAAGAAAGAGGAACCAAAGAAAGATGACGATCGACATTCATCTAATCAACACAGTGTTCCATCCAAGAGGATAGTGTTTGATGATAAACCACGTACCAAGTTCTGTACTTATAAATACTTTGTTTCCTGCAAACCCCGGGATTTCACTGGGGAGAAAGGGGCAATTGATTGTATGACATGGTTGGATGAAATGGACACTGTGGTGGATATCAGCGGGTGCGCTGATAAGGATGTAGTAAAGTTTGTATCTCAATCGTTCAAAGGTGAGGCCTTAGCCTGGTGGAGATCGTTGATTCAAGCTACCGGGAAGATTCCACTGTACAATATGACATGGGAACAATTTGTTGCCCTCATCAGGGAAAAGTACTGTCCTCAGCATGAGGTTGAAAAGATTGAGTCGGATTTTCTGTCATTGGTAATGAGAAATCTGGATTGCCAAGCTTACCTTACGAGCTTTAATACAATGTCAAGGTTGGTTCCTTATCTGGTGACGCCGGAACCCAAAAGAATAGCTCGTTTCATTGGGGGTTTAGCCCCAGAGATTAAGGCAAGTGTAAAAGCCTCTCGGCCAGCTACATTCAGGTCTGCAGCCGATATATCCTTGTCCCTCACACTGGACGCGGTCAGACAGAGATCGCTGAGGAACACGGATGCCGAGAAAAGAAAGCGTGAGGATGACAACTCACGGCGGTCAGACAAGAAGCACCAGGGAAACAATGACCACAAGAAGGGGTCTGGATCTAAGAAGGATGGGCATCAATCTGGAGATAAGCCCAAGTGTAAGGTTTGTAAGAAGCACCACTTTGGGAGGTGCAGACTTGACCCAAAATCCCAATCTCAGCCGAGGCCTTGTGGGATTTGCAAATCTTCAGAACATAAGACCCTAGAGTGCAAGAAGCTGAAGGACGCAACGTGCTACAGTTGCAACGAAAAAGGGCACATTAAGACAAATTGCCCAAAATATGCAAAGAAAGCTGATGAAGGGAAGAAGACCAATGCTAGGGTCTTCAGGATGGATGTGAAGGAAGCTGTGCAGGATGACAATGTGATCACAGGTACCTTCCTCATAAATGATGTTTATGCAAGAGTACCTTTTGATTCAGGCGCTGATAAATCGTTCGTAGATAATAAGTTTTGTGAATTGCTGAATTTACCTGTTAAAACCCTAAGTGTGAAGTATGAGGTGGAATTAGCAGATGGCACCTTAGAAACAGCCTCAACCATATTAGATGGATGTTTCATATCCATTAAGAACCACTCTTTTCCTTTATCCCTACTTCCTTTGAAGTTAGCCGGTTTCGACATAGTTTTAGGCATGGACTGGTTATCTCATAACCAGGCCCAGATTGTCTGCAATAAGAAGCAAGTGGTGATCAAGACTCCATCTGGAGAATCACTTACCATTAAGGGAGATACCCAGTATGGACTGCCTGAGCAAGTGACTATGCTCAAGGCCTCTAGGTGTTTGAAGAAGGGTTGTGTCATCTACATGGCACAAGTGACTATTGATGAGCCGAAGCCCAAGATTGAAGATATCCCCGTCATTTCTGAATATCCCGATGTTTTCCCTGAAGAACTACCTGGTTTACCACCAGATAGGCAAGTGGAATTCAGAATTGACATCATCCCTGGAGCAGCGCCGGTAGCAAGGGCGCCTTATAGGTTGGCACCAACAGAGATGAAGGAATTGAGAACACAACTAGACGAATTGCTAGCCAAAGGTTTCATTAGACCTAGTTCGTCTCCTTGGGGAGCACCAATCTTATTTGTCAAGAAGAAGGATGGATCGATGCGTCTGTGCATCGATTACCGTGAGCTTAATAAGGTCACCATCAAGAATAGGTATCCATTGCCCAGGATCGACGATCTGTTCGATCAACTTCAAGGGGCAAGTTACTTCTCTAAGATTGACTTAAGGTCAGGTTACCATCAACTGAAGGTTAGAGATGAAGACGTGCACAAGACTGCATTTAGGACTCGTTATGGTCATTACGAGTTCCTGGTAATGCCTTTTGGGCTCACTAATGCACCTGCCGCATTCATGGACCTCATGAATCACGTCTGCAAGCCCTAATTGGATAAATTTATCATCGTCTTCATTGACGACATCCTCATCTACTCGAAGAACCAAGCTAACCATGAGAAGCACCTCCATTGCATTCTGAAACTGCTTAATCAAGAGAAGCTCTACGCCAAATTCTCTAAGTGTGAATTTTGGCTTCGTGAAGTCCAATTTCTTGGACATGTTGTTAGTGAGCGTGGTATCCAAGTGGATCCCGCTAAGGTAGAAGCTGTCATGAATTGGCAAGAGCCAAAGACGCCTACAGAGATTCGCAGCTTTCTAGGTTAAGCAGGATATTATAGGCGATTTATTGAAAACTTCTCAAGGATTGCTGCACCCCTGACTTCGTTGACTAGAAAGAAGATTAAGTTTGACTGGGGTCCTAAGCAGCAGGAATCCTTCAATATTCTGAAGCAGAAGTTAAGCAACGCTCCAGTACTGACATTTCCTGATGGGATCGAAGAGTTTGTGGTATATTGTGATGCATCACACACCGGGATGGGGTGTGTGCTTATGCAGAAAGGCAAAGTTATTGCCTATGCTTCACGTCAATTAAAGGTGCATGAAAAGAATTACACCACCCATGACTTGGTATTGGGTGCCATTGTATTTGCACTAAAACTGTGGAGGCATTATTTATATGGAACTAAGTGTGTGATCTATTCTGATCACAAGAGCCTCCAGCACCTGTTTAACCAGAAAGATTTGAACATGAGGCAACGACGTTGGATGGAAACCTTAAATGATTATGACTGTGAGATAAGATACCATCCTGGCAAGGCGAATGTAGTCGCCGACGCCTTAAGTCGAAAAGAAAGAGTGAAGCCTATAAGAATCAATGCCAAGAGAATTGAGATAAAGAACAGTCTGAATGAAAGGTTGTTAGCTGCACAGAAGGAAGCTGTGTTGGAAGCTAACTATCCTAATGAAAAGCTAGGGGTAACTGAGGAGCAGTTATCCTATGGCAAGGACGGAATCCTGAGGTTGAATGGACGAATATGGGTTCCAGTTTATGGAGGACTTCGAGATGTTATTCTCCAGGAAGCCCATAGTTCTAAATATTTCGTTCATCCTGGAGCTGATAAGATGTACCAGGATCTAAAGGCAAATTTCTGGTGGATAGGCTTGAAGAAGTCTATAGCTACCTATGTAGCTAAATGCTTGACGTGCGCGCAAGTCAAAGCTGAACACCAAAAGACGCCAGGATTGCTACAACAGCCTGAACTTCCCACGTGGAAGTGGGAAATGGTGACAATGGATTTCATCACCAAGTTACCAAAGACAAGGAAAGGGAATAATACTATATGGGTGATAGTAGATAGACTGACTAAGTCAGCACCTTTCCTACCCATTAAGGAGGCCTATAGCTCCGACATGTTAGCCCAATTGTACGTAGATAAGATTGTATCTCTGCATGGCGTATCAGTGTCTATTATCTCTGACAGAGATACTAGATACACGTCACATTTTTGGAAAAGTTTCCAACAATCTTTGGGCACGCGCTTAAATTTTAGTACGGCTTACCATCCTCAGACGGACGGGCAGAGTGAGCGTACAATCCAAACTTTGGAAGACATGCTTCGGGCATGCGTGATCGACTTAGGTGGTAGCTGGGATAACCACCTGCCATTAGTCAAGTTCTCCTATAACAATAGCTGCCATACAAGCATCAAGGCTGCGCCCTTCGAGGCCTTATACGGTAGAAAGTGCAGAACGCCCGTTTGTTGGGCGGAAGTTGGAGATGTCCAATTGTCAGGACCTGAAATAGTCTTTGAAACGATGGACAAGATTGTCCAGATTCGTGATCGCCTGAAAGCTGCCAGGGATAGGCAGAAAAGCTACGCGGATCTAAAGCGTAAACCTCTGAAATTCGAGGTAGGTGATAAAGTGTTGCTTAAAGTATCACCCTGGAAGGGAGTGATGCGATTTGGTAAGAAAGGTAAGTTAAGCCCGAGATACATAGGACCATTCGAGGTCATCGAATGTGTCGGATCAGTTGCTTATAAGTTAAAATTACCTGAAGAGCTCAGTGGTATTCACAATGTATTCCACATCTGCAATCTGAAGAAGTGTTTCGCTGATGAATCACTAGTCATACCACATACAGATGTGCACATAGAAGAGAGCATGAAGTTTGTTGAAAAACCTATGTCGATTGAGGATCGACAGGTTAAGAAGCTTCGAAGGAAGCATGTGCCAATAGTAAAGGTTAAATGGGATGCCCGTAGAGGTCCCGAATACACATGGGAGGTTGAGTCCACAATGAAAGAAAAGTACCCTCATTTATTTCAGTAAATCTCGAGGTCGAGATTTCGTTTAAGGGGGTGAGGATGTAACACCTCGAAAATTTGTGATCAATGAAATAACGACACGTGTCATGTAAGACAAAAAGTAATATAAACCCGGATCTAGTTAAAGATGCATGGTAGGATTTTAAACGTGTCGACATGTTAATTTATACCTCTGAACGACCTCATTATAAATCCCAAGACCCTAATATATATTATAAACATCTGATATCCTCAAATCTGGTAAATGCTAACAATAATTGATTCGAATTACACAAGAATGGGATCCTACGAGGATATGCACGACAACATTCATTTACGGCACTTTCAAAAGGATCCAAGAAAACTTTATATCAAATCAAGGTGGTGTAAACTATTCATGACCCAATCAAGAGGCCTCATACTGAAAATAATGGCCCAAAATCATATTACACTAGTTGCCCTTTCAAAGCTTGAAAGATTAAAGTTTTTTGCCCCTGATAAAGGTCTTACGGACCGTAAAGGACCCCCTTACGGTCCGTAAGCCTTTGCCAGCGACAGTAATTTGGTCAGCAGCCTGTTTAAACGCAATAACCGACTTAAAAAGATATTTTCCACTTCCATGCGCGACCCCTACTGATTTTAGGACTTAGGGGCACATGTTAATGATCAGGGAACATTACTAGAGTTGTGTGGCATGATCATGTGCAATCACAAGCACTATATAAGTCCCACAATGTTTGCAACATTCTTGCATTCATTCCATCTGCATTCTTGAAGACTTCTGGAGTTCAAAAGCAAACCCAAGTCATCCCTAATCGTGCATTAGACCTTGGTAAGTATCCTTGACCTTCCCTAATTGAGTTTTACTTAGTTATTAGCTTAAAAGTCAAACCGTCGTAATTAACGTTTGACTTAGCGAATAATCATTAATGGTCCAGTGATTAGTCAAATTAAAGGTAGTTATAAGTTGGTAATTATGTGGGCATTAAACCCTTAAAAGGGCACCCACTGATTCCCACTCTAACTAGGACTTTTGTCGGGTCAAAGTTCGTGTTAAAAAGTCAATAGAAATGTAATTTTTGATTTAACGCATAATTAGCAATGTAGGTGACGTGTAGCCTATTTTATCACTCATATAACTTTATAATTAGTATAAAAACATGTCTAAACATGTCCGACCCGACAATTTTCAGTTTAGGACCGGTTCGGAACCGAAAGTCACGAAACTTTGACTTTTGCTTTGACTTCAGTTTTGACCCGTTTTTGTAAAGTTTAGAAATGCCTTAGAGATTCCTTGGGACCAGGTTACATGATGGTATAACCCTCTGTGATTGGTTCGTTGATTGTCTGATTCATTTACACGTTTCCGTTAATTGCTTAATGTTGACCATAATGCCCTTTTGACCATAAAACGAGAATTTTGGGAATGTGAAAGGACAATAATCTTTGTTACTGATTTATAAACATGTCCCTAAATTTTCACATCATTTTGAGGTCTAGATGAGGAGTTATGCTCAATGGCGAAATTAGAACGCTTTTTAGTAATTAAACGGCGTCATTAGCATAAAGCCTATCTAAACCCAATTTTTGACACCAAATCTTTTACCCACTGATGTAATATAACATTTTGGGATTTTTGAAGATTTTTAATTATTTTTAACCTGATCATAACCTAAGGTTATGACCTTGATTCGGTAAATACCGATTATATCCTTTTTGTGCATAAAATGAGTTCTACATAGTATTTTGACACAAATCCAATTGCTACTGATTTTATATAATAAATGGAGTATTTTGAACTTTATAACCTGATCAGAAAACTCAGATTTCCAGTATAACACGGAAATCGCTTAAAATGGCTTTTTACGCGTATTAAACACCTGGTATGGGTTTAAAACCATTTTGTCACATAAGACTTATTACCAACTGATATAACCTGTTAAAATGAGTTGTTCTACTGATTATATCAGACCCGAGTCTCAGAACTTTAATTAATCTCTTTTATAATCTTTAAAATGACCAAAATACCCCTACGGGGCTTAAATTGAGATTAAACTCGTTATGGGCATAATGGAAGATATCCTACTGATATCACAACATATTTAAGGCATATTAACTTAGGAAACCTGTTTAGGACTCTTCTGGTTGCCCGTTACGCTTCTTGCGCGATCGGTTCGGTTTATGTAACTAGTTTGCATAAATTAGCCGAAACGGGTCAAACCTTATCGTTTTTATCTAAAAATCCAGAATGTGTTTAGTTTACCCATATTATACAAGTCTTCAAACTTGTCGGGTCTAAATCACATTCCATTCTGGTCTTCGCTTAATCATGCGTACGAACCGTATCTTTCTTTAAAACTAACCGGTCTAAGTTTAGGCTTAATTAAAGACCCGTTAGGATTCTAATAGGTTATTATAAACCTTTGTTCCAGAGTAGGAGACCCGGTAAAAGCTACCCGCATTGCTATTTGTGATTTATACTTGCAAAGGTAAATACTTTTAACTTATTTTCCCTATACGGGCTTGGGGTATGGTATATAAAATACCGCCTGGTCGGGCATTGAATCTTTAATCGATTAGAGGTTAAATCATTGAGATGTCCCGTTTGAAAATGTTTTGTTTGCTTAAAGCCTTTGGGGGGTTAATGACCATGTCCCGGATATCTTTGGCATCATTTTACGAAATGGCCACGACCTGAGCACGGGGTGTAGGCGTACACCCGTCAGTGCATAAATAAATAATGTGGTGTGTCTATTGATCTTTAACCCGGTCTACGGATCGGGCTACTGAACGCATAAGGAACATGTAATTCTTTTACACGATTATATTCAAATAATTATCCCAAGTTATAAAAAGCTTGTGCCACGTGCATTCAAATCAATTTTATTAAACCTTTTCAAATGAGTCAATTAATTGTATTTACTAGTGTAAACTGACGTATTTTCTCAAAAAGGTTAAGTGCAGGTACTACTCGTAATAGGCTGGCTTTCTCCTAACATCCACAATAAGTCTCGCAAGCTTAGATGACATAAAACTGTTGAACGATGTTTCCTATTTATTTTGATCCACCTGTGGATTAGTTTCAACTATTTGTGATACTTAATATTACAATATTATTTGGTTGAAATATATCTACCTTTTGCTTCCGCTGTGCATTTAAATATTGTGTTGTTTGACTATTATGTTATCAACCACGTCACGATACTCTCCCACCGGGCACACCGGTAATATGTGGAAATATCGGGGTGTGACAACTGGCCTAGCCTTTATTTTTCAAATCAATGGGTAAGATGAAAATGTAGGTAAAAAAAGGGTGTAAGGGTATTTTTGAAATATCCTATTTTTAAACGTTCATAACTTTTTGCACCATAAACTTGAGCATCTTTTTATTTTTTACTTGAGTACCCTTTTGCTATATAAAATATGTTAGCTAAAAAAACCCAAAAAATGTGTTGTATTTCTATGTTTTATAGCATTTTCGTGTTGAATTTTTTATGCTGGATTTTTGTTTATGTTGATGCACTTTGTGGGTGCGGCTCGGTTCGGTTCGACTCGGTTCGGTTCGGCTCAAGACCGACGTCACGGCATTCTTCCGTCGTGCGACCCGGCAATTCGCGATACGAGATCGAAGTTTATGCGTGATGACATCATCATGATGATGTCACTTAGAATGCATATAAATTGAACTTCCATGCAACTCACGAAGACTTAGTATTCGTCCTTGATTATATATTCATGAAGAACCTTAATGTTCGTCCATATACACCTCACGAAGAATCACTCCATGCAACGAACACTCCATGCAACGAAGACTTCATGTGACGAAGATTATAAAGTGGACGAAGAATGATCAATGTTGACGAAGACTGATTGTTCGTCCATGTCTTTATTCCCACGAAGAATCCGTCTTCGTGGATATGAAGGGTTCGTTCGCCCCTGGGCCTGATGAATGTTCGTAGGCCTAGTTCCATTGTTCGTTGGCCATGTGGATAAGGTTTGGTTATAAAAGGAAGCTTGTAGATCAGATAAGAGATAGAACACAGAGAGAAAATACCAGTTAGAGTTAGTGAGTTTTTCTTGTAAAACATTGTGTTGTAACTCTTCTGGAAGTAATACAAGTGTGCTTAAACTTTGAATCTTGTCTTGTATTCTTGTGTTCTTTGCTCGGTTGCATACCCGTTTGGATTCCGCACAACCGGGTGTGTTCGGTAACAAGGATAGGTTGTTCTACATCCTCCGCTAGTGGACCTACAAGTGGTATCAGAGCCTTAGTTCTCATCCTTGTTAAAACCGAGCCGTGTGTCGAGTTTTCAAAATTTGTGTCTTGAAAGTTCTATGGTTTAAATCTTTGAAAATCATGTTATTTTGTTGTTAGTTGATATAGAAACCTTGTTAAATCTCATGTATATGTGATAAGATTTGGTTTTTGGTGAAGTTTCGAGCAAAGTTTGAGTTCGGTAGTTATTCCGGTGAACATTGTGATCGGAAAACTCATTGATTTCTTGTGACATTCATATTTTCTGGGTTTTGGTGTGTAAAAAATATTTTATTGAAAAGCTTAAAATATTTTTAAAGGAGTATTTCTTTTATCAGCTTTCTCTGTAGTCAAGATAAGGTGTTTGCCAAAATCTTGTCAACTTTCTCACCAAATCTCACCAACCCACCAACCTTGTCGGACTATCCTTGGTCAACTCTTCGTGGACAATATACTTATACTCTTCGTGGGCCAATTTAAAGAGTCTTCGTGGATACTAAGGGCATGTTTGGCTAAGCTTTTCAAACTAACTTATTGGCTTATTGCCTTATCAAAAAGCCAATAAGCTCCTTATAGTGTTTGACAAATGGAAAAGTGCTTTTAAAAATGACTTTTTGATATGAATGAAAAGGAGTTTTTGAAAAGTTAGGAGATTGTGACTTCTTGTTTAGCTTATAGCTTTTCAACCAACAAATTACCAATATACCCCTTATTTTTTAACACCCCTTATGAAAGAATGTCCATTTTAGTCATTTTACATCAATAAGCTAAGCCAAACACATTTTAAAAAACAACTTATTGACTTATTGTCTTTTCCCACCCCATAAGCTAATCCAAACACTTTTTTTAAGAACTCCTTTTCAAAAAAGTACTTTTCCCAAAAGTCATTTTTAACTCTAAGAGCTTGCGTAGTGGGGCGCTTTGCCCGGTGATAGCGCCGATAAAACGCCCGGAACACGAAAACGACCGGCGCTATGCTTCAAAATTGGGGGGATGGCGCGATATATATCGCGGCGTGATGGAGGGGCTCTTTTTTGGTTTGACCAATCAAAAATTAGGCAGTGTTTTTTATATTAATTAATAAAATTGAAATTTATTAAATAGGTAATGATGGGTAGGGGCTTTATGACTACGGGCTCTAGTGATATAACGCCCCATAAAGCCCCCGTGTGACGTGGCACGACACGTGTCGCATAACGCCCCACAAGGGGCTTTATGACTACGGATGGCCTAAGAGCATTCACATCCATTCCACCATATTTTCACCCTAAATTACACTAAAAAAACACTACATTTTCTCTCTCCTTTTCAATTAAATAATATTTTTTATACCTTTATCATTACATTTTCTCTCTCTTTCACTCACAACCACTTTCAAAATATATTAAAAAATTATAGGGGGTGAACAGTGTCCCCCCAAATATACAGATGAACAGTAACATTTTCTCTCTCCTCCACTCACAACCACTTTTTATACTTTTTATATTTTAAAAACACTACACACACAATTTGATTATTTGAATGTGAATGCTCTAATAAGCTTAGCCAAACATGCCCTAAAATGAAAAACACTTTTAGTGTAATTTAATTCCACATTTAGTGTAATTTTATTCCACATTTAACAAAATCAATCTTCGTGGACTTAAAATGAAAAACACTTTTAGTGTAATTTAATTCCACATTTTTCGTGGACTTGGTTCAGATTTGGACTTAATTCCACATAAAGGACAGAGCCTGCAATTTGTTTAGTTAAAGGACATCAGTTGTAATTTGATGTAAACGTAAAGGACACCAGTTGTAATTGACTCTTTAGGTTATTGGACACTTATCACTCTATAAACTTTTATTTCACTTCTTACAATTAAGAGTCTTTGTATAATAACTTAACTCTTAAGTTTACCGAATAACATTTTGATTTCTTTTCAGTTTTGAACTTTTTAAAACTTGTTTATCAGTTTCACAAAAAAGAAAATGAATTTGTGAACGCTCCTAGGGGTTGTGTCCCCGTTAGTACGTCCATCACACTTATTTCCTATCAACGACTTTATCACAAAATGTGGATAAAATTAGTCAAGGGTCTTTGGATTCCTTTTATCTATTCTTTGTTGACCGACGTTATATACCTTATTCTTTATTTCTCAAATTATATTTAACTAGAAGTAGCCCCTCGTGCGTGGTGGCGGGTTCTACAAGTTTTGTAAACCGTAACGAATAGCATCAATGTCACAACACTCCAAGCTATCACCAAAAGTTTAAAAACTCGTAAGGGACGTGAGATTGTCAAATGAGCATTTTAATAGTTCACCTAATTTGTTTTGGAAATAAATCTCGTATACGGTGGTAAAGATGATTATTTGACTTTGTCATGTGGTGTAACACTATTTGGGGATGAGCATGCATATTATTTAGTTACTATCATTATTAACAAACAATAAATTAGAAATATCATATCATTAACAAACAACAAATTCGATATAAATTGGATGCCAACCTACACTTGTCAGTGCATTTCTTCATTTATGCTCAAAAGTCTAAAAAAGTTTTCATACGGAATAGGCTTGAAATCTGACATAATAAAAAAAATTCACAGTTGTCGGTGCATGGCTACAGACCACAACTACCAACACCATCACAACTACAACCACCACAACCATGGCTAACACCATCGTCAACAAAACAACCACAAACATCATCTAACAACCCAGCCACCACCATCAAGAAAACCAGTTAATTAAAGTCGAGAAGAACAAAGGAAAAAAAAAGAGGCTCAGATTCAAACATCCTCATCGCCATCATAAAGGTAACAAGGTTGAGTGCCGCTACGGCTACAACCGGAGTTGCCATGCCAAGTAGCGGCCACCATCATCACCTGCTATCAGTGTCGGACCCAGGAATTTTTCATGGGGGTGCGGAAATTTTTTTAAAGATTTTAGGTCTATAGGTATTTAAAAAAAAATTGGTTCATATCGGGTCGGATCCGGTCGGTTCGGGTCGGGTCATGTAAAAAACAAAAGTAAACCAAGCTAAAATTTATATAATCATCAAAAACACGCCAAACGACGTTACAAACGTATTTAAAATGTCGCCGTACAGGTTTTCATTTTTTGAAATCTTTCCAAAACATCATTTAGAGCTACTTTTCAATTTTTAAATATATCCAAATATATAAATCGATCCATAAGTTCATAAAACAACACTAAAGTAGTAAACATATTAATCGCTCCATAAGTTATCGCTCCATAATTTTCAATTTTCTTTTTAAGACCTACTAATTGTCGATTACTTACGTCTTTTAAGTTGTAATAACCAAAAACTCATCTAAAAAACAAAATCACCCTATTAAAGTCTAGAACAACCAAAAAAACATCAAAATACATAAAAATTCAAACATTTTTTTTTATCATCTCTATAACTTTATTTCTTCTAAAAAACAACATAAAACAGCAATAACATTAAAAAATATAGGTACCTTGTATTGTTTGGATTCCATTGAGTTTGGTGGTCGGATGTTTGTGATTTCCGGCAAGAAATTGGAGTTGGATGGCTGTTGTTGTTTGTTGCGTCGTTGGGGAATATGATCGCAGAGGCAGACGAGGTCACGAGAGAGAGCGGGAGAAACATAATAGGAATGACGGTTTGGGTTGGGTTATTTTATTATAGTTCAAATTTTGTTGGGTTGGGTTAAGTGGGCTTGGGTTGGGCTAAATTGTTTAATAAGTGGGTTACAAACTTATAAATGGTGTTATATTCAGTGGCGGATCTAGGATTCCGACAAAGGGGTAACGTTTTATAAATAAGCCGTAACGAAATCGAAAAAACATTAAATTTTTCCAAAATTTACACTAATTTTTCCAATTTTTTTCCGATCAAGGGGTAGCGGGGGTTACCCCTACCATAGATGTAGGTCCGCCCCTGGTTATATTATCATAAAAGTCAGTGGTTAGGTTATATTTTTTATAAAAATATGATTTTTTTTGTCTAAGGGGGGCGATTGAAATTTCCAAGGGGTGCGGGTGAAAAATTCCAAGGGGTGCGGTCGATATTTTACCGAAAAATTAACGCTAAAAAATATTTTTTCAAGGGGTGCGGCCGCCCACCCACAAATGTGGGTAGGTCCGCCCCAGCCTGCTAGAACACTCGCACGCAACAACTTTCCAAAGCAGGTTCATCACCAACAGCCGAGGCTTCACCGATCCACTTTATCACCACCCGAATATGAGAGAGAGACATGATGGTTTCTAAGAAAACCAACATAGAAGTTGTAAAACAATGAGTACAATCAACAATGATGTAATGTTGCTAAATGCTACAACAACCGGTATCACACCGGTTTATAACCACCGTACAAAAGCCTAAACGACCTCAAATACATCATAAATAACCGAATCTATTACTTATATTAAAACAAAACAATTTTGGCCACTTGGCATTAGCTTAGGCCTCCAATTGCCATGTGGCATTCACTAAGACAACTTTTATTGCATTTAGGCGCTAAAACCCTCCTTGCTTTTCTTCCGCGTCGATGAACTATACGTTCGGACTTTCCATTTTCTTCCCCCTTTTTGTTTCAATCAGCCAAAAATCACAAACCCTAATTCTCGCTGCCTAATGAGAATTGTAACCATACTTTTCTTTTTTCTCTCCATTCTCCCTCAATCATCTCACAAAAACCCCTCTAAGCCGTTTTGGACACCTACACGAAACCCTAATTCTCATCTATCTCTGCCCATCTATCTCTGATTCATCTCAGATGGTCCTCCAGCGTCTTTCTTCTTCACACAGATTAAAACATAAAGATGAGAGGCATGGAGATATCCCTGAATCACACGCAAAAGTTACGGCTACAAAGAGCACTCAAATTTCTGTCTTCAGTAAGCAATTAACGCCTCCATCACCGTCGTCGTCGCAGACTCCATTCCCGTTAACCAGGAAGATGACGTTCTAAAGTAACCCTAAACCCTAACTGATACTAAGTTTTTCCTATTCATATGAATATTTATGTGTGTATTGTTATGAGATAGAAGAATGAAATTCGGTACTCCAAATATAAAATTGCTCTGTATTTGCAGCTTTAAGAGGATTTGATCCTGGTTTATATGTTGAACGTTTTTTAAGTTTCTATGATATTTGCTTTTATATTTTATCCTAGAATTAATTTTAAAAAGACTAGAATTTGTTGGTGGGGTTTTGTTGTACAACGTGGGTGTTGGTTTGAATGTTTCAGATGAATGAGACAATAAAAGTACAACATGGTTGTAACAAGCCCAATTTTAACTTCTGCTTCAGTTTGTGACTCTGGTTCTGAGTTGATTTTGTTGGTTACAAAAATGTGGTGATGTTACTGGTTGAGCTTATATGTGATCTGGAGCACATGGGTGTTTGAGGGTCGGACTCCGTTACATATGGCGTTCTTTTCCTTATTTTTACAAGATCTTTTTAAGTGTAATTGTCAGGTTGGATCAAAATTTTTTGTTTTATATTTATTTTTTTTGTGATATGTATGCGTTGGTATTTTGTGTTCTTTTGCTTATTTTTCGAGTTGATTTAAAAATTTTCGACAGAACAAGACATATCAAGGCTTGAAGTTTCAGCATATCTTCAACATTTTGGACATGACTGACATCAGGTTACAATTTCTGCATCACCCATGTCTTCAGTTCTGCTAATATTTGATTTAAAGGATTATGTTTAGTTCTAAATTGAGGTTTCTGCGAAAAAAGGTTGAAACTTTATCCAATAATATTGATTACCTTCACTTAAAAATCTTCATCACCATCACATGTGTTTAATTGATAGGTGTTTAAGGGCTGCGTGGATGGTTAAACAATCTCGAAAGGTAAGCGGTAATGGGCTGTCAAAATTGGACAGCAAGGTCACACTTTCGGGTGTAATTTCCAGACCAAATTATGTGGTACGATGCAGCAGCGAGTTGGGATTTTTTGCATTTGTTTGAGAGGTGTTTCAGGGCTGAGAACTCTGTATAAACAACCACGGTAAGTGTCGGTAAGGGCTGCCAAAACATATCATGAACGGGAAGACAACAATGAGTGTTTCGGGGCTGAATTGAGGTGTATGAACCGTGGGTATGTAACTGAAGCTTGGTGTTCTATCAAGGATTGCAAGATGATATATAGTGGTGGCTTGCGATGGTCGATCAACTAGAGAGAGAAAAAGTTTACCAGAGAAAAAATAGTAGCAATCAACATCTTTACGAATTGTATTAGACATATAGACGGGCCGCCTGTGAAATCGGAGGCCGAGCGGCAAAGAGTGATCCAATGTATCGAAGCCGCCATCGAAAGAAGAGTATCCGAGGTACGACGATAAAAAATAAAAAAAATATTTGTATTGGTAGAACTATGCACAACGGTTAATATTAGATGCAAAGATAGACCTAAACTTTTGTTTGACACCATTTGCACGTTAACCGATTTGGAATACGTCGTTTTTCATGGGCATGTAGACGCCGAAGGACCGAAAGCCTACCAGGTTTGTTAACATTTTGTGGGTTTTTTGTTTTACCTTTTCGGTTATTTAACGAATTAACGTGTATTATTCGTGTTTACAGGAATATTGTATTAGACATATAGACGGGTCGCCTGTGAAATCGGAGGCCGAGCGGCAAAGAGTGATCCAATGTATCGAAGCCGCCATCGAAAGAAGAGTATCCGAGGTACGACGATAAAAAATAAAAAAAATATTTGTATTGGTAGAACTATGCACAACGGTTAATATTAGATGCAAAGATAGACCTAAACTTTTGTTTGACACCATTTGCACGTTAACCGATTTGGAATACGTCGTTTTTCACGGGCATGTAGACGCCGAAGGACCGAAAGCCTACCAGGTTTGTTAACATTTTGTGGGTTTTTTGTTTTACCTTTTCGGTTATTTAACGAATTAACGTGTATTATTCGTGTTTACAGGAATATTGTATTAGACATATAGACGGGTCGCCTGTGAAATCGGAGGCCGAGCGGCAAAGAGTGATCCAATGTATCGAAGCCGCCATCGAAAGAAGAGTATCCGAGGTACGACGATAAAAAATAAAAAAAATATTTGTATTGGTAGAACTATGCACAACGGTTAATATCCTGGATCTGCCACTACTGACTAACTAAAATGTTTTTTTTTGTAGGGTTTGAAGTTAGAACTGTGCACAACGGACAGAGTCGGGCTTTTATCTGACGTGACTCGTATTTTCCGCGAAAACAGTCTCCAGGTCACGAGAGCCGAGGTGACAACACGGGGTGGCAAAGCTGTAAATACGTTCTATGTCCGTGATGCCTCGGGGTATCCGGTTGACTCAAAGATCATCGATTCGATTAGGAAAGAAATCGGGCAAACGATTCTTAAAGTGAAGTTAAACCCTCGAGATTCGGATCAAAGCCCGCAAGAATCTCCCACTAGGTTTCTGTTTGGTGGTCTGTTTAAGTCTAAATCTTTTTGCAACTTTGGCCTCATTAGATCCTATTCTTGAGGTACAAGTTGTTTAATCCTAGGTTTATCGCAACTCGCAGTCTAGAGATACAACACACATGACCGTGTATATTTGTCGTCGTTAGTTTTTATTTTATGATCCAACAAGACGTTGTATCATCAAATTAATGTTGAATCCGTCTAACTTTATCGAATATCGTTTGTAAATATTAAGATTCAAGGTTTGTTCTTTGATCATATTTCTGGTTGTGACTGGAATCAATCCTACATGTTGGATTGGAAACCGCCAACTTAACCGGTTCGGTTGAGTACTTTTAAGCCGTATTCGTTTGGCCTGATTGAACAGAATTCTCAAAATATATTTATATTTTCATGCATCATTTTTAGTTTATGTTAGATTCTATATTATGTTAACATCTTAAATTCTTGCAAAAAATAAGGAAGTTCTATGTTGCATTATAAATTATAAATTATAAATTAGACAAAATTACAGAAAACAACCTTTATGTTTGCCTCAAACTATACTTTTCGAGCGGCGGTAGACTATGTGGGATAACCGATTCGATTAACTGATCAGTTATGAAAACCAACTGTGTTTACATTGAAGTTTGAATTTTCTATATGCCTTTTCAAGACCACTAGAAACGGAAATTGATTTGTAGTTGGATGGTCAAAGTCAAACATGGTCAAAGACAGTGCAAATATTTGGAAGTTTCTTTATGATTAGATTTGAACCAGCAAGATTGAGCAACCAGTTTGAGACATGCAAGGAGTGGTTGTACTGTACAATATATCAAAGATGTCAACTCACAGATTGAGGAAATATATTTTAGGGAAAATTACCAAAGTAGCCGTTTGACCAGGCGGTTTACAAAAATAGCCATTTGACCAGGCATAAAAATGCCCTTTCACGCTTCCCCAGCCAAGTGAACTCCCATTTTTATGCACCTTCAACCAGCCACAACCATGCGGACACGTGTCCATGGTGGCAGGCAAGCTTGGTTTCAACTTTATTTTTATTTGATTTTATTTTTAAATTCTCAATTTCTAATGATAATTTCTTTATGAAAAATGCAGCCACCAAAAAACTTGGCTAAAAAAAATCAGAAGAATGGAGGATTATTGAGAGGGAAGATGATGTAGTGGTGTGGCCAAACTCCAGCAGCGGCGCAACATGAACAGGCCATACCAAGGGTTCCCGGGTTATCTGGCGGTGAGTGATTCGAAGACAACTAACTGCTGTCATCTACCCGACAGCAGCAGTGTTGGGTTAATCTTGATGTTGCGGGTTATTTACGGGTTAAGTTCGGACCTATGCCATGTATCATGAGTATCCAAGATATTTGTCTCATTGTAGTTTACTAATTTATTATTACTTGAACTGTCATTTAATTCAAACGATTAGTTCAATAAATTAAACTTATTCATTTGTGTTTTAGTCCACCCGCGAACCTCGCGGGTTCTTAAACTAGTCATAAATAACCAAAAACACTTCAGCATTACCACGCATTTGGTATAAAGTATACCACCCCATAAACCAACTTATAACAGTATACAACCCCATTAATCCTAAAAAAAATCTTAGTTATTTCCTTTTTTAAGTAAAATATATATATATATATATATATATATATATATGGGAAGGTTCATTGGGGAACACTAAAAAAGTGGGGAACAGCGGGGAACCGGCTCAAACGAACTTCGATTGGACTCATTCCAGCGGCGTTGGAACCGGCTCGTCGAACCCTAACTAAGATCTCTTAACCCTAAACTCTAAATCCTAACTCCTAAACTCTAAACCCTAAAGCTAAAAAATAAGGCTAAAACCTAAGCTAAACCGTAAAATCTAAACTACAAACCCTAAATGTCACACCCCAACCGATGGCGCAATCATCGGGGCGCGGCACTAGGCGAATCTGATTGCTCAAGAGAATCCATAACAACTATATTGCGATAATATTTAATACATTCGTTATCCCATACTAACAAATAATACAATCACATAAGTTATCACAGATTTCTTGTCCTCGCGAACAATACAAATCCGACAACCTAGATTTTAGTTGAGTTTCTAGACCTCCTAGCTTGATTTGATATAGTCTGCGATCTAACCTGCAACATACGTTAAAATATTTGTCAATACAAAAGTATTGGCGAGTATACAGGTTTGATATGTATAGCGTAATAGATAGAAAGTGTAGCGAATTTCCATATGCAAGAACGTAACACACGACATATATACTCACAAAGCTGATACTACCAACTAAATCCTCGATGCTCGAATATGCGATGGCAAACTAGACCCCGTTGGGCGCAATAGTACTATACTAGTCATGGTGGGACGTCGCGAGTATAAGCCCTAGCACATATGCAACTAGCATCACGTATATCTATGCATAACAGTCATTCGCAAGTGATGATTCGATTGATTGAAAAATTCGTTTGATAAGTTCGATTTGCTAGAAACGTATGTTCCACCCAAAATACGATTAAAAAGGGTTCAAGTATACTCACAGTGCTCGTTCAGTAATTAAGCACCACTTGATTGATCGATTGAGAGCGCGTCTGAGTTAGCCTGATCGATTGAGAGTGCGTTAAATGGCGACGGGTGAAACATGTGACTATTGGCCATCCGGTCGGATGGCAATCCGATCGGATGGTCACTTGTTAGGAGAGGACATTGGACAGTGGCTATCCGGTCGGATGGCAATCCGGCCGGATGGCCATTCGTTTGAAACGATAAGGTTCAGTGGCTATCCGGTCGGATGGCAATCCGGCCGGATGGCCATTCGTTTGGATGATTGCATGCTTAGTGACTATCCAATCGGATGGCAATCCGGTCGGATGGTCACTCGTTTGAAGGTGCGGTTTGCTTAATGACTATCAGATCGGATGGCAATCCGGTCGGATGGTCATTCTTTGGGATGATGAGTTGGTCCGGTCGAATGGTGCTCATCCGTCCGGATGACATGTTATCCGTGCGGATGACATGTTATCCATCCGGATGACATGTGATCCGTGCGGATGACACGTCTGTTTCACATTCTGAACACTGTTTCTGAGTGTTTAACGGAAGGAATACGTGCGGAGTTGCCGGGGCAGTGTAATTTCGCACTAACACTTGAAATTCCATCAGTTCCGACCCGCTCTAACAGTCGGGAATAACCCCGTTCCATCAGATCTGGCCGTTCTTGACGGTTTCTCATGTTTAGCTCGAAATCGCACAGTGCCTTGGTTAAATACATAGATTTAGGTGGGATTTGTTATCAAAACATGCGGAAATCACCCAGATCTGAGTCGTTTATGGTGGGATGAGGTCACAACTTGAAGTTCATATGAACTCTTGGTGACTTCACCTTAAAACACCTCAAATCAGTAGATTTCATGGTTAGAAATTGAGTTTTGAAAGATAGAATGATGTAGAATTGAGTGTAGATCATAGAAGTACGAGTTTTAGGTTGAAATCTTACCGGAATCGCGAGGAATCGAGAGAAAAAGGTCCTGGAGCGTGCTTGGTCGAGTGGGAGCTGTCACATCACTTGAACAGTGGTGTGGCAGGCTATTTATAGGCGAAATGAGGAGAAGGGGGTTACTGGGTCGGATGGCCCATCTGTCCGGATGGCCCATCCGTCCGGATGGCCCATCCGTCCGTATGGCCCATCCGTCCGGATGGCCACTCCGACGCGATGGATTTCTCCGTTTTCGATCGTTTTGATACTTTTCGAAGTACGTGCTTTCCATATTTAATTTATATTATATATATATCACTAGGGGTCGTATTTACGTATCCATAATTCAAGTTTCGATAATTAACAATCGGTTTTCGTTTCGAGTATTCGGTTACACGGCCATCAAGGAGGGTAGTATAGGTCCTTTCTTGATGTCATCGTGAACGTTTTTGTGTGTTGTGCCACAAAGACTGACGGGGTACCATTCACTCGTATTGTCGTCATCGTCACGCCGACTGGAGCTATAGCACTCACCCGAGAGTCCTTGTTAGCGTTAATCGTCTGCGTTTCGACACATCACGGCCACCGAGGAGGGTAGAATAGGTCCTCACTCAGTGTCATCGTGAGTGTTAGTGTTTGCGATGTGGTATAGTATAGTGATAATGTATTTCGAAAATATGCGATTTTTCCTTCGAATAGCGATATATGCGATATAGTTACATTATGATCCAAATCTCTGGTGGTAGGCGTGACGAGTATATCGAGTAGTAACAACGCACAAAAGTGCGGGTTGTTACAGTCTCCCCTACTTTAGGAAATTTCGTCCCGAAATTAATCCAATAGGTAGAACTTTGAGAGTTGATCCTGGATAAGTAGCGATACAACGAGTTAATCGGTTGAGAGTTGACAAGCGAGAGTGCTTCGAATAAGAGAGATCGATTGCGATAGCGAGAAGCGACGTAATGACCAAAGGTGCATCCCACGAGTTGGCGTTCCAAGAGTACCTCGAGTCGCGAAGAATTTGTAAGTTCGATGCGACTGAAAAGAACTTTGAAAGGTTTCTCATAACGTAGGGTTAACTGAGTCGATTGTTAACCAACGTTGCAAGAAAGTTTAGGTTTCAAACATTTTAAGGAATTCGAAAATGAAAACCGGGGTTACAGAAACTCTCCTAGGACCTGGGTTCAATGCTGAACTCGATGTCGAACCAACGTCTCAAGAAAGTCATGTTTTGATATTGCAAGAGGTTTTAAGGAAAAATTTGGACTCATGAAAGCTCCCCTCGATCATGGAGCTAAGCTGATTCGATGTTACCTCCACATCGTGAGGAATTTCACTTGTCCGAGGTTTTTAATAAAAAGTTTTATAAAAATCAGTTTTAACCGTTTGAAAAAGACAATTTAGCATCGGGCCCCACCTGGCACCTTCCCACGGAAGTTCGTTAATATGATTAAAACATTTATATATAGGAAGTACCAGCGGCGTATCCACCATGTTTCTCCCATATTACTTCTGTTTCGTGAGGCGGTGTCACGTGCGCCGATACGACACGGATAGAATTGCGCTCACTCGGTCCATTCGATAGAAAGTCAGACCGAGTGTAAGATAGAATCGAATAGGTTAAACTGGCGAGTTGAGTTGCGAACGTAGCTACAACAGCGTGCGCGAGTAGCCTGATGACACGAAACGCTTGTGTGTCATGTCTGGGTAGGCGTCGAGCGATAAGCAATAAGCGAATAGCGCGTTTTCGATTAGATTCCACTTTGAACCCACATGGCACGTTTCCACGAGGGTTTGCTAACATGGTGAAACACCATGTTTAACCAGGTTAGTTTCGCCTCGTGAAGCGATGTCATGTGTACAGACTGCAATGAACACCAAGCGAGCGATAAGCGAGACGCGATACGCGAATAAGCGGTTGACTGTGCACGATAAACGATAAGCGATTAGGTGATTAAGCGAATATCATGAATACAACACTAGTAGCGACGGTGACGATAACCGAATTACGATAAACGACAGTTGTTGCGTTGCAAGCGTTGGAGGGATGCGCGATTTATGCGGTTCGATTCGATTGATTAACACCACAGAGTTTAACTAATGTCAGCCCCACATGGCCCTTTTCCACGAAAGCCCGCTGATATGACTAAAACACCTTGCCTTAATCATATGAGCTTCATTTCGTGAAGCGAGGTCATGTGTGCTAACGTAACACAAATTTCTCAGATAACGGTAGGCGATAGCGATAGAGATTGCGAGTTACACATGATAAGCGATTGCGATTAGTTTGAGTTCGAGTCTTGTTTCGGGTAAGCTTAACGTTACGTTACGTTGCGACGCATCACGGTTATCGAGGAGGGTAGAATAGGTCCTCACTCAGACAACATCGTGAGCGTTAATGTGCTTGATGAGATTGGTTGCTATAGACTTACGATCAGTCTTGCGTTAATGCAATTGTCCTGCGAGGTAGACTCTCCAGAGTCCATCGATGAGGCGATTGCATTGCGTTTGCAGACTTACGACAAGTCTTGCGATGATGCGATTCAGTTGTTACGCCTTGCGATTGAGTGTAGTGTGTTGAAAATAATCGCTATAGTATAATAGGTCTAATAACGTTCAACTCCACGTGGCACTTTCTTCACGGAATTTCGGTAGTATGATAAAGCACACCTTGCTTGACCCCTACTACTTAGATCCCGTGGTTTAGTGTCATACTTCGTCGTAACGCTTATGGCACCTTAGAATTCGCTACGATCTCCGTGCACTGACCCAAATAATCCCGTGTGCACCCGTGATTAGCCGTTCCTTGCACGTTTATCGTACCTCGTTCTAAGAGTGTAGTGAGGGTAAAACACATTATTTCGTGATATAGTATATAGTATGTGTGTGGATCTAGTCTAAGTGTGACGACTAGAGAGTGAAAGAGGACACGAGAGCGAGAGTTAGCGTTACACATAGTGGCAACATTGAGTAATATAGTAGGTTTAAAACTTAGAAATTAACATCGAAAATCGTGTCATTACAACTTCATCCTGCGCTTGCTAGGTGCTTGATGCTGAAGACTTTCGCTGGAGCTGTTGTTGTTGTACTCAAGTTCGCGGTTCGATGCGGCAGTTGCGGGTGAAGTGACCGTAACAGTTGCAGTTATTGCAATAGCGACAGTCAGCCCCAACTGGGTGATGATAGGTACACGAGTAACACTGAGGATGAGCTCCGGTGTAGGCTCGTTTTGGAAACATCGGAACTGGTCGCAGAGGTTCCGGTTGCGACAGTTCGGTTGTTGATGAGCTCGGACTGGAAGTCTTTCGTTTGCGGCTGGGTTTGTCGGAAGATCCGTCAGCAGATTTGTCTGAAGAATCGTTGGCAGATTCGTCAGAAGGATCGTCAGAAGAATCGTCGACAGATTCGTCAGGAGAATCGTCAGCAGATTCGTCAGAAGAATCGTCAGCAGATTCGTCAGAAGAATTGTCGACAGATTCATCAGGAAAATCGTCGACAGGATCGTCTGAAGAATTAATGGCGATTGCTTGATAAGCTTGCTTGACAGGGTTCTTGGAGAAAAATCCTTCTATGAGTCGTTTGTTGTTGATTTCTGCGGCTAAGCGGTAGGTTTCTTCGATTGTAGCAGGTCTTGCAGCTTCGACAAAATCACCCACACACTCAGGCAAGCCGTGAATGTACTTCGAAATGGCTTTTTCTGAAGTGTTGACTTGACTTGGGCAGATTATGCTAAGCTGTTTGAACCTAGCGGTGTAGCCAGTGTTGTCACTTTCGAGTTGCTTGATTTTCCCGAATTCGTCTTCTAGCTTCTGAACTTCGTGAGGAGGACAGTACACTTCTTTCATGAGCTCTTTCAGCTCATCCCAAGAGAGAGCGTAAGCTGCGGAGATTCCACGTTTGTTACGTTCGGCGGTCCACCAGTCGAGTGCTCGTGATTGAAATACTCCGGTAGCACAAGTAGTACGGAAACTATCGGGACACCCACTTTGACGAAGGGTAACTTCGATAGAATCGAACCACTGGAGTAGTTGAGATACACCTCCTTCACCCGTGAACTCCATTGGGTCACAGGCTTTGAAGTGTTTGTAGAGAAAAGTAGATTGCGGCGCTTCCGTCTTGGAGTCTTCCGAGGCTCAAGAGTGGCTGAGAGAGTGCACTCGAGCGGCAATTTGAGGAATAAGCTTAACCACTTCCTTAGTCACAAGTGATGCAATCCTCTTATCGGCGCTTCGTTTGGCTCTTCTCCTGGCTACTCGTCTCGAGGTAGAGTTGTTGGAAGGCATCTAGACAGGAAGAGACTTGGAATGAGATTCGATCATAATGATTTTTGAGTTTTGCGATGCGATTGAGCGCATTCAAAACTTGATGCGATAGTATATTAGTATGCGAATCACATAGGAGCCACATAGGAAACACGAAATTCCTAAGTTCTCACGCAATGACTTGTTTGTTTATACGTATATATATATTTATATAATTGAAATTTGTAATCATACCCATACAGGTCGATTTAGAATATGCGAGGACGCGTTGAGGTGAGAAAACGATAGCGAAGGCGATAGATTATGCACTAGTTTTGTTGCGAACATTCGGGTTTCGTTTTAGATTGCGATGGCTGTGCGTTTTGTGCGTTTATAAAGCAGGGAGTGAAAATCGTTAAATCGAGAAATCGATAAAGCGTAAAGTTTCAAAACGTAAATAAGTTCCAACCGTTTGTAAGATCGGCAGTCGTATGATAGAATGCCTTGGGTGTTTAGGCGTCGACTACCCAAGGTAGCCCCACTATATTCAATAAGTTCATGCACGCGCGTTGACCTAGAAGACTTCATGCTTCCACTGGGATGCAACTCATGGCATTCATCTTCCTAGTTATCGCATGGCTCGAGTTATCGTGATAGTCGAGTCCTTGGTGAGAGCTTTTCGAAAACCAATTTATAGGGAGTGGAACGGCTTATTAAGGTACGGGTTTCACCCCTGAGTTAACAGTTTCGTTCCTAATTGTGGTTATGCTCTTCGAATAAATCCGTGAGTTCCACTAGATTTCGAGATGGAGACTTTCGTCGAGACGTGGATGTCACTCCTAACTCGATGAAAGGTTCTCGTGCTAGAAAATTGCGCTGAGTGAGCAATCCTATCGAGAGTTCTTGGTTTTCACACCTGATCTCGACTGGATCACTCGGTTTTGTTATGCGAGTATTTTTGAAACATGTGTATTGTGTCAGCCTTAGGAAAGGCTAAGCAGTATTCCGGCCTTAGGAAAGGCTCCTTCGTGTGAAGCTGTAGTACGCGGTGTTCACACAAAGTGGTATCTTTTAGCAATTTCGAGCGAGAGTATCAAGTAGGCCCGAAACAAACCCTTCTGGGTTCGTACGAGTCGGCCTGTTGGTACTTAGACTATAGACTAGGTCAATTTCTAAGACATCGACCCGGACTAGGTCGAGTCTGGCCTAATTCCCTATAGTTATGGCTCTGATACCAATCTGTCACACCCCAACCGATGGCGGAATCATCGGGGCGCGGCACTAGGCGAATCAGATTGCTCAAGAGAATCCATAACAACTATATTGCGATAATATTTAATACATTCGTTATCCCATACTAACAAATAATACAATCACATAAGTTATCACAGATTTCTTGTCCTCGCGAACAATACAAATCCGACAACCTAGATTTTAGTTGAGTTTCTAGACCTCCTAGCTTGATTTGATATAGTCTGCGATCTAACCTGCAACATACGTTAAAATATTTGTCAATACAAAAGTATTGGCGAGTATACAGGTTTGATATGTATAGCGTAATAGATAGAAAGTGTAGCGAATTTCCATATGCAAGAACGTAACACACGACATATATACTCACAAAGCTGATACTACCAACTAAATCCTCGATGCTCGAATATGCGATGGCAAACTAGACCCCGTTGGGCGCAATAGTACTATACTAGTCATGGTGGGACGTCGCGAGTATAAGCCCTAGCACATATGCAACTAGCATCACGTATATCTATGCATAACAGTCATTCGCAAGTGATAATTCGATTGATTGAAAAATTCGTTTGATAAGTTCGATTTGCTAGAAACGTATGTTCCACCCAAAATACGATTAAAAAGGGTTCAAGTATACTCACAGTGCTCGTTCAGTAATTAAGCACCACTTGATTGATCGATTGAGAGCGCGTCTGAGTTAGCCTGATCGATTGAGAGTGCGTTAAATGGCGACGGGTGAAACATGTGACTATTGGCCATCCGGTCGGATGGCAATCCGATCGGATGGTCACTTGTTAGGAGAGGACATTGGACAGTGGCTATCCGGTCGGATGGCAATCCGGCCGGATGGCCATTCGTTTGAAACGATAAGGTTCAGTGGCTATCCGGTCGGATGGCAATCCGGCCGGATGGCCATTCGTTTGGATGATTGCATGCTTAGTGACTATCCGATCGGATGGCAATCCGGTCGGATGGTCACTCGTTTGAAGGTGCGGTTTGCTTAATGACTATCCGATCGGATGGCAATCCGGTCGGATGGTCATTCTTTGGGATGATGAGTTGGTCCGGTCGAATGGTGCTCATCCGTCCGGATGACATGTTATCCGTGCAGATGACATGTTATCCATCCGGATGACATGTTATCCATCCGGATGACATGTGATCCGTGCGGATGACACGTCTGTTTCACATTCTGAACACTGTTTCTGAGTGTTTAACGGAAGGAATACGTGCGGAGTTGCCGGGGCAGTGTAATTTCGCACTAACACTTGAAATTCCATCAGTTCCGACCCGCTCTAACGGTCGGGAATCACCCCGTTCCATCAGATCTGGCCGTTCTTGACGGTTTCTCATGTTTAGCTCGAAATCGCACAGTGCCTTGGTTAAATACATAGATTTAGGTGGGATTTGTTATCAAAACATGCGGAAATCACCCAGATCTGAGTCGTTTATGGTGGGATGAGGTCACAACTTGAAGTTCATATGAACTCTTGGTGACTTCACCTTAAAACACCTCAAATCAGTAGATTTCATGGTTAGAAATTGAGTTTTGAAAGATAGAATGATGTAGAATTGAGTGTAGATCATAGAAGTACGAGTTTTAGGTTGAAATCTTACCGGAATCGCGAGGAATCGAGAGAAAAAGGTCCTGGAGCGTGCTTGGTCGAGTGGGAGCTGTCACATCACTTGAACAGTGGTGTGGCAGGCTATTTATAGGCGAAATGAGGAGAAGGGGGTTACTGGGTCGGATGGCCCATCTGTCCGGATGGCCCATCCGTCCGGATGGCCCATCCGTCCGGATGGCCACTCCGACGCGATGGATTTCTCCGTTTTCGATCGTTTTGATACTTTTCGAAGTACGTGCTTTCCAAACCCTAATATATTTAGGTTTTAGGGGTTATGATTTAGGGTTTAGGGTTAAGAGATCCTAGTTAGGGTTCGACGAGACGGTTCCAACGCCGCTGAAATGAGTCCAATCGGAGTTCGTTTGAGTCGGTTCCCCACTTTTTTAGTGTTTCCCAATGAACCTCACACTATATATATATATATATATATATTTATTCATCAACTTTCTCATACAGTCTTATCTTCATAATCTTCATTTAAAAACAGTCTCTTCTTATTTATATATCTATATATCTATATATAACTATATAAAGCATCTTCCATGGATATAATAGTCATTTCTAGCCCTAATTTTAAGATGGCATGTGAAAAGTCAGTTAAAATCCCTATTTTTTTTCATGTTCTTCCATTATTGCCCCTCTCCCCAACAAACCGGCCTCCAACTCATTGTCATTCTCGAATATCAATCACCATGGTTCAATGCGACCTTTCAGTACTCGTCAGTTCCCAACTCCCCTATAACCTAATGTTCGATTCAGGTTCCATCAATGGCGATGAATCTCATCTCCCCTCTAGCCTGTTTTTCGATTCTTACCTCAATCGACCCGGTCTTGTGAGATGGATAGATTGTTAAAAAAATCTAGGGTTCAATGTCAGAACCGCAAGGTGAAATTGAAGATTAGAGTTGATTTGAGATCCACCCTCGAAGATTCAGAAACAGGTAACCCCTAACCCTAGGTGCTTCGATTTGTTTTTTTTTTTTATTTCTCTATTAATGAGATTGTTCATCTTGCTTTTCCTAATGGGGATGTGAAAGTGAAGAGTGGTTATTGGGCGAATTCGCGAGGTGGAAGTGCTGCTTGTGGGATTGTAAGATTCTCTACTAAAAGATCCGGAGAGGTAATAGTTTAAGATTCTTGATGAATTAATGATTAATCAGTGATTATTTGAAAAGATTCTTGATTGTAAATAAAAATTTGTTCTGTTTTGAATTTAGATTGGTCGTCTTCCAATGGACTGGTCAAAGTGTTTGATTCCGCTTGTTAATTCAAAAAAGGTTAAAGTTCTTGGTAGATGTGTGACTGGTGGCGATTCGTGACCAGGAAATCGAAAGAGAGAGGACGATGGAGTCTTCAGGCGGCGGCGATGATGATATCCGTTTGAAGGTAATTATTTTCACCCACTTTACATCTTCATTTAGAGTAAACCAGACACTTTCATCGCAGACCTGTTGACCTGGCCGTAAAAATCCCCCCGCTGATTCAACGGCGATCAGCGCTGCTACTTGCTCCGCTGCTCGGTCTCACAAGGTAAGCACAAATTAGGGCAAAATTGTTTCAGTTCTTGATTTTTAGCTTTTGGTCATATTTCTGATTAATTCATGCACCAGGACTAATATGGATCTGCTTTGATTTAAAAAAATTTGAAGATGTGGGTCAATGGCGGTCACGGTTTAGGGGTGGAATGATATTGTAGTAAACTTATTTATTAAAAAAAAAGTTTAGGGTTTCATGAAATATATAATACACTATATGTGGCCAATGACGGTCACGGTTTAGGGCGAATGCTGTTAAACGGTTGAATAAAAGCGGTGAGTTTTCGAGGAGGTTGGCGAATTCGGCTACTGATTGGCCGTATTTGTTGCTGGAGTCGTTGTCTGAAGCTGCTCAAGCTGATTACTTTCAGGAATGTTAAAATGATGTTTAAGTTTATTGTTCGTATAATACAGAAGAGAACCAATGCTAATCGTGTTAATGAGATATCTTGCTTTCATGGGAGGTCGGTCGGGTACAGAAGGAAGAACAATCGAACAACAAGTTCTAGAGGTGAGTGATAGATTTATTTAAGTTTAGACACTAATGACCTTATTTACCAGTCAAATCCAGTTGTGCAAGCCTTTGGGAATGCCAAAATGGTGAAGAACAACAATTCCAGGTTAAAAGTCCGCATAATAGTACATTTAGATACATTTGTTTTAATGAATTAAAAGTTAATTTACAGGAAAGTTCACATGACTGAGTGTTTGTACCAGTCGTTTTGGTAAATTTGTAGAGATCCAATTCGACAAGCAAGGGAAGATATCTAGAGCTGTGGTTACAACTTACCTTCTAGAAAGATCACGAGTTTGCCAAGTGTCGGATCCCGAGATGAACTACCATTGTTTTTATATGCTCTGTGCCGTAACCCCGAGGTGACTTCATTTTTTTTGAAATACGTGTGAATTCGGTTATTGTAAATATTGTATTGAGTGGAGTTTGGTTTTTACATATAGATTATAGATACAATTGTTCTTTTTCAGGATGTCAAGAGGTTCAAATTAGGAGACCCGAGAAAGTTTCATTATTTGAATCGGACTAACTGCTATGAAGTAGCAAATATAGATGATGGGCGAGTGTATTTGGAAACAAGAAATGCTATGGATGTTATCGGAATCAACCAGGATGAGCAGGTAACAAACATGATGAAATGGGTTGGCCTAAAAACAAAAAATTCAACCCTTTTATAAAATAGTTTCGGTAGAATAAGTTAATTTTTTGAAATTATTTAGGAGGTTATATGCATTGAAATACATTAACAGCCCTTTTTCAGCCCTTTTGCCTCATTTCCTTTATGCTAGAATTATCCATTTACAAAAGTCAACCCATTTAAAATGATGAAACGGGTTGAATATGGTCACATATTTCAAACCTCTTTGAACTTGCTAAAGAAAGGTATGATAATTTTCATTTGTGTTCTTCTTTATCTAAGTATCTTTTAATCCACCATGCTATCTAATTTGTTGATCATTAAACTGAAAAGCTATAAATGCATATGTTCTTAGTACTTTGGTTTACGTGTGTTATCATGTGGTCTTTTTTTTTTTTTTTTTTTTTTTTGCAAAAGCTATGTAATCACTGGATTTCATTTACATTTGTTTGTGTTTTTAAGATGGATCTTCGTTTTTTTGTAGGTCATGGTTTAAAGAACAGGTAATGGTTTGAGAAGAGTTCAAGATCGAGCTATTTTTTGTACTATGAAGGTGTGCATCTTCCATAGAGGTTAGGTTTAATTTATGTACATTAACGGATTTGACTATAGTGATTTGCTGGTATGCTTTCCATACATTATTCGATAACCATGTTTGAGAAATTTATGTTTAATCTTATAAGGTTAGGTTTAATTTCTGTACATTAAACAAACTATTGTTTTAATTAGTTTTGATGACTGAATTTGGGCTGTTTTGATTGTTAATTTGAAGACAGAGGATATAACGTACTCCCTCGACGTTGGGGGTTGATAATAGTTTAAGGCTGGATGAGTATAGGAAGAATTTTAAAGTTAAAGTGATTAAGCATAATGAAGAAGATATGGAGTTTGATTTGATCGGAATTGATGCGTCCATTGCGAATGCTTTTAGAAGAAATCGCATATCTGAGGTAGTTTTTTTTTACTTTTATGATTGTTGTTTACATGTAGGATTATTAAACCGAAGAAATACGGCTGGTTATATACTGTTTGGTTTAAACGGTTTGACGGTTTATGGTTTTGGAACTTAGAGTTGGCCGGGTAAACCGAACTAACAGTTCAACATAATTTTCTTTTCTCAATTTAGGAAATACAATGATATATATATTATGTAGGAACAATTCTTATATTTTTTAAATTTGATAAAAAAATTATGCTTTGATTCTTTTTTTTTGTGTCTAAATCGTAAAAAAACGAAAAATTTCGACAAAATCGTGGTTAGCAGTTTCGCCCAAAATTTTCGTCAAAACCGGTCGAAGCGCTGGCTGTGTAAATCAGACCAGCCATTCAATATGTATTTTTTTCCCTTTTAGGAATATAATGATATGTATATTACGTATGAACAATCCTTATATTTTAAAAATGTAATAAAAAAGTTATGCTTTTGACTCTTTTTTTGTCTAAACCACCAAAAACGAATGGATTTGGTCGACCCAACCAACCGAGCCGGTTTGTTTTGGTTCGTCTTTTTCTCAAAAATCGTAGTTAGTGGTACCGCCCAAAATTTTCCTCGAAACTGGCCGAACCGGACCGTAAACATCCCCAGTTTTTCCCTTTAAACTCACTTTAATCGTTTGAATGCTATTTTGTATATTAATTCTTGCAAATCAAACTGGCCGAACCGGACCGTAAACATCCCCAGTTTTTCCCTTTAAACTCACTTTAATCGTTTGAATGCTATTTTGTATATTTTGTATAGAGTAAAAGAGTTAAATGCCATTTTAGTCCCTGTGGTTTGGGCTATTTTGCCAGTTTAGTCCAAAGGTTTCATTTTTAACTTGTGGGTCCAAAAAGGTTTAACAGTTGCCATTTTAGTCCACTGGGTTAACTTCATCCATTTTTTCTGTTAACGAGAAGGCCAATTCGGTCATTTTATATGGTTGAATTGCCCTTTTAGTTAACAGAATTACATACAAAATGACCAAATTGGCCTTCTCGTTAACAGAAAAAATGGATGAAGTTAACCAAGTGGACTAAAATGGCAACTATGAAACATTTTTGGACCCACAGGTTAAAAATGAAACCTTTGGACTAAACTGGCAAAATAGCCCAAACCACAGGGACTAAAATGGCATTTAACTCTTTTGTATATTAATTCTTGCAAAATGCTATTTTGTATATTAATATGTAACCAATGGGCTCAAGCCATGCACAGAATCTCTAGCAAAGAAGTGGTTGACTCAATGCGGCATTTTGCAAGGGCCATTCTTCAGTTATGGAAACGGGAGAAGGGAGAAATGTGACAGGCAGATGGTGGTTGATAAAAATCAAGACACAAATTTAGATAAAGAGGACGAAGTTTCTTAAGAGTTGCAAATGTTGGATAAAATGATTGTTGTTTCATTGATAAACGTTATGTCGTTAGGACACCATGTCTAGGAGAGTGAATGCACACATAATCATGGTTGGATAACGGGTCAAAGAATGTAGGGTCGATTTGGCCTGGCCCACAAACATTTTTTTTCTTGTTTAGTATGATTTTAAAAACTAAAAAAACATGAGAACCATATAGCCCAGTTGAGTAGTTCATGTTCGAGTAGCAGTGTAGTGAAAAGACTTGCATCAGTCGAGTGTTTGTGAGATGCAACTGAGTCGATTTATAATAGATATTATACTTGAATCGATATCAATCGGGACACCCGCCGCAACGCGCGGGCATCCTCACTAGTTTCTTTTATCCAACACAATCAAAATCAAACCAAAGAAAAAACAAAAAACAAAATCAAAAATAAAAATGAGAAGAGAAAATGTTTTAGAATAATTAGGTTCAGGTGAGACTTGCCCATCATCATCACCACACCTTTGTTTATCTCAGATGATTTTCCATCATCCTCATCTACTTGGCAACCAAAAAAGACCTTAGACGAACCAGCGCCATCATCAACTGCCCGGCAACAGTTATTCGACACGAAAAGAACAAAATGGCCAAAACAATTAGGGCTCAAGAACAGCCACCATGATCGAACGGATTTCACATCGGCTTAGACAACAATAATTTAAAGCCACTGGAACATGGATGGATGTGTTTTTTAGGCGATCCACTACCGATTCATGTCCCTTGCCACACGGCAGGGGTACACCGTCAGACAAGGCGTGGCAAGAGACGGGGTGGGAGGGGTGTGGGTAGAGTCACGACGTGGAAGATGGTTGCGGTGGTGGGTCCCATGCTTGGCAACTAATAAGCTCTTTCTTCCTTTTTTAACTTTTTGATATTTGGTGAAAGGGGTGAAACCATAGTAGATGTTATTGGAAGAAAGTCAAGGAGAATGAGGTTGTGATGTGTCGGTAAAATAGCAACTACTTTATGACGTGGTAGTAATGTGAAGTTGAAGAAACACCAGATCTAAATGACCGGAATCAATCTAGATCTGAGGGTAAGGTTTCTGCATAAAATGGTTAATCCCCTCATCGATGACTGCTGGATAGTACTTCGCCGTAATCACTGCAAAACAGACAACGCCGTTAGTCTCGCCATGGGGAGAATGGGGGTTCTCTCCGTGACAACCCTCCGGCGTGAGAATAAGTACAGTGATCTGAAGAAGATGAAGTAGTAAGAGTGAAAGTAAGTGAAAGTGAATGAAAGACTTGTACCTGAATTTTCTTATTTATAGCCGAAGATTTTGGCGCTCAAAATATAACGGAGAAGTTAATGGAATCTTCTTTTCCGTTTGCGGTTATCTCCCCATCCATGCACACGGATCGTGAGTTGATCAACGGCTGGGGAGGTGCCACGTGGAAAGTGACTTAATCTAGATCTGCATGTAATTTGTGCCATCATCGTGAATTTAGATGAATGCTCTAGATGCTGCCACGTCATATTCAGTTATAACCGAATGAGGCCATGCATGATGGCCATTTAATGCTTCTAGAAGTACAGCTGTGAGCCTTTGATCAATTGCCACGTGTCCAATTTGCTATACCAGAAAAGATTCCCTTTGCTTAAGTCTTTATTCCTTCATGTGCACGGATATGTTTAAGACTTGTCCTTAGTCGTTACACCTTTCAAACTTAACTGTGCCCTTGCGCGGGCCCGCGCAAGGGTGTTAAATGAATATTTACCGTCACTTATCTCCGGCGCATGATTATTAAGGATTGATCCTCCAAGACCTGTTTTAAACCAACTGCGCGGGGCGCGCAAGACCTGCTAAAGATGATCTTGGAGTTTAATAATGGTATGGTCCATTGCGCTGGCGCAAGGTTTTTGGGACCATACCCCTTCAAGTCCCCCTAGTCCAGTGGTGCTCCTATGCGCAAATGGCAAGTAGGTGGAGCACTGGACTATAAAAAGTGGAGTGTGCGCTTTTGCTGTTGAGAAGTAAACAAAGTTGCTCGGCGCAGGGTACCAATAAAACTTCTTAAAGAAGATATTTCTTTTCCCTCGAGATAAGGTTTTCATGATTTGAATTTTGAAAAAGGTGACTTGTGATAGGCCAATTGGTGAAAAGTACTATGCAAATGATGACGTCTGATGGTTTGTATGACAGGCTGTCAACAGTGTCAGACATCAAGCATTAATGGGACGTCGTCAGTCGTGACTGTCACGTGCGCGTGAGGCCTTAGCCGTTTCACCACTCGGCTTGATTATCGTGTTTTCCTAAAAAGGGGTTTTACGATTCCCTAGGTCATTAATTGCGAGGGGTATATATACCCCATTGCCACCTTGTTTCCAAGCACTTGCCTTCAAAGCCCCTTCCATCTTCATCATGTTCTTTGATTCTGCAATTTTATTTCTCTCCAAAATTACCATGTCTACTAGTGAAAAACCAGAGATTCTAGTAGAAGAAGTGTCTTCTTCTTTGCCACCATTAAAATGGTCCGAGGAGACTTTTAACGGGCTTGTTACTGGTTTTAAGTTCCCACCGAGTTGGGGTGCTAAATACCCTGAAGAAGGTCAGACGGCGGCACAAGCACCGGTCGGTTATATCACTTTATTTTGGGAGTATTTTGCCGATGGTAACTTCCGGTTGCTAGTTACAAAGTTTTTGCTTGAAGTGCTTGGTTATTATCGGTTCCACTTATCATAATTACACCCGATGGGCATGGTTCGAATACGTCATTTCGAATTCCTTTGCCAATCGATGGGTATCGAACCAATGGTAGATCGATTCTGGGTATTCTATCAACTGCACTGTTCATTGGGATTCTACTCATTCCAGCAACTCTCATTGGCAAAGAAGATTCTGCTTGTACCTCCTAAATCATACCATGACTGGAAGCCAAAGTTCTTCTTTATCAAATTGGGGGTGATACCACTGAAGATGGAGTTTCAAGGTGCGGATGAGATTCCTTTAGAGACCATAGAGGCTCTGGTTGATGAAATATGGTATCAAGACATCAAGGAAATCCCTGCCATCCAACTGCCAGAAAGAGCATTAACTGCTGCTAAGATGAGCTTGTTATGGAAAGCCGATCGTTTTGACAAACCAGTATACATGGAAGAGAAAGCTAGTAAGTTATAAAAAACTCTTGCTTATGTTGTATGAAATTACTGTTAACAGTTGTTCTCTTACAGGGGTTGCCTTGTACGTAGTGGCGTATAAAAAGGGAGAAAGGAAAGATGACCACTGTTCAATTCGAACCCAGTGAGAAGCCATGGTACCACCAAATTATGGGAAATTTTGCACTTCCCAAAGATGAAGATCTGCAGGCGCAACCTGCTCCTGGTGCTGGTAAGTACTTGCCCTTAAATGTTTGAGTAATATTGCAATATTACTCATTGCTTGTGTTGTGCTTGGGTAATATTGCAATATGACTTTTATCTTCTTTTTTGTTAGGTGAGTTGATAAATTTAGGCGTAGGCCCTGACTCAAAGAAGAAAATACGCGCAACTCCTGCTTCTACTGTTTCCAAGAAGGCAGATATGCCAAAGGCGGATATACCGAAAGCGGAAAAGAAGAAAGGTATGTGCCTTGTATTTGACTCTTGGTGTGATTACATAGTGGTATCTGACTCATTAGAGGGTCTTGCCTGTAGCTTTGAAAAACCTAAGGCGAAGCCTCAAGATACGGCGAACATCCCTGCATCGAATCCAGACGATCCGATTGATCTGGATTCTAGTCCTAAGCCGTTGGTAAGAATGAAAGCGGAGAAGCGGAAAAAACCTGAAGGGGGCTGCGGCGCAGCCTGTGAAGAAGATGGCCCGGAAAAGAATTGGTAATAAGGGTGATCTAGACGAAATTGCTGCAAAACTTTCTCCAGGTGAGTTTCTTTTCCAGGTTTCCGCCCATGTTGTATGTAGGGATGTAAACGAGCCGAGTCGAGCCGAGCTAGACCCAGCTCGAGCTCGGCTCGAGCTTGAATTTCAAATCGAGCTGAGATTTGAGGCTCGAGCTCGATTCGATTAGAATTCGAGCTAGCTCGGCTCGATCTAGATCGAACTAACAAAGAACCGCAAAATGTACTACTTAAAAAGCTCTTAAAAATGAATTTCTTCATAGACTAAGGGCCATAATTGCCATTTAATTTAACTATATGGCTAAATATGCAAGTATAAATAGTTAATTCACTTTGTACATTGTCTTTACCTTCTTTTATAGGGGAGATACTCCCTTAGTTTTTATTTTCTAAGCGATGTGGGATAAAAAAAATGAAGGATGTAAACCTTATCGAGCTAGCTCACGAGCCGAGCCAGGCCAAGCTCGAGCTCGGCTCATTTACAAACCGAGCTGAGCCGAGCCGAGCTGGCTGGTTTACAACCGAGCCAATTTCGACCCGAGCGTTATTCAAGCTTTTTTCGAGCGAGCTGCGAGCCACGAGTTTTTTGAACACCCCTAGTTGTATGATAAAGTAACTTTGTGAACTTTATGCAGAGAAAACCGGTGCGTCCATTCAAGCGGAGACCTTATTTTCTTTTGCTGATGATCGTGTTCCATCCCCCCCCCCCGAGCTCCACAATGGACACTTAGAGGGTGAGAAGACTGTGGAAGCGGAAGTAAAAACAACTGATGCTTATTTGGCCAAACCAGCTTCACCTGAAGTTATCATGGCCGCGCCGGGCCCTGAGAAAGAAAAAAGTTTTGTTGCTGATGAGGATGAGCCACCTGTAGTGACTGCTCCATCTACCTCTGCGCATATATACGAGCTTCCCAAGGATAATGTGCGGAGGGATCAAGAAAATGTTGAACACTAGGGGTTTGATATACATGGTGTGGAAGAAGAGTCCCCAATCCGCCCTGACAAGACTCCAGGCGATTACTATTATCGATCATACACGGAGAAGAGAATGGTACCTGGGTGCCTTTCCTCCTGCTGAAATTAAATTCCAAGAGGAACAAACACATGAGCGCACATATCGTGCATATTTGCAAGAAACTGCCAGTGCGTCTTCAACCACCCATAGGATCGTGTGCGAATGGCGCAGTACGCAAAAAGAATGGGAAACTTTTAAAGCTTCCAAGAAAGAGATTGTCGTTGAAAAAATGCAGATGGTTGTGCAAAAAGCTAAACTTGAAGCGGGTAAAGCCAAATTTGAAGACGAGCAAAAGACGGAGGAGTGGTCCACCATGGGTTGGAAGAAGAAGGCTGAGGCCGAAGCTGCCCTGCTTGCGGAGGAGCGCAAGCAATGGAAAGAGGCACGTGAGAGAGATAATAATGAAAAAATAACTCTCCAAAACGAGGCGGTCAATCTCAAGGCGGAGATTGAGAGGTTGAAGAAAGAAAAAGCTGATGCGGAAGCTGCCAGAGATGAAGCCCGGTCTCACCGAGAGCGGAGTGAACAAAGAAAGGTAGAAACTTGTGCAACTATTGCCCTTAAAATTAAAGAGATTGCGGAACTTACCTCTTTACTGCTTGATCAGGAACAAACGAAAACAGAACTTGATTCTGCGAGAAAATACTTGCAACTTGCGCAAGTGGAGAAAACTGAAGTAGCACACCGCCTCTCAGAAACCGAAGAGAAGCTTGAAGGCGCTGAAACATCCAGGGTGACAGCTTAGAGCTTGGTTGAATAATTAACTAACAACATGTTATGGCTGCAACATCATGGGATTATAAATGTAAGTGTCTCAAACCCTTTGTATCTTTTTGAAGAAGCTTACACGTAAACTTATTTTCTGATTTTGCCTACGCAGGTTGCGAACTCGATTCTGAACTCCATAGAGTTGGATGAATCAGTTGCCAAGCTGATGGTGACAGTGCGCCATGATGGCTATGCGCAAGGTTATGAAGAGTGCTCCCTCCATGTCACAAATGCATTGAAAGTAGATTGGGATACCAGCTGGTCTGCCACTAACGGGGTTGATACTACTACAGCTTTTGCTGCTAAAAAAGAATACAACAACCTTCGAGTGCCGGTAATGGACCTGGTGAATGAAGCACTTCAACATGAAAATTATGTGGACCATTTGAAGGAGATCTTCCCAGATGAAGCGGACATCTCTGGTGATGAAGATGTAGCTTAAGTAGTTGCAACACATGATGGTTGTTTTTGTACTTAAACTTTTGGGACGTTGATTCCCTTTTGTTATAGCTGTTGTTGCGCTTGTGCGCATGTAACTAACATTTTGCTATAAATATAATATATGTTTTGATTACAATATCTGCATGAGTACAATTGCTTTGTTTAGGTGAGACAAATAAAGATGATATAAAGCTCATCTGTGAACGTAGGACTAGACCTAGCGCAGTAACTTGTGACTGCAGACTGTTCATGGGACTTGTTTAGAATTACCACAGTGTTTTTTGTGCTTACCAAAAGTAATTGCATGCATTTGTAACAAAGCATAAAAATGGCACAATGTAAGTAACAATCTTTGTATGATAGGGCGCAGAGGCCAAGGAGTACAAAGATGTTAAGATTACACTAGGGAATAAATTAGATAATTAATGTTGTTGCGCATGTAAGTAACGATCCTTGCATTTTACTTTGATAAGGCACATGAAGCCTGACAAGTATAAAGGATGTTAAGATTACATATAGCATCTGCGTAGTTGCTGCGCATTCCATGTCCGGGGAACGTCAGTTCCATCTAACCTTCGTAGTGAATAAGCTCCTTTCCACAGGACTTCATTGATCACATATGGCCCTTCCCACTTGGGCGCAAGCTTCCCGGGACGCTCAACATTTGAAGCTTCATTATCTCTTAACACGAAATCCCCTGGCAGGAAAGTACATACGTGGGCCCACGCGTTGTAATACTTTTCTAACTTCGACTTGTACTTTGCCTCGTTTATAGCAGCATTTTCACGTCTTTCTTCTAAGAGGTCCAAATCAAGTCTTCATTCTTGCTCGTTATTATGCTTTTCCATTTCCAGCATGCGCGGTGAAGGAAGGCCAATTTCAGCGGGAATTACGGCTTCCGTTCCATAAACAAGACTGAACGGAGTCTCACCAGTGCTGGTTTTTGGCATAGTGTGATGAGCCCAGAGGATACTAGGCAACTCATCCACCCAGCCTCTTCGCGCCGTTCCCAACCTTGCTTTAATTCCATCGACAATTTGCTTATTGATACTTTCAACTTGGCCATTGGCTTGTGGATGTGCCACAGAGGCAAAGGTGTGCTCTATGCTCATCTCTTTCATCCGCTTCTGTAAGTCTTCGGATGCAAAGTTAGTACCATTATCCGTGATGATGCGCAATGGCAGGCCAAAACGACAGATAATATGCTCCCAAATAAACTTTCGGATGACCATTGCAGTGGTTAAAGCCAGGGGTTTCGCCTCTACCCACTTGGTAAAGTAATCCACAGCCACTATAATGAATTTCACAGCGCCAGGCGCATTAGGAAATGGACCCTCCAAATCAATTGCCCATTGCTGAAAAGGTCAAGCTGTCGTTACTGGGACCAACGGATTTTTCAGGCGCAGGGTTTTTGGAGCATGGCGCTGACATGATGCGCATTTGCGTAGAGTTTCCACAGCATCTAAGTGCATACCAGGCCAATAATACCCTGCACTCATGATTTTTGCAACAACCATTCGCGGACCGGCATGTATTCCACACAATCCTTCATGAATTTCTCGAACCAGGTATTGAGCATCTTGTTTATCAACACAGCGTAAGAGAGGGCCCAGATATGACTTCCTGTACAATATTCCATCTAACATTTCGTAATTCAACGCCTTGTTTTGAATTTTTCTTGCCTCCGCCTTCCCCTCTGGAAGAGAACCATGTTGTAGAAACATAATAATTGGGGACATCCAAGATGGACTCCCGATTTCTACTACATTCACATGACGTAAAGGCACAGACGGGTTTTTGAGTACCTCAATGCGCACATAGGTAAATGCTTGAAACTTGTGGCTGCTAGCTTGCTGAGTGTATCCGCATGTTTTTTTTTTTCACTTTGAAAGTCTAAAACTAGGCAATCAAATATTTCGCCTGTTCGAGGTACAGAGCCATCGTTTCATCCTTTGCATCGTAGAGGCCATTGATCTGTCTAGCGACTAACAACTAATCAACGTGCGCCTCCAGATGTTTTGCTCCATTTTTATTTCTAAACGAAGTCCCGCGAGGAAAGCTTTGTATTCCGCTTCATTATTGGTGCTTTTGAAATCCAATCTGATGGCATAAGTAAACTCATGGTTATCGGGATTGAAGAAACGAAGACCAACCCCTGCGCCATCGTAGTTAGATGCACCATCCGTGTGTAAGACCCAAACACTATCATCAAACACTGGGACTGGGTTTTGAATAGCTTCACACTCTTGAATCTTATCTATCGGTACTTCAGTAACAAAATCAGCCAAGACTTGACCTCTGATAGCTGGGCGCGACTTATACATAATGTTGTGTCCTCCCAGTTCAATAGCCCATTTCACCAACCGGCCAGCAACATCAGGTTTGGACAGAATTTGGCCCAGGTGATAATTTGTAAGAACAGTTATGACATGACCAGAAAAGTACCTGCTCAGCCTGCGCGAAGCATGAACTAGTGCCAGAACGAGCTTCTCCATTATTGAGTAATGAGTTTCAGGATCAGTTAACATCTTACTGATATAATAGATCGGCGTTTGGACTCCGTCTCGTTCATAACTTTTTATATGAAAATGTAGGTAAAAAGAAGGGTGTAAGGGTATTGGAACATGGATGGATATGTTTTACACGCCGTTAAAAAATAAGAACCACTGGAACATGGATGGATGTGTTTCTTAGGCGACCCGCTATCGATTGACGTCCCTTGCCACACGGCCGGGGTACACCGTCAGACAAGGCGTGGCAAGGGACGGGGTGGGAGCGGTGTGGGTAGAGTCACGGCGTGGAAGATGGTTGCGGTGGTGAGTCCCATTCTTGGCAACTAATAAAGCTCTTTCTTCTTCTTCTTCTTCTTCTTTTTTTTAACTTTTTGATATTTCGTGAAAGGGGTGAAACCATAGTAGATGTTATTGGAAGAAAGTCAAGGAGAATGAGGTTGTGTTGTGTTGCTAAATGACAACTACTTTATGACGTGGTAGTAATGTGAAGTGAAAGAGCGTGAACCCATAACAAATAACGTTATAAAGGTGTAGCTTTTGATCATTTAATAACTCTTTAACTTAATTTACAAAACTAAATAGATGAAACGACTAGGACATACATGGTTGACATATTTAAAAATAGAATAGTAAATTTATCCATTATTAGCTATAATCATATTTTTCGTAAACCTATTTCAAAAAACTTAAGGAATTCATAGTATAATCCCCTAATTAAATATTTATATACTGGTATTAAGCCCCTGCGTTGCAGAGGTTGTCATAAAACTGTGTTAAGTAGTAGCAATACTATACAATTGTCAGCGACCACCAACACCGGAAAAGCTCGTAAAAACAAAATAAATAAAAACGAGAAAAAATAACGCCGAGTGAAAAGCAGACGTAAAATGTTTGAATCACGCACGCTCGTTGCTGAGAAATTAAACGGAAACGTAAAACATAGAAAAAATAACTAAGTCCATTCAGGACCCGCGTGTTGGACGAACTTGTCAAACGCAGAAAAATAGATGTGACGCAACAGGCCAATCAAACGGGAAAAATATACGAAAAAATGTTGAACCCCACAAGCACGTTGCGATGCGTTAACTCACAAAATTTAGAACGGAAACGAAAAACTTGGGAAAGATGAAAAGTATGGTGGACCAAAATTGAAAATAAAAAAGAGTTGGGATTAAATTGCAAAAGATGAAAATTTTTGAGTTAAAAGTAAAAAAACAAAGGGTTTAAATTGCAAAATTGAAGTTATTTATTAATTTTTGATAAAGATAAGGATAAAAATAAGTGATATCTATATATTGGTTATTAATTAATATATTAATATTAAAAGAAATTTATTAAACAAATATAAATATAATTTATGAGATTGAAGGAGACAGTACCATGTAACATTATTTAGAGTCTTCTATTATAAGTTAGATTAATGGTCATTTAGAGTACTGACACTAAGTAGTTATCTCCGTAAAATAATGTGAGTTTAAGCCACACAAACTAGATATTTTGTGGATTTTAGAGGTAAATATCATAAAATTGGTGTGTTCACCGTTTAGAAAAAAAAAAAGAAATTTAATATACATATGTAATAAGTGTTTTCCCACTACTATCTTATCAGTTATCACCCATAAACCCACCTACAATTTATAAAAGCAAATGTGCAGGCAATTATATACTAGCAAGGGAAGGTTTCAACATTTCACACTCGGTTCATCAATAGTTCTTTGTATTTTCTTGAAGATCACTTTTAAATTATATATTCCAAGTATAAAATAATGATCACGTTCAAAGTAACTTGAACCATAATAGTAGGTAATAACTTTAAACTTATATGATACTTCCCGTTTTTGTATTCATGTGACATAACGACATACTATTTGGTGGTGTGTTGCTATTCTCAACAAAAGTAAAGTAAATTTTAATCTTTATAAGTATATTATAGATGGTATTTAGGGGTTGAAAACTGCTAAAAAGTGTGATAGGAGCTCTAGCAATCAATAAAATGAAAAAAAAAAAATAGAAAGTAAGATTCATTATCTTAACTTTGTTATTTTTTACAATCTTATAATTCATAGGCAAAGTTATTTTACAAAGTCTCCTAAAATAGAAAATGGTATAAAGATACAATGGATCGTAAAATATAATATAATGTCCAGCAAAATTAACACAATGTCGAAGAAAAAATGCACAATGAGTCGCAAAAAAAAAAAAAAAAAAAAAAAAAAAACGACGCAAATATAGAAATAACATAATGATCTAAACAAAAATTTTAAAATCTACAAGCTAAGCATCCAAAATCGAAAACCTAATATCTCATTTCGTAGAGTTCGATGAGGGGTGCAACGTCGTTTGAATGAATGAGTTCAATAGAAGTCCGTTTGATACACTTCCTACGACTTTATATTTTTAGCAGACTATGTATTTGATCCTAACCCAAAATTTATAACAGAAAATATTTATAACTTTTTTGGTTTCATTTTTAAATCCATGACTAATATTTTTACTCACCAAGTAAAATGCAATCTCAATCAAAACCATAACGAACACTAGTGTATTTGCGAACTGTGCAAACTAATCCTAGCCATACACGTGTGTAAATCAATGGCTAGGATGATGAAATACACTAGTGTATTTTACGATTTGATAATGAAATCCTAGCCATATATGTGTGTAAATCAATGGCCATGATTTGTTCACTTAGTTCGCAAATACACTAGTGTTCACTCTAGAACCCAACCCTATTGATATTTGCACAACGTTTTATATTGTTAATTACATTTTTGTATATTGTAATGAGAAATTATACATTATACATATTAAGCAAAACTCTTGATGAATAGTGTTTTAGATTTTTTAAGTATTTATTTATATTTTAATGGTTTCTTAAGTATTTATCTATTTATTTTTATTCTAATTTTAAGCATTTATTTATATTTTAATAATACATTATTCCTTTATGTGACGATAATTGAATTGGGTACCGTATCTTCACGATCTAGACCGATTAATATTGTTCAAATAACATCGACACTAGTACCGATATTCGTTTTTTATTGTTTTATGTCGATGTAAAACACGTGTTGATTTCTCTATCGAACTCAATGTTTAGTCTTTAGTCTGATGTTCGTTTTTACCGTTCTATGTGGATGTAAAATAGGTGTGACTTTCTATATCGAACATGAGTGACGGTGTCGATGTTCGCTTTAATCATTTTCTATCGATGTAAAACAGGTTCTGATTTCTATACCGAGTGCATGTATCGTTGAAGTACTGTAACGACCCGACCTAAACCAATACCGATCCAATGCTCAAGGTATGTACCGCCGCAATACGCGGACTATTACCCTAGTTATATATATGAATACAAACTGTTGATGAACAATAAATCTAAATTTTAATACTTTATTTAATTTAATTATATTTATTATAGCTAATTATATATTATATTTTGATTTATATTGAAAATAAATAATAATTTATTTTTATTATTGTAAACTATACGTGTGCCGATAAAAATATAAAAAAAACATTATATATATGAATACAAACTGTTGATGAACAGTAAATCTAAATTTTAATACTTTATTTAATTTAATTATATTAATTATAGCTAATTATATATTATATTTTGACTTATATTGAAAATAAATAATAATTTATTTTTATTATTGTAAACTATACGTGTGCCGATAAAAATATAAAAAACATATATTTTTGTATTTGAGTATTGATATGTAACCAACGAACCGATTTCAGTCGAACAAACTTGGTACCAACATCAGTAGTATCAGAACCGGTATTCTTTTTATGGTTTTTGATTGATATTAATATATACCCTTTTGTGCATATCGCAACTTTATTTTTTTAGTTTTCTCCTTCAGCTACTATAGGGATTGCTGGTACCGAAATGAACCGAACCCCTACCAACTGATTATATATATATTAATAGAAAGTTATCATGAACAGTGATCTAGGGTTTTTAAGTAGTTATTTATTTTTTATTCTAAATTTGAGCATATATATATATATATATATATATCTTTTTTTATTTTTTTTATTTTTAGTAATCCCTTTTAATGAAATTTAATCATTATTTAATTTGACTTTTTTAAATAAGTTGTGTTTGTTAACTTATTCTAAAAATCTAACCCCGCGACTATGTTTATTTGATATATATTTATTAATTATTTTTTTAATTCTAATTTTAAACATAATTTTTATAACATTTAAGATATGATATTTTATAAATTAATGTCGTTTACCTTCTTTCGTTATTATAATAATATAGTATAATGCTTTATAATTATATGAATATACCATTACAGCATGCTTATTTTATATGTGTTTTGATAAAAGCTTTGTTCAAAATTGATCGAGTCAATTATAATTGATTCTTTTTGTTTATCACCGTGACAAACCGAATCGAAACCTTTTATATCATAAGCTATAACGAGTTTTGGTAACGAACAAAACTGATACCGTCCGAACAACATTGGTACCACGTCAATTTTAAATGAACATCGGTACCAATAATTATACTTTTGAAACCTTTGTCGATATTTATTTTTATATTTTTTTGATCGATGTAAAACATGTGTCTATATGTTTTTGGGCATATTATGACTTTATTGTTTGGGGTTTATCTTTCGGTCGCTATACAAAGTGTCGATTATGGTACCGGTACTTTATTGAATCGAACCGCTACCAACTAACTTCCCGCCGCAACGCGAGGGGGAAGTTCACTAGTTAGTATAAAAGGTAAACCGAAAACGATATATGTGGTTTTGAGTAGATCAATAGAGTGAAATTTTATTAGGGGTGTAAACGAGCCGGGCCGTGCCTGAGCCTGACTAGGCTCGAGCTCAGCTCGTCATGCTTTTATGAAGCTCGAGCTCGGCTCGAGCTATTTTGAGAACAACCTCAAACAAGAAAAAAACTCGACTCGAGCTCGCCTTATTATCGCTTAAACGAGCCAAAGCTCGGCTCGCCAATGCTAACATCATTATTGTTATATTATATATAAGAAAAAGTAAAATTTTGTTTGGGCTCACCTAAACGAGCTTTGTATTTCAGTCTTGAGCTTCGGCTCGATAACTAAACGAGCTCTATTACAGGCTCGGCTTGTTCGAGTTTTTAACCGAACCGATAACGAGTAGATCTCAAGCTTTTGGACTTGTTTACACCCCTAAATTTTATGATATGGAGTGTAATTTGTATGGTTTAAAGTGGTATAAATGATGTAATTCTCGTTGTAAATTGATAGTGGCTATTCAGTAGTTTTTTTTTTAACGGAAAATTTCATTCAAACAAACCGGCAAACCTCAAAACCAAGGCAGCCAAACCCCAAAAAACACTACATATTTACAAATTTACACCAATCTAACCAAGAACACGAGAAACCTTTAAAACTACTATTACACCAAAGAAAACCCAAAGCTTTTATATTACTAATAATATCTCCTATCTTCGCCTCTTTATTGTTGAAAATAACCCCGTTCCTCGCCTTCCATATGCACCAACAACCGATTCTAAGTAATCCCTTAAATATATCCTTTTCGTGCCCATTTAAACCGACATGCTCGTGTATTTGGAGAAGGTCCTTGAACTCGAAGAAGAACATCGGAGCCACCTTTATGTTTTAATATAATCATTATGCCATTAAAAAAGAGTAAACTCAATAGTGTTTTAATATCTTCATTATGCCAATAAATAGTGTTTTAATATATTCAATTATTCATTATGCCATTAAGGAGTAAACTCAATAGACTTGCCATTGACTCCATCGCCTCATTAATCATTATAGATCACACGCATATTAAATTTCCTAGAAAGTTCCCCTTCATTACTCTTGTTTCGAAAACTAAAGACCCGGTGGAACTCAATAACTACAGGCCGATTAACCTGGTTGGGATTATTAGTAAGGTGATTTCCAAGACTCTTGCGACTCGCTTGAAGATGGTGATTTCGAAAGTGGTCTCGGACTCCCAATCAGCGTTCTTGAAAGATAAATTTATTCTTGACGGGCCGCTTATTGTGAACGAAATAATATCGTGGTGTAAGAGAAGAAAGAGTAAGGCATTCCTCCTTAAGATCGACTTCGAAAAAGCATATGAAAATGTCAATTGGTCTTTCGTGGTGGATATTATGAAGCAAATGGGTTTCCTGGAGTTATGGTGTAGTTGGATTTGGGGGATTCTCAATTCCGCGAGATCTTCTGTCTTGGTTAACGGATCTCCTACTTTCGAATTCAAGTGTCACAATGGGATGCGTCAAGGTGATCCAATTTCCCCGTTCATCTTTTTGCTCGTTATGAAAGTGTTATCTTTTATGATGGATAAGGCTAAGGAGGAAGGTATTTTGAAAGGTATTAATACCCCGAATGACGGTCCGTCTATCTCTCATCTTCTATTTGCTGACGATGCCATTATTTTGGGGGAATGGTCTTCGGAGAATGTTTTGAACGTCGTAAGAATTTTACATGTGCTCGGGATTAAAAATCAATCTTTCTAAATCTAATCTTTATTGCTTAGGGGTGGAAGGAGGGGAGGTAGAGGAAAAGGCTTCTAGTATTGGGTGTAGAGCGGATAATCTTCCGTTTCGATATTTGGGTATAACGGTTGGAGCCAATATGAGTAATGTTAACAACTGGAAACTGGTGTATGATGTTTTTGAAGCGAGATTATCGAAATGGAAGGCGGATTCTTTATCCATAGGTGGCAAGTTAGTTCTTATCAAGTCTGTTCTTGAAAGTCTTCCTTCCTATTATTTTTCGCTCTACAAAGCACCCTGCAAAGTGATTAATGATCTTGAAAGAATGATTAAAAGGTTTCTTTGGGGGTGTTCTGGCGAAGGGCAAAAAATCCATTGGGTGGCATGGGATAATGTTTCCATTCCTAAAGATAGTGGCGGCCTCGGGTTATGTAAGCTAAAAGACATTAATTTGGCTCTCATTTCTAAATGGTGTTAGCGGTTCAAGACAGAGGAAAATAGCCTGTGGAGGAAGATTATCGCAGCTATCCACAGCGGGGTTCGGAGCTAGGATTTTTTACCGGCAAAAAAGAATTGGGGAGGCACTTAGAGTAAAATTGTTAAGTTGATAGCCAGAACGAAGGTGGAAGAGTCTCCGATGAGAAGTTTTTTCAAAGGGGTTCCGGGTAAGGGAGATAGTATAGCCTTCTGGCTTGACCCATGGGTTACATGCGAGCCGTTGAAAGATCTTTTTCCTAACTTATTCCAGATTGATGTTAATAGAAGATGCAGAGTTAGTGACCGCATCTCTAAGGGAACCGGTCAGGAGAGATTCGTCTGGCAATGGAAAAGACCTCCTGGCCAAGGGATGGAGTCGGAGGAGTTGACCCAGTTGTCCAGTTTACTGGAATCGTTTTCGGTCTCAGATAGCATTGATAAGTCGGTTTGGCTCGGGGAAGGGGCGGAGGATTTTAGCGTCGGTGCTGTTAAAAAAAACGATATTGAAAGGTCGCGGACGGACTTAGATAGAATTCCCACGGTTGAGGCCCTTCGTAGAAGAAACATTTTGTCACACCCCGATATTTCCACGTATTACCGGTGGGCCCGGTGGGGAGTACCGTGACGTAGTTGACATCATCATAGTCATACAACACAATTTAATGCACAGCGGAAGCAAGAGATAAAATATTACAAACCGATATAAAGTAATATCAAAGTATTACAAACGGAATGTAAAGGATCCACAGGCGGATCAAACAAAAGATGATTGTTCAACAGATCTTAACATCTAAGCTTGCGAGACTCTTTATTGATGCTAGGAGTAGCAAGCCTATTCCGATTAGTACCTGCACTTAGCCTTTTGGGAAAATACGTCAGTTTACACTGGTAAATACAATTAACTGACTCATTTTGAAAAATGTTTTAGAAAATTTATTTGAATGCACATGGCACAAAACTTTTTATAACTTGGGATAATTATTTAAATATAAACTTGTAAAAGAATTACATGTCTGTTATGCGTTCTGTAACAACTCTTATTAAAAAGTCCTATTTATTACTTTAAATTGTCCAATAGGAAACCCTAATTGAGAAACCCAAGTGATTCTGCATAAACCCTGAAATTTTCAGAATAATCGGAATCAGGATCAGGGCCCCTAAAACTTAGGGGGGGGGGGGGGGGTAAAACCTAGTCGGTATTATCTAAACAGTTTAACGTGTAAATTGAAAATGCATGCGAGACCAACTCACCTGAGCTACCTGGACACGAAGCTACCCTATGGTAGACCGGTGTCTCTCGCGCCACGCGAGGGAGCCGTTTTTCATGTGTAAATAGAGGAGTCTGTTACTTACAATTGTGCGTTAGTTCGACGTTCAAACTCAATACGTACGTTGAGATATTGTCCAATTACTACAAAAAACACACACGATTCACGAAGTGCTGCCGCAATACAGGGTAATAACTCGATCGCTGCTACGATTCAATGTTCGATCGATTAAAACTATCCAATGGATGTTTAAGTGTTGCCCACATTAGGGTTATGCTTTGTCATTCGTCGTGAATTCGATGGATGTTTAAGTATTGCACTTTGTCATTCATTGTGAGGGTTTGCTCTCGTGAGTTATCGTAAATGTTGTATTAGTTACTAACCTAGTTTTGTATGTATTGTTATTTAAACTAGGTTAACAAGGCTAATTCATAAACTAGACTCTGCTCGTGTTAAATCTACAATGTGAGTCATTCTCTTTTTACCAAATTACTTTCAAAATCATGTTTATTTTCTAAGTTATAATTACAGGGATTAAGTCTTTGTAATCACCAAATTACAGCCGGTATATGGGGTTTTGTATACATTACTTGATAATCTTCACCATTGGACAACGGGGTAGCCAATGGGTGATATGACCATAGTTACGGAAACGAGTCGAGTGACAAATACTGTGGGTAGTTGGTTGATATCTGGAAACATTGTAATCGCTCTTAATACTGTAAATTATAACAAATGTGTCATTTTAGTAAATAGAATGATTCACCAGTATTTCCCGCTGACAAAACCTTTTTCAAACATGTTTCAGGTGATCTGTTGTGATCCAGGAAAAGTGCCGAGAAGCACTACAAGCTTAAGGAAGTGGCTCAATATAAAATAAAGAAACATGTTTTGTAAAATAAAGATTTCTCAGTGAAATCACCTTATTGTAAATTACGGGGTTATCCCAAATTGTGAAATAAAACAATCAGGCATTTTTTTAGCTTTAAAAAGATCCTGTTAAAATCTTCCGCTGTCAACTCAATTAAATAAATACCACGGGATTTCTGTCCCGCGGCTCCTGGAACGGGTCAAACTGAGTCGGGGGGCCGTGACAGAAAAAGGTGGTATCAGAGCCACTGAGTTAAGCTAATTAAGTAGTTAGAAATACTTAATTTTTCTGATTACCATTATGTGATTATGTGTTTTATTAACTGACTATTTGTTAGTTACAGTATGGGTAAGCAAAAGCTTTCAAACATCTATCTTAAATTAGATAGTTTGCCAAAAGAGAAGGGAAGTTCATCCCAATCCTCAAGATACTCAGTAGATACTGAGGAAGGAATATTTGTTCGTTAAGCCCATTATGAGGAACCACTTTCTCCTAATAAAAGAAGTCTGATTATTAAGAAAACTCAGGAGAAAATAAAGAAATCTCAATCAAAAGAAATGAAAATTAATCAGGAAATCCAGAAACTAGACAGTAACCCACCATGGGAAAACAAGTTAGATGAAAAATGGGCGGATCTTTATATGCTAGCCACTGTAGCAGTAAATGCAAATCTTTAGAATACCATGACCCCTTATTAGCAACCTTATCACTTACAAGCCAGAAACGTTATCCAGTAAATAAATAAAATTACAATAAAACCTAGTATGTTTAATTGTCAATTGTTCTTTGTATTAATTTAAAGACACACGGTATGTAATAATATTTGAAGGTTATCTGTAAAATTTGTTATAAAATTTTAACTTATTATTTTTACATATATGCTAAACAGCATGAATGAGTTATCTGGAGCCCTAGAGAATCTCAACCTCTACCCTGTAAACATAGAAGTTTCCAAAGATTTTACTGGGTACTTTGCTAATGTGGAACAACCTATAGAATTCAACGCTCCACCTCTGGAGAAACCCAAGCCTAAGAAGAGGAGAAGATTGGTAGGATGGAGGCGTGTGCGTAGAAGGAAACCCGCCACTAGGAAGATTCCTAAAATAAACAATCCCTTAGAGAAAGGAAAAGGAATTGAAATCGGGGAAAATTCTAGACAGATGGAATTGGAGATTGGGGAAGATTCTAGGCAGATAAAGATGGAAATTGGAGAAAGCTCTAAGCAAACCCAGGAAATGACATTGCAGGAGGAGCTAGATTTTATATTGGCAAGCTGTGATACTATTAAGCCTGTCAATGAAAATGTTTTTACTCATCCTATTGAAACCCAAATTCCAATGAACTTGGAACCAGCAATCCCAGAACCTATAATCCACACCCAACCTCTAGGAATGGATGAGTGGTGGACTAATGATTGGCAGTTCCAAAACCTTCTCAACAATCCTTATACGTTTTTCCCTCAGTTTGACCCAGAACCTATACCAAATCCACCGATGAGTAATGAGAATATGGCTGAACTCCGCCATTTTGGCGAAGAGCTGATGGATGCTGGGAATAGGATCCGAGAGATAGGAGGACAAATCTCATGGAAATATGATGAGAGGGAACATCATTTTTAAAATGAAAGTTGACGAGGGAGAAGTGGGATGTGAATCTGTGTTTGTATAATAAACAATAATAGTAATAAAAATCAGTATGTGTAAAATAAACAATAAAACGGCTGTAAGATAAGAGTTTGTACGAAAGTATATTATAATATATAAACCAATGAAAATTTAGAAATTTACAATGTTGGTTATATAATTGTTTACGTGATTATGTGCGATTAATTGTTATATTTGGTTGTTTCTTATTTTATACTAATAAATTATATAAATTAATTATCAGATGGCAAACATTGGTAATGAACCAGTTAACGAGGTAAACCAATCAGAGCAACATCAGGAGGATCACTTTATGACTAGGCAAGATATAGAAAATATCGTTGCTCAAGGGATAGCCAATGCTATTCCAGCAATAATTGATGCTGCCCAGAAACTCGTTGAACCTCAACAAATCATTCCTAGCAAACGTATTTCTGAAGATAACTTCAGTAATAGCGTAAATGAAGGCAGTAATCATACTAATCACGATAATGATCCACGACAGGCTCCGCTCCCTAAGAAAATGAAAGCTGCAACGCCTGGTTGCACTTACAAAGAATTTCTTGCTTGTAAACCCAATGAATTTGCAGGTAATGAAGGAGCGACTGCTGCACTGCGTTGGTTAGAGAAAACCGAGGCAGTGATTACAATAAGTAAATGTGCCAAGGACGATAAGGTCATGTACGCGTCAAATCTATTTAAAGAAGGGGCGCTAGAATGGTAGAATACGGTACTTCAAGCCAAAGGAAGAAATGTGGCCTATGCCATGAACTGGGAAGAATTTAAGAGTCTTGTAGAAAGAAAATTCGGATGATGGGTGTAGACTGTCGAGGATATACTTCGACATTCTTCGAATATGCTAGAGTGGTACCAACGCTAGCTTCGCCAGAGCCGGTACTCATTTCTCGCTATATTTGGGGATTAATTAGCGAAATTCGTAATATCGTTAAAGCTGCGAGACCTCGCACTATTGACGATGCGGTAGAATTAGCTAATACCCTAACTGACGAACTGGTACGCACAAGAGATGAAGACAGAAAGAAGGAACTGGCTCAGAAAATTTCCCAAGGATTTCGTGTGAGTAATAATAGTAACTTCAAGAAAAGGGGAACATGGCAATCCTCAACTCCTCAGTTCTGCAGGAATTGTAAAAAGAAACATTATGGAAGATGCAATATAACCTGCAACTTTTGCAAAGCTGTAGGACATCGTGAAGAAAACTGCAGAAAGAAAACCATAATCTGCTTTAACTGTGGAGAAGCAGGGCATTTTAAAACAGAATGTCCTAAATTGGCCAAACCAACAGACAACAAAACCAAGACGGCCGACGGAGCTACTAAGAAGAATGCCAGAGCATTCCAGCTGACCACTCAAAAAGCAAAACTCATTCCAGATGTAATAGCTGGTACGTTCTTAGTTCACAACGTTTACGCAAAAGTATTATTTGACTCTGGTGCAAACCAAAGTTTTATAAATACTTCATTCTGCCAAACTCTTAATTTACCCTTAACCAACATTAGGCAGATTTTTACAGTCGAAACGGTAGATGAGAATTCTGTTAAAATAGATAAGGTTATGCGGGAAGGAAATATAGAACTTTCAGGTCATAAATTCTCTGCAAACCTGTTACCTATGAAATTAGCTGAATTCGATGTTGTGTTAGGAATGGATTGGTTAGTAACCAACCATGCTCGAATCCTTTGTGATAAAACTCTATAGAGATTCAGGCACCCACCGGAGAAGTAATCATGATTACAGGAGATAAACCACGTAAACCCATGAAGTTCATATCAGTAATGAAAGTTACTAGTTATGAACGAAAGCAAGGAATAGTATATATGATTTCAGTAATCATTAGTACTAAGGGTAAAGAACTTAAGGAGATTCCTGTAGTCTTAGAATACCCAGATGTATTCCCAAAAGAGTTACCAAGATTACCACCAGATAGGGAAGTAGAATTTAGGATTCATCTAATTCTCGGAACTACACCGATAGCCAAGGCACCTTATCGGTTAGCTCCTTCAGAAATGTTAGAACTGAAAAAGCAGTTAGATGAATTACTAAGCAAAGGATTCATACAACCTAGCTCATCCCCTTGGGGAGCGCCAGTGTTGTTCGTAAAGAAGAAGGATGGTTCGATGAGAATGTGTATTGATTATAGAGAATTGAATAAGGTTACAATTAAGAATCGATACCCATTACCTAGGATTGATGATCTTTTTTATCAACTTCAAGGAGCTAGATACTTTTCTAAGATAGACTTACGCTCAGGATACCATCAATTGAAGGTACAAGAAGAAGACATACCTAAAACTGCTTTCAGAACTAGGTATGGTCATTACGAGTTTACAGTCATGCCCTTCGGATTAATAAATGCACCTGCTGCATTCATGGACATGATGAATAGGATCTGTAAACCGTATTTGGATAAATTCGTAATTGTCTTCATAGACGATATACTTATTTATTCCAAAAGTCAAGACGAACATTGTAAGCACTTGCATGCACTCTTAACTTTGTTAAGAAAAGAAAAGCTTTATGCCAAATACTCGAAGTGTGAATTTTGGCTAAAGGAAGTGCAATTTCTAGGTCACATGGTGAATTACGAAGGTATTCACGTAGATCCCTCTAAAATAGAGGCAATTACCAAATGGAAGGTTCCGCAATCCGCAATGGAAATTAGAAGTTTTATAGGTTTAGCCGGATACTATAGACGGTTTATTAAGGATTTTTCCAAAATAGCTATACCATTAACTAAGCTAACCTGTAAAGCAGTTAAGTTTGAATGGGGACCTAAACAAGAAGAAGCTTTTAGGATTCTAAAGTAAAAGTTAACAAATGCCCCAATCCTAGCTTTACCAGAAGGGACTGAAGATTTTGAAATTTACTGTGATGCTTCAAAACTAGGATTAGGATGTGTGTTAATGCAACACAAGAAGGTAATTGCGTATGCTTCAAGGCAATTGAAAAAGCACGAAGAAAACTATACGACTCATGACTTAGAGTTAGGAGCCATAATTTTTGCCCTTAAAATTTGGAGACATTATCTGTACGGAAGTAAATTTATTGTCTATACGGATCATAAAAGTTTAAGGTACATATTTGGGCAAAAAGAGTTAAACATGAGACAAAGGAGATGGATGGAAATCCTAAGTGACTACGACTGTGATATTCAGTATCACGAAGGAAAGGCAAATGTAGTTGCAGATGCCTTAAGTCGTAAATATCATGAAAACCAAAGACGAGTTCGTGCTCTCAGATTAAATCTACAATTAGATTTAACGGAGCAACTGAAGAATTTTCAAGAAACAGCAATCAAAGATGATGTTGAAGGGATGAAAGGACAAATAAAAGAATTAGAACAAGGAGCTGATGGAATTTGGAGATTCCATAAAAGAAGAATTTGGGTACCTAAGCAAGGAGAATTAAGAGATAAAATTTTAGAAGAAGCCCATAAATCTAGGTATACCATACACCCTGGAAACAATAAGATGTACCAAGATTTAAGAAATAATTTCTGGTGGATAGGCATGAAAAAGGATATAGCTAGATATGTTTCTAAGTGTCTTACTTGTTCGCAAGTTAAGGCAGAACACCAGAAACCTTCAGGTCTACTACAACAACTAGAAATGCCAGTATGGAAATGGGAACTCATAACAATGGATTTTGTTACTAAGTTGCCCAAAACCAGAAAAGGTAATGATGCAATTTGGGTAATTGTGGATCGATTAACCAAATCAGCTCATTTCCATCCCATGAAAAAAACCTTTAGCATGGAAAGGTTGGCAAAGTTGTATGTAGATGAAGTCGTATCCCTACATGGAGTTCCACTCTCCATTGTATCATATAGGGATAGTCGTTTCACTTCTCACTTCTGGAAAAGTTTCCAAGAAGTTATGGGAACTAAACTGAACTTGAGCACTGCATATCATCCGCAAACAGACGGGCAAAGTGAAAGGACGATACAAACCCTAGAAGACATGCTCCGAGCATGTGTGATAGATTTTGGTGGAAACTGGGATGACCACCTACCCTTACTTGAATTCTCATATAACAATAGTTATTATTCAAGTATCGAATCTGCCCCATTCGAAGCACTATATGGACGTAAGTGCAGAACTCCAGTATGTTGGGCAGAAATAGGAGAAAGTCAATTATCAGGTCCTGAGATAGTACAAGAAACTACCGACAAGATTACTCAAATCAAGGAAAGACTAAAGACGGCTCGAGATCGTCAGAAGAGTTATGCAGACAATAGACGGAAGCCGTTGGAATTCCAAATAGGAGACAGGGTACTCTTAAAAGTTTCTCCTTGGAAAGGAGTAGTTCGGTTCGGTAAGAAAGGAAAGCTAAGTCCAAGATACGTATGACCATTTCCAGTAATCCAACGTATAGGACCAGTTGCTTATCGTTTACAACTACCAGAAGAGTTAGCTGGAGTACATGACGTATTCCATGTATCCAAACTCAAGAAATGTCTATCAGACGAATCACTGGTAGTACCTCTTCGAGATATAGAGGTAAACGAAAGTTAAAATTTGTGGAGAAGCCATTACAAATAGAAGATAGAAAGATCAAGTTTCTCAAGCACAAACGACTAGTGCTAGTCAAAGTCAAGTGGGATTCAAAGAGAGGACCTGAATACACTTGGGAGTTAGAATCAGAAATGAAGCGAAAGTATCCCTACTTGTTCCAGTAAATCTCGAGGATGAGATTTTATTAAGGTGGGGAGAATGTAACAACTCTTATTAAAAAGTCCTATTTATTACTTTAAATTGTCCAATAGGAAACCCTAATTGAGAAACCCAAGTGATTCTGCATAAACCCTGAAATTTTCAGAATAATCGGAATCAGGATCAGGGCCCCTAAAACTTAGGGGGGGTAAAACCTAGTCGGTATTATCTAAACAGTTTAACGTGTAAATTGAAAATGCATGCGAGACCAACTCACCTGAGCTACCTGGACACGAAACTACCCTATGGTAGACCGGTGTCTCTCGCTCCACGCGAAGGCCCCTCACGCCACGCGAGGGAGCCGTTTCTCATGTATAAATAGAGGAGTCTGTTACTTGCAATTGTGCGTTAGTTCGACGTTCAAACTTGTAACACCTCGAAAATTCACGTCCTATAATGTGTTGACACGTGTCATATGTTTGAACGTGTGAAATAATGTTCTAGAAGGACTAAAGTTGACAATCATGGAAAGTATGTAAATATACGAGTTCTAAATGTCAACAGTGGATAAATGTATTGTACATTAGCCCTACATGATGCTCATACCTTCAAACGAATAAATCATGGATCATACGAAGCTAAAAGTGAGAGATTACAAACTACAGGGGCTAAATGTGTCAACATGTTTAAGTTATACCTCTGAGTGACCTTTTTAGCAAACCCAAAGCTTTGTAAAGATTAATTATGCTCACTAGAATGCACGATTAAAATTTCATAAAGTTTCGTTATCGTATGAGAAAGTTATGACAATATTCGTGTACGAGGGGTTAAAGCGTCAATGTTGAAAATTATGACTTTTCGAGTGATAACAAAGTGATCAAAGACTAAATAAAGTAGGTATAAACCTTGAAGCCCCTGTGTGTCAATTTAGAGGGTTCAAATTGCAAGAGTAAAGGTGGATTGACCTTTCGAAGAACCAAGAGCCAGGGATGCAAACTGAAAAAGTGATTTTTACCCTGATGACAGCCTTGAGGACCTCAACATTGGGACCTTGAGGTCCGTAAGCTAGGACCCAGATGCAGAAACTTGTAAAAATTGGCTGTTCAGCCTTGGAACTGATTTTTAATCATTTGTTTCACTTCATGGGCGACCCCTAGACACCCTTAAGCACTAGGGACATGTGTATATCAGTTGTGGTGTGTGCTAGACCTTGTTGTCAACCAATTGTGGTGATTGAATTCACTATAAAAGGGCCTTCAAGTTCACAAACATTCCTCACACCTTCAATTGCATATCTGATCAATTCTGGAGCTCTCAAGCAGGTCCACCTGATCATAAGTCGTGCATAGGACTCTTGTAAGTCTGCTAATCCTTTCTAAATTGAGTTTAGCTTAGTTATTTAGCTAAAAATCAAACCGTTATAATTACGGTTTGACTTCGAGATTAGTCAATAATGGCTCAGTCATATCTCGAATTAAAAGTAGTTATAAGTAGGTATTTATGTGGGTAATAAACCCTTAAAAGGGTTCCCCCTGTTTACCACTCTAACCAGGTCAAACGTCGGGTCAAACATATAATTAAAAAGTCAACAGGAAGTTTAAAATGCCATTTATGCATAATTAGCTATCTAGAACATATATAACCTGTTTGATCATTGTTATAACTTAGTAACAAGTGTAAGAACATGTCCAAACATGTTCAACCCGACTATTTCCTGTTTAGACCCGGTTCGGAACCGAAAGTCGCATAGTTTGACTTTCACTTTGACTTTCAGTTTTGACCCGTTAAGGCATGTTTTAGAAATGCCTCAGAGCTTTAATTGGACTAGGTTACTTGTTAGAACAACCCTCTCTGATTATACACCTTGGTTCATTAGTTATCCAATTAATATGCATAATTCCGTTAATTGCTCATATGTTGACGGTTATGCCCTTATTACCTTAAAACGTGATTTATGAAAATGTAAAAGTGTAGAAACCTTAAATACTGATATATAAACTTGTATGCAAAGTTTGACATCAGTTTGACTTGTAGATTAAGAGTTATGCTCAATATCGCAAATTGAAAGCTTTATGTTAATTAAACGACATAATTAGCGTATAGCCTAGTTAAGCCTACTTTTTGACATCAAAATTAATACCCACTGATGTAATATATTATTTTGGGAATTTTAAAGATTTTTAATTAATTTTTGGCTGAGCATAACTCATAGTCGTAGGCTTAATCCGGTATTTGTCGGTTTTGCCCTTACGGGCCATAAAATGAGTTTTACCTATCTAAACGACTCCAAACCTTTTGCTACTGATCACATATGATAAGTTAATTATTTTAAGCCTTCTGGAAATACAAAAATACCAGATTTAAGTATCGAACCCGGAAATGGCCTTTAATCGCCTTATTTAGCGTTTTTAACGCATAGTATGTTTTAAAATCATATTGAACATACCCGGGTTGATACCTACTGATATTCTAGGCAAATTAGAATATTTTAACAGTAAGCAAAGGTTGATTAACTCAGACTTCGGTTTTGAGCTTTTCGGCTTATGTGAAATTACCAAAATGCCCCTACGGTGCATAGTTTGGTTATAATTGACAAATTTCACATATATGCTTTAACCTACTGATATAACTTATCAAATTGAGTATGTTTACTGTTTACATCAGACCTGTAACTCAGTTAAACATCTAAACTCTTTTACAACCTTTAAAATGACCAAACTACCCCTACGGGGCATAGTTTGTGTTTAAAATCGTTTCGGGCATAATGAAAGACATCTTACTGATGTCACAACATATTTGAAGCATATTAACTTAGGAAACCTGTATATGGCTCTTGCGGATACCCGTTACGCATATTACGCGTTCGGTTCGGTTTATGTAACAAGTTTACATAAATTAGCCGACACGGGTCAAACCTTATCGGTTTTATCTCAAAATCCAGAATGTGAATAATAATCCCATATTAAACAAGTCTCTGAACTTTTCGGGTCTAAATCACATTCTATCCGGTCTTCGCTTAATCATGCGTACGAACCGTATCTTTGAAACTAGCCGGTCTAAGCTTAAGCTTAATTAAAGACCCGTTAGGATTCTAATAGGTTATTATAAACCTTCGTTCCAGATTAGGAGGACCAGTAAAAGCTACTTGCATTTTGCTTATTGTGATTTATACATTGCTCAGGTAAATACTTTTAACTTATTTTCCCTATACGGGCTTGGGTTACAGTATATAGCATACCGCTTGATCGAGCATCAAATCTCCACATTAAGTGGGTAGTTGAATAATTTGATCGGCTCATTTAAACAGTCTTGTTTACTTTACAGCCTTTGGGGGGTTAATGACCATGTCCCGGATATCCTTGGCATCATCTTACGAGATGGCCACGACCTGAGCACGGGGTGTAGGCGTACACCTGTCAGTGTATAACTCAATAATGTGGTGTGTCTATTGATCTATAACCCGGACTAGATCCGGGCTACTGAACGCATAAGTAACATGTAATTCGTTCACAAGATTATAATATTAAATAATTCTCCCAAGTTAAAAGAATTAATCTTGCCTCTGTGCATTTTAATCAAATTATAAAACATTTATGCCATGTGCATCCAAACCAATTTTTAAATCATTTTCCAAAATGAGTCAGTTGATTGTATTTACCAGTGTAAACTGACGTATTTTCCCAAAAAGACTAAATGCAGGTACTAAACGTAATTGGCTGGATTGTCTCCTTAGCATCAATAAAGAGTCTCGCAAACTTAAGATGCCTGAAGTCTGTTGAACTATTGTTCCCATTTTATTTACGATCCTTCTGTGGATAAACTTCCGAATATTGTGACATTTGATATTACAATAATAAATTCGGTTGTATTATATTTTCAATTGCTTCCGCTGTGCATATTAATATTGTGTTGTTTGACTATTATGTTGCCAACCATGACGTCACGATACTCCCCACCGGGCCCACCGGTGACACGTGAAATTCGGGGTGTGACAGGTTGGTATCAGAGCCAACATTGAGTGAATTAAACACTATCCCTTAGTGTTTAATCTCAATGACACAGTAGCACATTCCTTGACCTTCTGAGTCTAGACTTAACTTAGGAATATTCTCAATCCTAAAAACTTTTACTTCCAAATTTTTATTGGATACGTCGCCAAGCGAAGAAGCCGTAATAGGAGTTCTCCACACCCAGAGCCCTGAGAAGCTGAGCTTCGTACCACGGCTAGAATGAAACGAGCATCCAAGGAGAAAGCATTCAGAAATAATACTGAAGATCGTTTCCTTATTAGTCCTTATAAGGACATAATTATCTTTCAGTACCTACGAGGACAACATTATTCCTTTCAAGTCCCGCTTAGGGCAACTTTATACTTTTATTTTTATATAGTGGAATGATTAAGTTTAAACTTTCATTCTAAACAAGAAATATTAAATAAATGGAAATTAACATTTCCTTTTGCAAGATCTACCATTATAATAAAATGGCAAAAATCTAAAAAGGACAAGACCTAGCTTTGGGTCATATTAAGACCGGCCAAGATGGTAGTTCCATAATTAGATTCAGATCCATATTAACACCTCAATTTAAAAATTGTTCTGCGTAATTATAAATTAAGAATCTTAAGTGTGAAACCTAGCCTTCGGGTCAATTATAAGACCGGGCCAAGATGGTAAGACCTGTTAAAAAGATTCAAATCATAAATTAAGAATCTTAAGTGTGAAACCTAGCCTGCGGGTCAATTATAAGACCGGGCCAAGATGGTAAGACCTGTTTACAAGATTCAAATCACTGTTAACATCTTAAAACATGTTAACATTCCCGGCAGATGTGATTCGTTGGAAATCACACACGTTATTAAGGATTCTTCAAAAGATTCCTAACCCAGTTTAATGATCTCTGAATCCTGGGTTTACATCATCAATTAAGATGATCATATTTTAACCATACGTGGTAATATAGTGCCTACGGGCCTTGCTCATTTCTACATGAGCCAAAATACAGTGGTAGCTATGACTCCCTGTCAGAAAAAGGTAATGAACTAGGTTCAAACCTCAAATGCTTTGATTCTCTGAAATCCAACATATAATTTATAATTGTCCTTGTGACTAGGCCTATTGTGCCAATATACCTTCAGGCTTTGATTTTCTGAAATCATAGCTTAAAATTTATAATTGTCCTTGTGACTAGGCCTATTGTGCCAATATACTTCCATGCTTTGATTCTCTAAAATCATAAGCTTATAATTTATAAATGTCCACGTGACCAGGCCATTGGGTGCCACTAATAAAACTGTTAATGTTTTATAATTAGGATAAATTATAATAGAAATCCTAAATAAATATATGATTAATAAATTAACCAAATATGGTCTCTGTTTACCATGGTTAATGAATTTCCCTAAGGGGCAATTCCGTAATAAACATCCCTTATAAGGGAAGTGCCTACGGGCTATAGTTAATGTCCTTTGAGACTAAAGACAGTGGCAGCCTACAGCTCCCTGTCAGGAAAAGGTAATGAACTTTGATTCAAACCTTAATGCCGCGATTCTCTGAAATCATGGCTTATAAATTTAACTTGTCTACGCGACTATGCCATTTGTGTTGTTATTAACTTATAAATTAGGATTTATGATAAAAATCCCGAATAAAATAAATATCCTTCCTTCCTTGTCAGTATGCATTAAAAAAAAATCTTAAAGGTGAAACCTAGCCTACGTGGCCAAGATGGTGAAACCTACTCAAGGGATTCAGATCATTGTTAACACCTAAGAATGTATTAGCCCTCCTGACAAATGTGATATGATAAAATCACAACAGTCATCCCTATATTGGAAATTTTTAATTTCCTAGTTGGCCTTATGATCTAGAAATCATGGCTTATATCATCTTGTGAGATGATCATATTATAAACATCCATGAGTGATGAAGTGCCTACGGGCTAAACTTGTTGTCCGATAAGACAACGACAGTGGTGGTCTTTGGCCTCCTGCCTAAAAATGTTGGACTACGTCCAAACATAATAGTCTATATGATCAATGCGATCGTGACTAATATCATCTAATACGATGATCACATTATTTAACATCCTTTAGTGATGTTTTGCCTATGGGCTATAATATATTGTCCATTTGTGACAAAGACATTGTGATCTCTAAGATTCCCTGTCCAAGGTAGTGAGCTATGCTCAAGCTTAATAGTCTATATGATCAATGCAAGCATGACAAAAATCATCAATACGATGATTAAGAATTTTAACATCCTTAATGATGTTTTGCTTAAGGGTTATATTATATTGTTCAATTAAGACAAGGCAATTGTAATCTTTTGCGATTCTTTGCCCAAGGGGGTGAGCTATACGCAAATCCCATAGTCTATACTATCATTGCGATCTTGACTAGTATCATCGGTATGATGATCAAAATATTTGCATCCCTCGTGATGAAATGCCTACGGGCTATACTTTATTTTAGTGTCGGTAAGACAAAGATAGTGGTGATCCTTATGATCCCCTGTTCAAAATAGTGTGATTATACTCAAACCTAATAGTCAACATGATCGATGTGATCATGACTAATATCATTAGATACGATGGTTATATATAAACATCCATTAGGGATGTTAATTGGCTTACCTTTCTGCCAAATGAATCGTCTTTCAAGACGATGACAGTTGTAGTCTATGACTCCCTGTCCAAAGGTGAAGAACCACGTTCAAACCTTGAAGCCCTAATCTAACAAGATTGCGGCTAATAAATTAAGGTCCTTGGTGATAGACCACCGAGTTATGTTTTAAAGTCATTCATGACAAGCCTATGTGCTATAATTTGTCATTCGTGACAAGCTAACATATTAAATGTTAACTTTCCTGGTGATGTGCCTTTGTGCCAAATTTGATAAATGTCCTTATGACAAGGCCGTTTGTGCCATATCTAAATGACCTTTACGACAAGGCCTTCGCGCCATATGATTTCTTACGTCCTTCATGACTGGGCCTTATGCCATATTTTTCTACGTCCATCGAGGCAGGCTTCTATGCCATATATATATATATATATATATATAATAAAAGTCTTGTAGGCTAGCCTTTGAGCTATTCATGATCGTTCGTGTGCCAAAGACAGTTGTGACATTATGATCCCCTGTCAAGCAAATATTGGACTCGTTCCAAACTTTGAATGCCATTGATAGTCCTTTTGTGACCTAGGCTAAATATAATGGAAATACGTTTAATTAACATTCACTATGAATGTTCGGAACAGAATAGCCCATGCGGTTTATGAATGCCGTGGCTAATCTAAGTCAGGTCATCAGGATGATGACCAATAATTGTTAAATCTTGGTGATTGGTACCAAGTTTCGAGTATGGAAAACTCAGATGAGGTAGACGACAGTCGCAGTACTATTAATACAACGAATGTTAATAAAAACTACAAACGTAAACCTCAATATTGATGGAGTTAATCTCCAAGCTGTGGTTGACGCAGCAGTTGGAGGGATCATGGGGAAAGGTCATGAGACAATCCAAAGAGCCGAATGCTTCTCGCTCTAAATCTCATTCGAAACCATGTTTAATTGCTCATGAGGAGGGCTATGTTCACGCTTCAAATATGAAGGATGAACCAAAGAAGGAGGATAACTCCCAGAAATCTGAGGAAGAGAGCAAGTACAAGCTTAATAAAAAACAACGAAAGTTCAGTAAGAAGCCTGTATACCTCAGAGACTGCTTCAGCATTATTAGATGGATGTTTTATATCCATTAGGAATCATTTTTCCGATGTCCTAGTTCCGTTAAATATAAGGACTCCATATAGTGATAAAAATCGATGGTTGCCTTAAAAATCAAGGCCATATTGTGGGTGATAAGAAGCAATTAATTATCAAGACTCCTTATGAGACAACCCTCATAATTACAGGTATCTGTACGATTAATTAATATTAAACATAAAAAAATGGTGGAATTGGCCGTCCCCGGAATCGAACCTGGGTCTAGGTCGCACCCTTTCGCGCGCCTAGCCAACCGAGCTAGGTGCCTAGTTTGTGAAATATCCTTTGTGATTAAATATAAGCACATGTACACTAACTTCCTTATATTCTTCTATAAGTCACCTACTTATACTCATTATTTTGACTAAGTATTTGAATCCAAGATTTTTACCTCTATGTTTAGTTACTCTTGGCTTACTTATGTTGACCAAACACTAGAAAGGACCTTATTAGAAAAACCTAGTATCCGTTTCGCAAAAAGGGAAAAGACGGAATAAAAAATTTTCTGACTCTCGCCATAAAAATTATAGACAGTCGACAGTATGTCGCAAAATTTTAATTCATTGACTGAGATAGTACCCTATTCAGTATACCCAAAATAATGAGTATAAGTAAGCAAACTTTTAGAGATTTTTCCCATTAAAAACCCCAGATATTAAGGGTAAGGAAAAAAAAAGTTACAGACGAAATCGAAAGAATCATTTCTTTTGTTCCTATCAGAAACCTTCAGTCATATGTTTTCGAAATGTCCTCTTTCTAAAAGGAAGTGCGTCAGCATATATAGTTGACATCTATTTAATTTCTATCAATTCCGAATCTCAGATGATATGATAAAAGCGCCATATGAGGATTGGTGTATCTTAATAAGTTCCATAGATTGCTTCCATGCCTGATCAGTATGGAGGTTTAATGCATGGGACCACAAAGATATTCCGGGAGGTCATATGGTACTAAAGTCAACTAATGGTATTCAGAAGAGATATCCAGAATGGAATTGTCCAAGTAAATGTTCCAGAGTAAGGAATTCGTGGACTAGTAACATAAAGGTGTCACTTATTTGACACAAGCAATGACGGATGAACTGGAGTCTGAGATATAGAAATCTCTGTAACCTCCTTGTATCTTAACTATCTTCTCCTAAGATTACCCTGTTTACCCATGAGGGGCAGGTAGGATTAAGATTTATATCTCATTTAAAGGCTGTATTATTATGAAATCTCCAAGACGGCTAGTACCGTCATTGGAAGAATCGAAACCCTGATAACCAAGTTTTAAAATAGAGGGTTCACATAGCCTAGCTCGATACTTCGATGGTTTTATATTGTTAAATAAGAAAGACGGTTCATATTACTTATGTACTAATTGCCGCAACCCTACTTGGGCAACGATTAAGAATTTGCCATCAGCCACCCAGGATCTGAGGGCAAATTATTGGTGGATAGGCTTGAAAAAGTCTGTAGCCACCGATGTAGCTAAATGCTTGACATGTGCGCAAGTCAAAGCCGAGCATCAGAAACCGTCAGGCTTGCTGCAACAGCCTGAACTTCCTACGTGGAAGTGGGAAATGGTAACTATGGATTTATCACCAAGTTACCTAAGACAAGAAAAGGAAATGATACGATATGGGTCATAGTTGATAGACTGACTAAGTCAGCACACTTCTTGCCCATCAAGGAGACTTATGGCTCCGATATGTAGGCCTAATTATACGTGGATAAGATTTTAGCTTTACATGGCATACTTGTGTCTATTACCTCTGACAGAGATACTAGATACACGTCCCATTTCTGGAAAAGCTTCCAACAATCTTTGGGCACACGTTTGAACTTTAGTAAGGCTTACTATCATCAGACAGACGGTCAGAGTGAGCGTACTATTCAAACGTTGGAAGACATGCTAAGTGCATGTGCAATCGATTTGGGTGGTAGTTGGGATAAACACCTACCATTAATCGAATTCTCCTACAACAATAGCTACCACACCAGCATCAAGGCAGCGCCTTTTGAGGCATTATATGGTAGAAAGTGTTGAACGCCAGTTCGTTGGGCGGAAGTTGGAGATGTCCAGTTATCAGGACCAGAGATCTGTTCGAAACAACGGACAAGATAGTCCAGATTCGTGACCGTCTCAAGGCTGCCCGTGATAGGCAGAAGAGCTACGCTGATCCTAAGAGAAAAGCTTTTAACTTTGAAGTAGGTGACAAAGTCCTACTTAAAGTATCACCCTGGAAGGGGGTGATGCGATTTGGTAAGAAAGGCAAGCTAAGCCCGAGATACATAGGACCTTTCGAGGTTATCGAACGTGTCGGGTCAGTTGCCTATAAGCTAAACTTACCTGAAGAGCTCAGTGGAATTCACAATGTGTTCCACATCTGCAATCTGAAGAAGTGCTTCGTTGACGAATCATTGGTTATACCAAATACAGATGTGCATATAAATGAGAGCTTAAAATTTGTGGAAAAACCTTTGTCGATTGAAGATCGACAGGTAAAGAAGCTTCTAAGGAAGCACGTACCTATTGTAAAGGTCAAATGGGATGCCCGAAGAGGTCCCGAATTCACGTGGGAGGTTGAATCCACGATGAAAGAAAAGTACCCTTACTTATTTCAGTAAATCTCGGGTTGAGATTTATTTTAAGGGGGTGAGGATGTAACACCTCGAAAATTCACGTCCTATAATGTGTTGACACGTGTCATATGTTTGAACGTGTGAAATAATGTTCTAGAAGGACTAAAGTTGACAATCATGGAAAGTATGTAAATATACGAGTTCTAAATGTTAACAGTGGATAAATGTATTGTACATTAGCCCTACATGATGCTCATACCTTCAAACGAATAAATCATGGATCATACGAAGCTAAAAGTGAGAGATTACAAACTACAGGGGCTAAATGTGTCAACATGTTTAAGTTATACCTCTGAGTGACCTTTTTAGCAAACCCAAAGCTTTGTAAAGATTAATTATGCTCACTAGAATGCACGATTAAAATTTCATAAAGTTTCGTTATCGTATGAGAAAGTTATGACAATATTCGTGTACGAGGGGTTAAAGCGTCAATGTTGAAAATTATGACTTTTCGAGTGATAACAAAGTGATCAAAGACTAAATAAAGTAGGTATAAACCTTGAAGCCCTTGTGTGTCAATTTAGAGGGTTCAAATTGCAAGAGTAAAGGTGGATTGACCTTTCGAAGAACCAAGAGCCAGGGATGCAAACTGAAAAAGAGATTTTTGCCCTGATGACAGCCTTGAGGACCTCAACATTGGGGTCCTTGAGGTCCGTAAGCTAGGACCCAGATGCAGAAACTTGTAAAAATTGGCTGTTCAGCCTTGGAACTGATTTTTAATCATTTGTTTCACTTCATGGGCGACCCCTAGACACCCTTAAGAACTAGGGACATGTGTATATCAGTTGTGGTGTGTGCTAGACCTTGTTGTCAACCAATTGTGGTGATTGAATTCACTATAAAAGGGCCTTCAAGTTCACAAACATTCCTCACACCTTCAATTGCATATCTGATCAATTCTGGAGCTCTCAAGCAGGTCCAACTGATCATAAGTCGTGCATAGGACTCTTGTAAGTCTGCTAATCCTTTCTAAATTGAGTTTAGCTTAGTTATTTAGCTAAAAATCAAACCGTCGTAATTACGGTTTGACTTCGAGATTAGTCAATAATGGCTCAGTCATATCTCGAATTAAAAGTAGTTATAAGTAGGTATTTATGTGGGTAATAAACCCTTAAAAGGGTTCCCCCTGTTTACCACTCTAACCAGGTCAAACGTCGGGTCAAACATATAATTAAAAAGTCAACAGGAAGTTTAAAATGCCATTTATGCATAATTAGCTATCTAGAACATATATAACCTGTTTGATCATTGTTATAACTTAGTAACAAGTGTAAGAACATGTCCAAACATGTTCAACCCGACTATTTCCTGTTTAGACCCGGTTCGGAACCGAAAGTCGCATAGTTTGACTTTCACTTTGACTTTCAGTTTTGACCCGTTAAGGCATGTTTTAGAAATGCCTCAGAGCTTTAATTGGACTAGGTTACTTGTTAGAACAACCCTCTGTGATTATACACCTTGGTTCATTAGTTATCCAATTAATATGCATAATTCCGTTAATTGCTCATATGTTGACCGTTATGCCCTTATTACCTTAAAACGTGATTTATGAAAATGTAAAAGTGTAGAAACCTTAAATACTGATATATAAACTTGTATGCAAAGTTTGACATCAGTTTGACTTGTAGATTAAGAGTTATGCTCAATATCGCAAATTGAAAGCTTTATGTTAATTAAACGACATAATTAGCGTATAGCCTAGTTAAGCCTACTTTTTGACATCAAACTTAATACCCACTGATGTAATATATTATTTTGGGAATTTTAAAGATTTTTAATTAATTTTTGGCTGAGCATAACTCATAGTCGTAGGGTTAATCCGGTATTTGTCGGTTTTGCCCTTACGGGCTATAAAATGAGTTTTACCTATCTAAACGACTCCAAACCTTTTGCTACTGATCACATATGATAAGTTAATTATTTTAAGCCTTATGGAAATACAAAAATACCAGATTTAAGTATCGAACCCGAAAATGGCCTTTAATCGCCTTATTTAGCGTTTTTAACGCATAGTATGTTTTAAAATCATATTGAACATACCCGGGTTGATACCTACTGATATTCTAGGCAAATTAGAATATTTTAACAGTAAGCAAAGGTTGATTAACTCAGACTTCGGTTTTGAGCTTTTCGGCTTATGTGAAATTACCAAAATGCCCCTACGGTGCATAGTTTGGTTATAATTGACAAATTTCACATATATGCTTTAACCTACTGATATAACTTATCAAATTGAGTATGTTTACTGTTTACATCAGACCTGTAACTCAGTTAAACATCTAAACTCTTTTACAACCTTTAAAATGACCAAACTACCCTTACGGGGCATAGTTTGTGTTTAAAATCGTTTCGGGCATAATGAAAGACATCTTACTGATGTCACAACATATTTGAAGCATATTAACTTAGGAAACCTGTATATGACTCTTGCGGATACCCGTTACGCATATTACGCGTTCGGTTCGGTTTATGTAACAAGTTTACATAAATTAGCCGACACGGGTCAAACCTTATCGGTTTTATCTCAAAATCCAGAATGTGAATAATAATCCCATATTAAACAAGTCTATGAACTTGTCGGGTCTTAATCACATTCTATCCGGTCTTCGCTTAATCATGCGTACGAACCGTATCTTTGAAACTAGCCGGTCTAAGCTTAAGCTTAATTAAAGACCCGTTAGGATTCTAATAGGTTATTATAAACCTTCGTTCCAGATTAGGAGGACCAGTAAAAGCTACTTGCATTTTGCTTATTGTGATTTATACATTGCTCAGGTAAATACTTTTAACTTATTTTCCCTATACGGGCTTGGGTTACGGTATATAGCATACCGCTTGATCGAGCATCAAATCTCCACATTAAGTGGGTAGTTGAATAATTTGATCGGCTCGTTTAAACAGTCTTGTTTACTTTACAGCCTTTGGGGGGTTAATGACCATGTCCCGGATATCCTTGGCATCATCTTACGAGATGGCCATGACCTGAGCACGGGGTCTAGGCGTACACATGTCAGTGTATAACTCAATAATGTGGTGTGTCTATTGATCTTTAACCCGGACTAGATCCGGGCTACTGAACGCATAAGTAACATGTAATTCGTTCACAAGATTATAATATTAAATAATTCTCCCAAGTTAAAAGAATTAATCTTGCCTCTATGCATTTTAATCAAATTATAAAACATTTATGCCATGTGCATCCAAACCAATTTTTAAATCATTTTCCAAAATGAGTCAGTTGATTATATTTACCAGTGTAAACTGACGTATTTTCCCAAAAAGACTAAATGCAGGTACTAAACGTAATTGGCTGGATTGTCTCCTTAGCATCAATAAAGAGTCTCGCAAGCTTAAGATGCCTGAAGTCTGTTGAACTATTGTTCCCATTTTATTTACGATCTTTCTGTGGATAAACTTCCGAATATTGTGACATTTGATATTACAATAATAAATTCGGTTGTATTATATTTTCAATTGCTTCCGCTGTGCATATTAATATTGTGTTGTTTGACTATTATGTTGCCAACCATGACGTCACGATACTCCCCACCGGGCCCACCGGTGACACGTGAAATTCGGGGTGTGACAAAACTCAATACGTACGTTGAGATATTGTCCAATTACTACAAAAACACACACGATTAACGAAGTGCTGCCGCAATACAGGGTAATAACTCGATCGCTGCTACGATTCAATGTCCGATCGATTAAAACTATCCAATGGATGTTTAAGTGCTGCCCACATTAGGGTTATGCTTTGTCATTCGTCGTGAATTCGATGGATGTTTAAGTATTGCACTTTGTCATTCGTTGTGAGGGTTTGATCTCATGAGTTATCGTAAATGTTGTATTAGTTACTAACCTAGTTTTGTGTGCATTGTTATTTAAACTAGGTTAACAAGGCTAATTCATAAACTAGACTCTGCTCGTGTTAAATCTACAATGTGAGTCATTCTCCTTTTACCAAATTACTTTCAAAATCATGTTTATTTTCAAAGTTATAATTACAGGGATTAAGTCTTTGTAATCACCAAATTACAGCCGGTATGTGGGGTACGCCTACACCCGTGTGCTAAGGTCGTGGCCATTCTATGAATGATGCCAAGGATATCCGGGACATGGTCATTAACCCCCCAAAGGGGTTAAGCAAACAAAACCAAATTTTTTAAACCGGGTCATCTCGATAATATTTAACCACCAAACTATTAAAGTCGAATGCCCAACCAAGCGGTATTTTATATACCGTACCCAAGCCCGTATAAAGGAAAATAAGTTAAAAGTATTTACCTGAGCAAATTTATACAATTTATCCCAGACGTATACCACCAAGCAAATACAGATAGCTTTTACTGGGCTCCTAAATCTGGAATGAAGGTTTTTAATAACCTATTAGAATTCCTAACGGGTCTTAATTAAGCCTATGCTTAGACCAGTTAGTTTTAAAAGAGGATATGGTTCAAAACGCATGATTAGGCGAGAACCGGATTAGAATGTGGTTTAGACCTGACAAGCTTGTATACTTGTGTAATAAGGGTAAACTAAACACATTCTAGATTTTGAGATAAAAATGATAAGGTTTGACCCGTTTCGGCTAATTTATGCAAACTAGTTACATAAGCCGATCCGAACGTGAAAAGTGCGTAACGGGTAACAAAAAGGGTCATGAACAGGTTTCCTAAGTTAATATGCCTTAAATATGTTGTGATATCAGTAGGATACCTTCCATTATGCCCAAAACGAATTTAAAACCAATTTATGCCCCGTAGGGGTATTTTGGTCATTTTAAAGGTTATAAGATAGTTTAAATATTAATCTGAGTTTCAGGTCTGATATGATTAGTAAAAATACTTAATTTAATAAGTTATAACAGTAGGGTATTACACATATGTGAATTTTATCATTTATAACCAATCTATGCACCGAAGGGGCATTTTGGTAATTTCACATAAGGTTTAAAGGTCAAAATTTGGAAATCTGAGTTTAAAACTTTTGCTTACTGCTAAAGTATATAAGTTTACTAAAAATATCAGTAGGTAAAAAGTTTGGTATCAAAAATTGGGTTTAGATAGGATATATGCTAATTACGCCGTTTAATTAATAAAAAGCTTTTTAATTACGCTATTGAGCATAACTCCTAATCTAGACCTCCAACTGATGTCAAATTTTAGGGACAAGTTTATAAATCAGTAATAAAGATTATTGTCCTCTCATATTTTCAAAATTCTCATTTTAGGGTCAAAAGAGCATAATGGTCAACATTTAGGCATTTAACGGAAACATGCATATGAATCGGATAACTAAGGAACCAAGTTGTATAACCTCAGAGGGTTACACTAACCTATAACCTGGTCCTAAAGGAATCCTAAGGCATATCTAAACTAAGCTAAATCGGGTCAGAACTGAGAGTCAAAGCAAAAGTCAACTTTTGCGACTTTCGGTTCCGAACCGAGCCTAAACTTAGAATTGTCGGGTTGAACATGCTTAGACATGTTCAACTAATATTTACCAAGTTATTAAAGTGAGAAAACTGATTTTATGGTTTCTATATTAATAGTTATGAATTTTATTTAAAACTAACCCGTTTGACTTTTATTTGACCCGACAATTTTAACTAAGTAAACGTGGTAATTAGGAGGTGCCCTTTTGAGGGTTTAATACCTACCTAATTACGGTCACGTAGCCATGTTTGTTACGAACAATGGCTCAACCGTTTAAAAGTCAAAACGTTTATCAAAACGCTTGACTTTTCGGCTATAAACGCTAAACAATTAAACTAAGCAAGAAAGGACACTTACAAAGGGTCCAAGCAAGGAGGTTTTGATCCTAAATTCTCAGGTATGAAGAGCAAGGTCTCCAACTTAGAGAATTCAGAAATCAAGTGTGGGTTTGAGAATGAAATGGTGAGGGTATTTATAGGTTTTTGAGAACCGTTAGGATCGTTTCTCGTAAACCGTGATTCAATCTGGACCATACAAGTATTACCCATGGTTTTGGAAATCTATGGGTGCCCAAAGATTGAAGAAATACCATTTGCAAGAGATTCAAACAGCTGGTAACTGCTGGGAAATCAGTTTTGTAGTTCTGACATGCTCATGCGGGCCGCGTAAGGTTTCATGGGGGGCTTACGCGGGCCACTTGAGGTCCCTGGTTCAGCAACAAGTTTCAGAAATTGCAGCTTTGGTCCCTGCATGCTTCTAAGGCCCTTTCTGATGCGTTTGAGGCCCGTTAAACCATTTTTAAGGCTCTACAATGATTCCTAAACATCAGGGACATGAAACATGCTCAAAAATATGCCGGATGTCGGTTCGTTTGGTCGTACGGTCACGTTGTTCGGCTAATTACGACGAAACACGAACGGACGCGAAAAACGATCCAAATTACGCGACGAATAGAATATTATCATGGAGATCACTAAAATAAAATATTTTAGTGCTTACATAAATTTTTGGGTGTCCGGATATATTCAGAATGCAAGATATGCATGAAAATGCAAACTTGTGCACTTTTTGACACTTTTAGTCCCTGCTTGACATAAAAGTTTATTTTTGCGTACCGAACACCTCTAAGCCTATATCTAAGCTATAAAAAGGATATTTAGGGTATGTTTAACTTAGGTTCATCTTCCGGAAGGTCCGTTACCCTACGAATCGTCATACTTTTGCAGTTTGACGCAAATAGTCCTTTAATCGCACAAAGTAGCGCGGAATGTTGTTTAATGATATCCAAGCCTTCCATGGCCCATATTGGTCATTACCAAGCATATACTTAATTATTAATACACTCCCATTCGCTTAAATGGTCACCGAGAGGTGTAGATTCAAAAGTTGACGCTTTAGGTCCCTCTATTGCGCAAACTTGCGCATCTAATCATTTAATAGCATTGAAGCCTCATCTAATCCCTATTAGGCATTCTTGAAAGTATTATTAAACATCACGATGTTTCGGGTTCGCTAAAAGGTCATTCAGAGCTATAATTAAATATATTGACACTTTTAGTCCTTCTAACTTGCAAAGTTGCGCGTAACTTTATTTATAAGCATAAAAACCTTGGATGGCCAATAGTTGGCATTCCTGAGAGTATAATCAAATATCATGAGCTCCCGGTTTGTTAAAAGGTCACTCAGAGGTAAGAATTAACATGTTGACGCTTTTAACCCTTCATAGCGCAAACTTTCAATTAATTACTCAAACGGCTACACTTGATCAACAAGTGGCTCATTTGTGAATATAAATATCGTGAGAGGTTATTTAGAAACTTATTTTAGGTATGCTAACACTTCCAGTCCTTTCATAATAAAGGTTTTCGATCTTTCGAAAAATTAGTCCCTTAAATTCAAGGTTTGACTTCATTAGGGTTTATTACACGTGTCAATACATCATTGGACGTGATTTTACGAGGTGTTACACATTTATATTCAAGATTCGAGTTGTGGTTTTTGTAACCAGGGAGAAGATGCGGTGAGTCATCTTTTTACGGGATGTCTTGCGGCCAATGTGGTATGGAACTCTATCAGCAATTGGTGCTGAGTTCCGTAGATCTTTGCGTTCTCCTTCCAAGATTTGATGGAGGTGCACTTGTCTTGTGGGCTTAAGGATCCGAAGAAACTTATTTTTCAAGGAGTATTCATCATTGCTTGTTGGAGTCTTTGGAAGGCGAGGAATGAAGCTAGATTCAGGAATTGTAGCATTAGAGTTGAGAAGGTTATTAGTGAGGTGAAGTCGCTTGGGTTCCTTTGGGTTAGAAATAGAACGAAATTCAAGAATTTAACATGGGATAATTGGTGTAAGTTTGTAATTATGTAATTGTTGTTTTTGTGTTGCCTCCCAGGTTTCGGGTTGATAGTTTTCTAATGAAGTTTACATTTCAAAAAAAAAAAATAGACTTGCCATTGACTCCATGGCCTCGTTAATCATTATACATCAAATGCCTATTAAATTTCCTAGAAAGCTCCCCTACCAATAAGGTCTATTATCATCTCACGCCCCGACATGTGGCAATGGAGGTGGTGTGAGAGGCCGGGGAACATCGGAGAAGGGGGCGGGGTTTAGCACGTGAAGGGGGAGAGGGGGGGGGGGGGTAGGAAACACGGCGTGAAGAGGGAAGTGGTGTGGGGCCATGCTATTCTCAACCAATCAAAATTTTTTGTTTGTTTTTTTATAACTTATTTGAAACGTATATTATTTTATTGGTAGTGGACAGTGAAAGAGGGTGAAATGATAGTAAGTGTCAGTGAATGAAAGGGAGGTGGTCAGTGGCGGATCTTGCCCGTTGAACATGCCAGGGCCGAAAATGACGGCCATTAAAAAAGTCCGGGCAAGCTCGGGCCAAACATAGTATATATAAAAAATTTCGATCGAAATGCGGAAAATTAGCACTACGGCCGAAAAACTTGCTCGGGCCGTGGCCCTGCCATAGCTCTTCTAAGATCCGCCCTTGGAGGTGGTGATGTGTCAATGAGGTGCCAATTACTTTATGACGTGGCGGTGATGTAGAGTGAAAGAGCATGAAACAATATGAGATAGACTAAGATAAATTTCCGAATACTTTCACATGGTGCCCAAGTCATTATTTTGTTTTTATTATTATCAAGGATAGTTTAGTCATTTCACATTATATTAACAAAAAAAGCTAACAAGAGTAAGTGAAAATGACACAAAACATGCAAAATACCCAATTAATGGATGTTTAGTATAACTATTAGAGACAATGAACATAATCGATGATATATATATAGTTAAAGGACAAAAAAATGTAGTTTACTCCTGTCTAAATTTTGAGATGAACTCGTAAACGTAATTTAAAATTTATCCCATGTTAGTGATATACACAAGTATCAACTTTCACACACCAAGAGAGGATTATATTAAGTGAAATTTTACTAAACGACTTGTAACCTGGCTGTAATAATGCATGTATAGCAAAGGTATTTCTCTCTGAAGGTGGTTGAGTGTTATACTTCATTGTATATATTCGTGTAGATTTAAAAGTAGGTTTAGAAGGCATGTGAGTTATTTGTTTTAAAAAACACACACTAAGTATTTGTGAGATTGCGGAACAAATCTGAACCGTTTGTTTTTTTTTATCAAAGTTTTATATGTTTAGGTTTAGTGTAAATTACGCTTTCGTTATGTGTTTTGGCCATATCACGACTTTAATCCAACGTTTCGTTTTCATACTTTTAGTACTTATATATGGGAAGCGATTAAATGAGAACTAAGATTTATGTTGAAAACTGCGAAAACCAAATAAAGCACTTGTACATATAGCTTTAAGTGTAAAACGTAGTAGAGCGATTAGATAACCACCCACCCTACTAACATTTTTCTTACCCGTTAAATCACTAATGCAAACTCCGTACAAGTGGTTTATATGATTCTGGCAATTCTCAACATAACTTCGGATCTTGAAAGAACACATTTTTAATCTATGCTATAATTTTTTTGGCATTTCAGTATAGTTATCTAACACCATTTGTTATCCGGTGTTAACTTAAAGGGTAAGGGTATAACCCCATTTTACATGTAAATGGCTAATTTTGTAATTTGCTAAAATAAATATTTAATAAAAGAGTAAACTGCCATTTTGGTCCCCGTGGTTTGGCCAGTTTTGTCACTTTAGTCCAAATCTCAAACTTATTACATCTGGGTCCATGTGGTTTGCATTTTGTTGCCATTTTAGTCCAAATCTCAAATCAGGTCAGATTTCAAAAAAAAAACTGGTTTTTGTCCTTTTCCTCAGGGGCATTTTGGTCATTTTATATTTTATAAATGAAAAAATATAACAAAATCCCAAACACCCCATATCTCTGCACTCTCTCTCTCTCTCTCTCTAAACAACCCCTCTCTCTTCTCTCTCTCCTCTCTCTAGAACACCACCACCACGACCTCCTCTCCGTTCATCCACCGCTGCAGCAGCAGAAACCGCCATCCATCGTTCCAATCAAATGTCAGATCAAACAAGAATCCAAACCAAGAATCCCCACAAATCAAAACCCCTTTACTTCCAATCACTCCAAACCAAACCCAAAACCTAAACCCACATATTCAAGAACAAGAACAAACAACCCATCTTCATAAAACCCTCAAAAGATACAAGAATCCAAACCAAGAATCCCCACAAATCAAAACCCCTTTACTTCCAATCACTCCAAACCAAACCCAAAACCTAAACCCACAAATTCAAGAACAAGAACAAACAACCCATCTTCATAAAACCCTCAAAAGATTCGAACAAGAACAAACCACCACCGTATCATCACCCCCACCACCGCATAACCCGAATGGAACTGACCTTGCCCCAAATAGAAACAACCCGAACGGAACAGGGTTGCCGCCGCCGCTGCTGATACGCGGCTCCGCCGCCGCTGCCGCTGAAACGCCGCTGCTGGTTGCGTGTGGTGGTTCACCGGATAACCAGTCGCCGGAAAAACGAGGCGAATGAGGTTGTTTGGTGGTGTCATTGCCGGCTGATGGGTGTCTCTGTGTGTGTGTAAGAGATGGAGGAGTGGAGAGTGATGGTGGTTGCGGTGGCCGGAGATCGGTGGTGTTGGCGGCGACGGTGGCGGAGGTTGGGGATGATGTGGGGGTGGTGGTGGTGTGGTGTACGTAGTTCAGATAGAGAGAGAGGGAGATAGAGAGCAGATGTTGAGAGAGAGAGAGTAGATGGAGAGAGAGAGAGAGGGATGAAGATCTTTAAATAAAATCCAAAAAGACCAAAATGCCCCTGAGGAAAAGGACAAAAACCAGGTTTTTTTTTTAAATCTGACCTGATTTGAGATTTGGACTAAATGGCAACAAAATGCAAACCACAGGGACCCAGATGTAATAAGTTTGAGATTTGGACTAAAGTGGCAAAACTGGCCAAACCACAGGGACCAAAATGGCAGTTTACTCTTAATAAAAAGTAAACTTTACAGCCAAACCCTTCATCGGGTCCCGGACCCTCCCTCCCTTTAATCTTGATCCCAACCCAACCTAGCCCCAGACACAAATCTTGAACGACCATCTTGTCCCCTTAAACCAAACATTTTAGACTGTAAAAACAAAACCGCCCAAACCCCTTTTAAATAGGCTGATTCTAAACATACCCCCTCCTGATTATACCCTCCCTTGTGAGAGGAAAACTGTCGGTCCCATGCGGTCCCCACCTGTAAGTATGTGAGAGGAGGGGGGGTGTAAAAAGTAATTAGGGGGGTGTAGAAAGTAGCACCCAAATACTCGTAGAGCCAAACCCAATAACCAAGAAACGGGTTTTTCATGTGTGCTCGGATTCTTGGGGAATGGTCAAGAAATAATATTGCGAATGTGGTCAGAATTTTGCGGGTTTTCATGTGTGCCCGGGCCTTAAAATTAATCTTACAAAGTCCAACTTATATGCCATGGGAGTTGGATCCGTGGAGTTGAATGACATGGCTGCTATCGTCGGTTGCCAACCGGGGGTTTTTCCGTTCAAATATCTTGGTCTTATGGTGGGAGCAAACATGAATCGGATTGAGAATTGGAAACCGGTGTATGATATTTTCGATGCGAGACTTTCTAAGTGGAAAGCTTCTATGCTTTCTATCGGCGGAAGGATTACGCTAATTAAATCGGTTCTGGAAAGCTTGCCTAATTATTACTTTTCTTTATATAAGGCTCCGGTTCGAGTTGTGAAAGATTTAGAGTCGAAAATAAGGAACTTTCTTTGGGGTGGTGACGATATGGTAAAGAAACTGCATTGGGTTGCGTGGGATCGGGTGTCGATTCCTAAAAGTTGTGGGGGTCTTGGTCTGAGTAAGCTAAAAAATATCAATATTTCTCTTCTCACAAAATGGAGTTGGAGATTTATGGCGGATAAAAATAAACTTTGGGTGAAAATTATTGAAGCGATTCATATAAAGAGGAATTGCTGGGATTTTATTCCGTCAAGGAAAGCGATCGGTGGGGTGTGGTGCAACATTGTAAATGTATTAGATAAGACCACGGTGGATGGGATTCCGTTGAAGAATTTTTTCAAAAGTGAAGTGGGTAACGGGGAAGAAACTTCCTTCTGGCTCGACCCTTGGATTACTAACGAGCCTCTCAAATACAGATTTCCTAATCTTTTTAAACTGGAATCATTCAAAAGAAGCAGAATTAGCGAACGGGTTCTAGTGCAGCCACCAGACCTGAGATATGCTTGGCTGTGGAATAGGCCGCTTGCGTCCAATGTAACACCTCGAAAATTCACGTCCTATAATAAGTTGACACGTGTCATATGTTTGAACGTGTGAAAGAATGTATAGAAGGACTAAAGTTGACAAACAAGGAAAGTATGTGAATATACGAGTTCTAAATATCAACAGTGAATAAATACATTGTACATTAACCCTACATGATGCTCATACCTTCAAACGAATAAATCATGGATCATACGAAGCTAAATATGAAAGAAAGTGAGAGATTACAAACTACAGGGGTTAAATGTGTCAACATGTTTAAATTATACCTCTGAGTGACCTTTTGACAAACCCGAAGCTTTGTAATGGTTAATTATGCTCACTAGAATACACGATATAAATTTCATAAAGTTTCGTTATCGTATGAGAAAGTTATGATCAAATTCGTATGCGAGGGGTTAAAGCGTCAACGCTGAAAGTTAGGACTTTTCGGGTAACAATAAAGTTAACTGGGGACTTAACAAAGTGGGTATAAGCCCTAAAGCCCTTGTAGGTAAATATGGAGGGCTCAAAGTGCAAAATATAAAGGTTAGTTGACCTTTCGGAAGGGCCAAGAGTCATTTATGCAAAAAAGGGAAAATGTGAAGGCTGATCAGAAGCCTTGCGCACCGCAAGAGCTTATGCTTACGGTGCGCAAGGGATGCCCAGCAACAGCAGATTCGCCTGTTTGCTGTTTAAACGCATTTCTGACCTTTCAAACGATTTTCCTCATCTTTCTTGGCCCCTAAACAACCCCTAAACATCTAGGACACTTGTGGGAAGGTTATGGTCAGTAGTAGACTTGTGTGTCAACATTTTGTGGTGATTAAATCACTATAAAAGGGCATGAAGTTGCAACCAATTGATCATTCACTTCTTGTGCAATTCTGGAGCTTTTGGGAGCTTAAGAATAGACACAAGACCTTCCTAATCAAGCCTAGGACTTCAGTAAGTTTGCTAAACCTTTCTTAATTAAGTTTTAGCTTAGTTTTAGCTTAAAAGTCAAATCGTCGTAATTAATGGTTGACTTCAAGATTAATCACTAATGGTCCAGTGATTAGTCGAATAGAAAGTAGTTATAAGTTGGTAATTATGTGGGTAATAAACCCATAAAAGGGTTCCCCCTGATTCCCACTCTAACTAGGTCTAATGTCGGGTCAAACTTACTAATAAAAAGTCAACAGGATACTTAAATTCTAATTTATGCATGATTAGCAATGTAGAACACATACAACCTGTTTGATCATTAATATAACTTGGTAATTAGTGTAAGAACATGTCTAAACATGTTCAACCCGACAATTTACTGTTTAGACCCGGTTCGGAACCGAAAGACGCAAAGCTTTGACTTTTGCTTTGACTTCAGTTCTGACCCGTTTTGGTATGATTTAGAAATACCTTAGAGCTCTATTTGGACCAGGTTACATGCTAGTATAACCCTCTGTGATTATACACCATGGTTCATTAGTTAACCAATTTATACGCATGATTCCGTTAATTGCTCATATGTTGACCATTATGCCCTTTTCACCTTAAAACGTGATTTGTGAAAATGTAAAAGTGTAGAAACCTTAGTTACTGATATATAAACTTGTATGCAAAGTTTGACATCAGTTTGAGGTGTAGATTAAGAGTTATGCTCGTTAGCGTAAAATGAAAGCTTTATGTTAATTAAGCGACATAATTAGCGTATAGCCTATTTAAACATACTTTTGGATATCAAAATCTTTACCCACTGATGTAATATATTATTTTGGGATTTTTGAAGATTTTTAATTAATTTTAGGCTGAGCATAACTTAAAGTCGTAGGCTTAATCCGGTAATTGTCGGTTTTGCCCTTACGGGCTATAAAATGAGTTTTACACATCTAAATGACTCCAAACCTTTTGCTACTGATCACATTTGATAAATAAATTATTTTAAGCCTTCTGGAATAGTAAAAATATCAGCTTTATGTATCAAACCCGGAAATGGCTTCTAAGCGCCTTTTTAAGCGTTTTTAACGCATAGTATGTTCTAGAAATTTTTAAACATACAAGGGTTGATACCTACTGATATTTGAGGCAAATTATAATATTTTAACAGTAAGCAAAAGTTGTTTAAACTCAGACTTTAGTTTTGAGCTTTACGGCTTATGTGAAATTACCAAAATGCCCCTACGGTGCATAGTTTGGTTATAATTGATAAATTTCACATATATACTTTACCCTACTGTTATAACTTGGTAAAATAAGTATTTTTGCTAATTACATCAGACCTGTAACTCAGGTAAGTAATTAAACTCTTTTATAACCTTGTAAATGACCAAACTACCCCTACGGGGCATAGTTTGTGCTAAAATTCGTTTCGGGCATAATAAAAGACATCTTACTGATGTCACAACATATATGAAGCATATTAACTTAGGAAACCTGTAAATGGCTCATATGTATACCCGTTACGCTTATTACGCGTTCGGTTCGGTTTATGTAACTAGTTTACCTAAACTAGCCTAAACGGGTCAAACCTTAACGGTTTTATCTCAAAATCCAGAATGTGTATGAAATACCCATATTAAGCAAGTCTCTGAACTTGTCGGGTTTAAATCACATTCTATCCGGTTTTCGCCTAATCGTGCGTTTGAACCGTATATTTCTTTAAGACTAACCGGTCTAAGCTTAGGCTAAATTAAAGACCCGTTAGCATTCTAATTGGTTATTTATACCATCATTCCAGTCTAGAGCCTTCCGGTAAATTGTACCTACGCTTACTTAAGTGAATACGGCTGAGTTATTATAATTCTTGCTATTTAAGACAGGAGCTAGCTCAGGTAAATACTCTTAACTTATTTTCCCTATACGGGCTTGGGATACGGCACTATAAAAGTACCGCTTGGTCAGGTGTATGTAGTCATTTAAATCGGATTGGGATTGATGTATTTACATAACCTGTTTAATATGTATTATTTGGTGTATGGCTTTTGGGGGTTAATGACCATGTCCCGGATATCCTTGGCATCATTTTAAGAAATGGCCACGACCTAAGCACGGGGTGTAGGCATACACCTGACAGATGCATCATGTAAAAACTGGTAATCCACTCCGAGGTATCATCCTTGTGGGCACTATACCGGAACTGGTAATCCACTTAGAGGATGATAGCCTGTGGGCATTATACCTGTGGCGTGTCAGTTAATCTGTCCGGCTCTTCTAACCGGCCCTAATGGACGACAAATAAGTAAAACTGTATACAAGATTATATACAAATAATTTTCCCAAGTATAAAAGATTAATTTTGCCTCTGTGCATTTTAATCAAAGTGTCAAAATATTTTGTGCCTGGTGCATCTAAATCAATTTTCTTAAACTCTTTTCAAATGAGTCAGTTGAGTGTATTTACCAGTGAAAACTGACGTATTTTCAAAAGTCTAAGTGACAGGTACAAGTACGTAATAGGCTGGAAGCTGCTCAGGACGTTAATAAGGAATCTTGCAAGTTCTAGGCGTCTAAAGTCTGTTGAACAATATTTATGTTTTAAGATCCGCCTGTGGATCCTTTACTTTCCGTTGTAATACTGGATATTACTTTATATTCGGATTGTAATATATTTACCTTTTGCTTCCGCTGTGCATATTAAATATTGTGTTGTTTGACTATGATGATATCAACTACGTCACGATACTCCCCACCGGGCCCACCAGTGACACGTGGAAAGTCGGGGTGTGACATCCAACACCGAAGTGATGGAATTGATAAATCTTTGTAGTTTGCTGCATCATTTTTCGATGAAACATGGGAGAGATAGATGGGTTTGGATCGGAGCGGCTGATGAAGACTTTTGTGTTGGCGCGGTCAAGCGTCTTCTCGACAAAAACAGGGTTAACTCAAATTTCTACGTGCCAGAATGGTGTAAGTGGTTGCCGAATAAAGTTAATATCTTTATTTGGAGAGCCGAAATGAAAAAAAATTGCGACCCTTGACGCACTAAAAAAAAGGAACATTGGAGGGGATGTTTCAGTTTGCCGCTTGTGTGATGATGGGGATGAGGATGTGGAGCATCTCTTCACTTCATGCATTATTTCATCAGTTGTTTGGTCTAATATCAGTAATTGGTTCAAAGTTCCAAACTTTGTGGTTTTTTCGTTTAGAGATCTTCTGGAAATTCATAATTACGTAGGTTTGAAAGGCAAAAAAAAAAAAAGAAGCCCTTAAAGGTCTAATTCGGTTGGGGTGTTGGGGTGTTGGTGTATTTGGAGAGCTAGGAACAAGGCGAAATTTAATAACAAGCAAGTCAAGATTGAAGATATCATCAGTAAGATAAAGACGATTGGATTTTTGTGGTTTAAGAGTAGGTCGAAAAATGTTTCTATTTCTTGGGATGTTTGGCGTAAATATGTAAATTTGTAGTTTTGTTGTTGGGCCGCCTCGTTTGTAGGTTTGGCTTGGTGTGTTTAATGAAATTTACCTTTCAAAAAAAAAAAAAAAAAAACGATTTAAAAATAAGAAAAGAGGGGTACAACGGTTACTATTATTATTGCTCTAATTAATTTCTTTTGATTTTTGAATCGAATAAGCCGTCCTTCCTCAGTGGTTTCCATGAGGTGGCAACAATTGGGCCTGATCTAGTGTCTGCCAGTTTGGATCAAAACGCTATTCACACGAATAGGAACCTGTATAATACTATTTGTTGGGTTAATGCAATTGGGCATTATTGGGCCATCGATATATTATAAGTGTGTTAAATTGTTAGTAACCAAGGTGGTGTTCGGAATTACGACTAATTGCCCCTGTATAATACTACTTTTTGAAATTCAGCATTTATTTTGTTCTACATTGAAATTTAATATCAGTGATAATGAATTTCATGTGTATAAAACAAGTATAAACAGAATCAAGTTTTAAAGTTCCAATTGAAAGGTACTAAATAGTTCAAATCAGTTTCTGGTGGTACAATGTACATGATCTACATCAAATCAGTTTATAGTGTTGGAAATTTATGTCCATTTTCGAATTTATTTCAAAATTTAATAATTTGAAGAACAGTTCTATTGTAATAACTTTGTGAAACAAGAAGGATTATGTTAAGTTCCTTACACCCTTTCCAGAGTCTTTTAAGTTAAGTGTAGTCTTGATCACTTGGGTAACTTTGATGATACTTGGTTGTGGAATTAAGGTGTAAAAAACGTGGTTTATAAAATTATTGGGTTACTAAAAATAAAACATACAAAAATAACCCGTTTCAACCCAAACTCATTTTGACCCGTCTTATATCCTCATCTACAAATAATATACATTTGTAGCCTCACATACGATAGTATGCATCAAGGGAGAGCAACAACCAACAAAAACAATACATGAAACCTGGTAACGAACAAAGTATAGAATGCGAAGTTTAAGAGGGCATGTCAATTGATCTGTGTGGCATTCATGGTTGAATTTTGCATTGAGGAGCTAAATTGGTCTTAAACTAAACCTGCAAATTTGAATGTAACATATAACATTAACATAGAAATGTATTTCGGTATGAATTGATTAGACGTAATAAAACACGAAAGAATAATCACAACAGCTGCATATACCACCTATTAAAATAAAGTTGGAGACAAATTAAAGTTGAATACGAGCATAATAAGTGAGATTGTTCATTGAGGCATTTCATCAAACATCTGGCTTGCATGAAACTACAAGACTTTATTGAAAAGGACACTTGAAAGGGAGAAAAGAAACAACGGTATATGAAGATATCAAAATCAAATATCAATAAGTAGCTGCTAATCGCATATATTAAATGAAAGAAATATCGATCGAATTAAAAGCTGTGAAATGGAAGAAAGGATGCTAAACGATTATTGGGCCTTGAATGTATTCTAAGTGAGCTGTAAGTCCACGTTATTGGATTGTTTCTTGGGCTCGATTTGAAGCTATATATCCATAGAACTTTTAGGAAAAAAAATATAATCAGGTTTATAAAATATATAATAATCAGGTTTATAAAACATATATATACAGGTAGAGGTGCACAAACCGGCTATTTTTAATAACCGGTTCCGGTTATGGAACCCGTTTTGGTTTCTCGTTTTAAGGGTTGGAACCGGTTGTTGCTATAACCGGTTCGGTTCCGGTTCTGGTTATTTGACCAAAACAACAATATCCTATGTGCTCGGTTCAGGTTCTCAAGAAACTGGGTATTAAAATATCATATTTTCGGGTTTTTCTATACCCTATTTTCATGCTTTTTAGTACCCCATTTTCAGGTTTTTTAATATTTTATTGCGTTTTTATTATCCTATTTTCTCGTCTTTTTGTTTAGTATTATTAAATATGCATTGTATAATGTAAAAAAAAATTAAATGCACTAACATAAATTTAAAAGGCAGATATTAGAACCATGTATCGGGTATAGTTGGTTACGGTTACGGTTCTTGTCAGGTTTTGGGTATTAATCCGTACGATCGGTTCCAGTTACAGGTATTGAGATCAAACGCATACCCTATCTATACCCTACGGTTAGGGTCGGTTTCCGTTTCGAGCATAGAATACCCGAGTATTAAAAAAACCAATTCCGAGTATAGTTTTTTGTGCACCTCTATATATATAGGTATTTATATATTATACAAAAAGCAACTTTGCTTACCATTCACCGGCTACAAGCCACGTGTTTTGCACCAGCGGCGTACCCACCTTATGAGGTGGGTGGGTGGGTGGGCGGCCGCACCCCCTGAAAAAAAAATTTAGTGGTATTTTTCGCAAAAAATCCCGACCGCACCCCTTGGAAATTTTCGTCCGCACCCCTTAAAAAATTCCGACCGCACCCCTTGGAAAATTCAGACTGCACCCTTTGAAAATTTTCGTCCGCACCCCTTAGAAAAAAATGTCAGGAATTTATATAAAAAAGTTGTAAACACAGATTGAAACCCGATCAAATTATGTACACAAGTTAGTCCATTAACCCCTTTAATAAAACTTAAATTCAATCCATCAAGCCCAATAACTTAATACCCATTCAAGCCTAACCCAACTACTAGTTTTGTTAAACAACATCAGTACACATAATAAAATAAAATAAAAACCCAAATCGCTGCCACTAGCCAGCGACTCCCGTCATCCCTCTGCCTCACTTCAGCGCCGAGCCACAGCATAATTCCGTTTGGCGACTGCAAAATTCCGACTGCAAACTGGATAATTCAGGCCGCCTCAGACAGGTACATGTTTTTTTTTTTGTTATTTTGATGTTTATACGATTTTGTTCAAGAGTTATGAGATAATAGGATTTTAGGATAGGTTAAAAAAGTTTAAACTTTTATGTGTTTTGAGGTAATTTGGGGTTGTTCTAGTCTTTATAGGATGAGTTTGTTGTTTCTTAATCTCTTATTGATTATATGATTCTAGAAATAGATATATATGTCAAAAAAGTTTAAAATTTTATATGTTTTTATATATTTTTGGGTTGTTCTAGTCTTTAGTTGGGTGGTTTTATTGATTATATGATTGTTGGTTGGTAAATAACAATTACTAGGGCTTGAAATTCAAAATTTTAAATTGAAAATTAAGGAACATGGGCTATGGTTAACACTTGAAGATCCTTGTTTATTTTGTATGTGATAGGATTAGGAAGGAACAATGAGTAGGGAAGTTGTGCTGCGATTTCTCAAGAGGAAAGGGGTTGAACCACTTTGTTTCGCCGGATTCTTCTAATTTACGACCAATATTTGTTTTAGATAAGTTTTTTTTGTTCTCTTATGTGATAGGTTGAACCACTTCTGGTATATACCAACATCCTTTATCTTTCTTTGTATTTTGTATCATATATTTTGTTCTTATTAATTATATTTTTTTTTTTTTAATGAGCAAAAATAATTTCTTTTTACCTGATGCTGATACTAAGAAGATTTACAATTAGATTTTACATTGGGGAGGTGAATTGGTCTAAAACTAAACCTGCAAATTTGAATGTAACATTCCAAAGTATAAACTCGTGACTAATTTAAACCATATGCGCCCAGAATTAGTATCGTTTATTCAAATATGAACGAACTCTTGATTTCTAAGTTTCCTGGGTATAGTTATGACCACCCAAGTGATGTGTGTGCATGTGACTTGGTAAACAAAACAAAACAAAATGGAAGGTCTGTGACAAGGCAGACAAGCATAGACAGTTTTGGCTTGTCAAGTTGACGGGTCAGTTTATTGTGTTGTTTGTTAATCAGATAATTTCCATACACAACTTTCATCTATTTCGGGTTTACCATTCTTCTGATTAAATTTGACGATTGATTGACATGCATGATTTTACGATTTAGCACAAAATAATCATCAAACACGTAAAGATTAGAAGAAGATTCGTCATTCATTTTGTAATGTTTCTTCAAGTGAATGACGATCAAATCCGTGATCTCGGCTTCTTCTCATACCCAGCAACCTAGAATCATATGAAATGAAATGTAAAGGATGTGATTATTAATAAAATATCATCTTTGCACAATACTGAATCAATGTTTTGGCATGAAGGAGATCAAGAGAGACCCCTGCACCAAATTTAAGGAACAAAAAAGTAAACTGCAGGTGTGTGTGTGTGTGTTGGTGATCCAGAAACCTCAACAACCTTGCCACCATACCATAATTAGTTATTAATCCCAACAGCTCTGAGTAAAAACTTATCAAGGTTTGCATGATTAGACATACTTTGTTCATTGAGGCATTTCATCAAACAGTTGGCATGCATGAAACTGCAAAACTCAACTGATGACTATATACAAATAGATTAAGACGGTGTGTTGTACACTTAATATAAATTAAGCAAGCTGAGAGAGAAAAGAAACACATACCAATGTAGACAGCTCCAAATCTCATACAGGTTTCTTCTGGTCTTGTGATGAGCATGTTGAGAATAGCCCTAGTAATCACGGTTTCATCGTTTTCAATATGGATTTGTAAACATTTTCCCCAAATTACTTAAATTATCTTCATTTCCATTTTGTTAATCAACTGTCGTTGAATAGATTTCAAAAAGAAACTATGGGAGAGAGAAAGAGGAGAACTGAGGTACAGATCCCTTCAGAATTTCCTGTGCAATGCAATAATGGAAAAATTACACGTTTTGTCATTTATTCCATTAGTTAGCAAGATGCGATATTGACCTTAATGTCTTCTGTAATTAGGTTCCCAATTTCATTTAGAAACGGCGTTTCAGCAGTCGTTATATAGTAGAGATTGTTTAATTTGATTGATGTCTGGTGATTAGGTTTTCGATTTCCTTTACAACAATGTTTCATTAGTCGTTATTTTATACAGATCGCTTAATTTAATTGATGTTTAGTGATTAGGTTTGTGACTTCATTTAATTACTCATTATAATGTACATATTGTTCAGTGATTTGGTTTCGGATCATAATTGTTCTTGATAGAGGTGGGTTACGGTTGGGATAGATAGAGAGAGAGTGGTAGCGATGGGGTGGATCAAGGATGGTGGTGATGGTGGATGATTAGATTTAATTTATTTAAAATAGTTGAGTATTTAAGTTATTTACATATTTAGTCCTTTAAGAGGAAATGACAAAAATGTCCTTATATGCAAGTCACATGATCATATTTAACAAAAAAAAAAATCTAACTAGGTTTGGGCTAAAGGATAAGACGTGCAAGGATTTTACCTATAAAGGGCAAAACTTGTCAAAATTCGTTGAAAATGACACCGCTTGAAAAAGGATATCAAGATAAAAGACAAAACATGTAATTTTTCCTAAAATAATTGTTTATTTCTACCCATAAACTTTTTAAATTTAAGAGTGAATTACGTGTATGGTCCCTTTGGTTAATTAAAATTTAGTGCCTAATTTTTCAAAAGTGCATGGATGGTCCTCGTCGTTTGTACCTTATAACACATTTAGTCCTCTACTTTCGCCAAAATTACATGGATGGTCCATATAGTTTGCACTTTGTAACACATTTAGTCACTTAAAGTTGGGGACTAAATGTGTTACAAAGTGCAAACCACAATGACCATCCGTGTACTTTCGACAAAAGTTGAGGACTAAATCAAATCCAAAGAAGATCTGACTACTTTATCTTTTCTAAATTGTTCGTATCTTATTTATCTTTCCTTCAAATTCCACTATGAGTTTCGGATTGTTGGGTCAGGTCAAGTTTGATTTGGGTCTTATAATTTAGAGTCATACACTCATACTCAACCACTATCCAAATGAATTATTTAAATATATATAGAGATAATATTTGATAGTTGGAAGTTTATTGTTTTATACTTTCTCTCTCTTTCCATTTTTGGTTTAGAGACATTGAATACAACATATTGTGTGTTTAATCATCATTATATTTGGAGTACGTACAAGAATTAATAAATAATATAAGAATAAATTAGGTGCAACTAAATCCATTAAATAGAGATATAGAGGGGTGTATAATGTTAGAATCCAATTTCTCTTTAAAGATGAGACTGATAATGACAAATGACGTCTGATTGGAATTATTAAAATCCAATTTCTCTTGTAAATAATGAGATTAAGAAAATAGTAAGGATCCACTAAAAAGTGGATTTTGCCTAAGTAGACTAAGAAGGATTGTGATGATGACATGTGGCACTCCTAATAAGTTGGAATGAAGGGCATTTTGGTCCTTATAAATAGAAGTGAAAATGACACGTGACACTCATTTTGTTTTTTAGAAATACAAAAAAAAATCTAGTACAAAAAAATCTAGCACAAAAAATCTAGTACAAAAAAATATAGCACGAAAAAATTCAGTAAAAAAATGTGGTACAAAAAAATCCAGCACAAAAAATTTAGGAAAAAAAAATTTAAAACAAAAAAATTCAGCACAAAAATATACTACAAAAATCCAGCACAAAAAAATGTTATACAACATAGAAATACAACACATTTTAGTGGGTTTTTTAGTCTTCATATTTTATATAGTAATATGGTACTCAAATTAAAGATAAAAAGACGCTCGATTTTACGGTGAAATTTTTATGAAAAAATAATGTCGTGTAAAAAAGTTATGAACGTTTAAAAAACGGGGGTGGAATATGCATGTGCCTTGCATGTGGAGAGAGAAAGTCTATAAATAGGATTTTCTCAAGATACCCTTGCACTCCTCATTTTCCTACACTTTCATCTTAATCATTGATTTGAAAAATGAATGGTTAAGATTCTTTCTCATCCTACTTAGGCAAACTAAACTTTTTATTTGATCAAACTAAACTTTTTATTTGATCTTACCCCCTTTTGTCATGTTGTGGTTTTTTTTTCACGTGTCCTTTAATATTTGACAAACGACCATGCCAAGTTTTTTAAATAACTTCATACGACTACTTTTATAAGATAAACAACTACCATGTTTTGTTTCACAAATTCTTATTGTTAATGATTTAAAATATCGTTTGTATGCAGTTTATTTGTATAGTTATAAGTATATTTATAATGGTAAGTTTCGTTATAATCTAATATATTTTTTTATGCATGTGTTCTTTTGGGACTTGAAGAACTAGTTAGACTTTGTGTGTCCTGACATCCTAATTGGACCAGGTAGAAACTTTAAATGTTTATTAATTTAGTCGGTCATGTTGATACGATACAACTCATGTAGAAGCATTTCAGATAAGAAAAATCTTTTGAAAAAAATAGCTTTTTTTGTACTTTGTTTACGATTTTTTTTTATTTCTATTTAATCAAAACATACTCAATATGCGTCTACTTTGAAAAAAATAACAAAAACTATTTTTTTACATTTAAAAATGATTTTTATGAGGTTTTTTTTTTTACATGTTTAACAATAGTTCTCTGGTTTCTCACTTTTTTTTGGTTCCTTAGTGAACTTGCCCTAGGTAAATATATAATACATAACAAAACCGGTTTGAAGGGTGAATATGATTCAAATTCTTACTTTGTGAATAGTTTCTAAAAAAGGATTATTATTTTAGCATCAATAGTTACATTAAATGTGTTACTTGTTGATTGTTATTGTTATTGCCCTATATATTAAGGGTTGTTTTGTTTCCACATCCCCTATAATCTTATTTTCACATCCCTATATCTATACGGGTCGTATAAAATGATACAGGCCGTATAGAATGTTTATGCACAGAATTTTATGCCGTTTTTTTTTGTTTTTATATGTATACGGGACGTATAGTTATATACTGGCCGTATACATATTTGCATAATTTTGTTTCGAAGGTTTGCCAAGGGTTTTTAGTTTTGGAATATGTATACGGGCCGTATAATGTTATACGGCCCGTATAGCTCGTATAGAAAAGTTAACTTTTTTGTTGCAATCAGGAAACCGTTTAATAAATGTTTGTATTTAAAATAGTGTTGTATATATCGGATTATGTTACGAGTTTGTAGTTAAACGTATTTATTATGTTTAATAAGTTTCCTCTTTGTAAAACGATAAATATGTATAGAAAAGTTAATTTTTTGTTGCAATCGGGAAACCGTTTAATAAGTTTTATAAATTTTAAAATAGTATTGTATATATCGGATTATGTTACGAGTTTGTAGTTAAATGTATTTATTATGTTTAATAAGTTTTCTCTTTGTAAAACGATAAATATGTATAGAAAAGTTAATTTTTGTTGCAATCGGGAAACCATTTAATAAGTTTTATAAATTTTAAAATAGTATTGTATATATCGGATTATGTTACGAGTTTCTAGTTAAACGTATTTATAATGTTTAGTAAGTTTCCACTATGTAAAACGATAAATATGTGATATGATTATGATAAACTATGACAACAATTATTAAACAAACAACATAACATCTAAACAAAAGATTAATATTTATAATGTTTTACATCTAAAAAAAAAGATAAACTTTTACAAAGTTTCAAACGTAAAATAACAAAAAAATAATAATAATACAATAAGCAGCTACGGCGGTGGTGGTGGTGGTGCAGCGCCAGCTCGTGGAGGTAGGGGCGCGGCAGAATGCATAGCCACAATCGCCTCGACCATCCACTGTACATCCCCTTTGACTGCAGCTAAATCCCCTCTGACTGCAGCTACAGCCGACTCGACCTGAACGAGTCTCTCCTCCACCCCCGGTGGAGGCATCACACGCTGTCTCACGCTGCGTCGAACGTACGGGCGATCACCCCGTAACTCCTCCTCAACTACCTGTGATCGATCGGCAGTATGAGCGACCCCCTCTCCGTCGCCTCCCTCTCCCACGCCCTCGCCCTCGTCTCCCTCTCCCTCGTCTCCCTCCTCATCACCACCCTCTCCACGGGGTCCCTCACCCACACCATAAGCCCAAACCAGCTGCCCTCCCTCGACCTCGCGAGCCAAACCCATCGATAGGGCTGTGTCCCTCCCAACCCTGTCAAGCTGGCGTGTCTGCGTCATATCCCTTGCCACATGCGGGGTCAGGAGGCGCAAGTAACCCTTCGCCAGACGGGTGACGAAGGCCCCACAGCTGATGTGGGAAGAGGTTCACTTAAAAGCATACTCGGCGAGATATGCGGCCAACTTGTACGCCAAGTTGGCCCTCCCGCCGGTAAGTAAGTCGTGCAAGAAGAATAGGTCACTTTGGGTGACCCATTCCCTGTTATCATGACGACCGGCGATCGTCACGGCGATACACCGATGTAGGTATCGGTGTAACGGGTCGTAAAGATCAGTCGCCCGTGCCTTCGGGGATCGCTGATTCGGTTTCGCGAACTCCCCGAACCCAATACTCTTCCAATACGGCCACAACACGTCAGTGGACGTGCTGACTGGCGCATCAAAAAATGCGCGTGACCTTGAGTCATCCTGTGAGTACAGACCCAAGGCAACAGCGAACTGAGGAAGTGTCATCCTCTGAGGCTTGCCGCAAATAGTAAAAGTTACGGCGTCTGTCGTCAAAAAATGCTGAAAACCCCCACCCCGGGTGTCCGTAAATGTAAAGGTAGATAAAAACTCTAAAGTAATCTCCCTGTGGGCACGCTCTGCGGCGGCATCAAATAAGCGGTCCCACGGGGAGTTAGCTGGCATGAGCTCCCGGACCCGACCAATCGCTCCAATATCTGTCAAAAACTGAAAATCTATGGTCTGAGGCGCATCCAGCACCATCTCCCGTAATTTGCCCAAAACCCTATAGGCAACCGTACCTCGGGGGATATCTCTAACAAACTGCCCCGTCTCAGTAAAATCGGGCACAATCTCCTCCTCCTGTCCACGTCCACGTCCCCGTCCGCGTCCACGGTCCCGACCCTGACCCTGACCTCGACCTCTACGGGCCGCAGCAGCTGCTGATGACTCAGCCATATCGTCTGTAACAAATAACAATTACAACTTAGCAATCACTATACGATTATCGTTAACGTATTATACGAATACTGTTCTTGTATACGAACGTACTGTACATATGATATACGCTCGTACAATGTTTGAAGATTCAACAAGGATACGACCGTATACATTATATACGAGCGTATAATGTTTGAATATTCAAACGTTATACGACCGTATATAAATATACGAGCGTATAATGTTTGAATATTCAAACATTATATGAGCGTATATAATGTATACGATCGTATAACCTTTGAATGTTCAAGTGTACGATCGTATAAATTTTATACAATCGTATATTTTTTGAATATTCAAACATTATACAATCGTATATACGACCGTATACACATAATAATCATTTACAATTTCCTGTTTCAATTTTTTTTTTCAAATTGAATTATACAATCGTAATCGTTACGCCTATCTACGCTTTACTATACAAGACCATAATCTAACATGTTACGTAATTTAAAAGTTCACTATACGAAAACGTACCGTATAGGAAGAACGTGAAGAAAACGCCAAAAACGCCGAAGAACGCTGTCCAAGAACGATCCAAGAGAATTTTTGGTGGAAAGTTGAGGCCGTATGGTGGAAATGAGGTCGTATAAAACTTATACGACCTTTTTTTGTATACGGGCCGTATAAAAGTATACGACCCGTATATAGTGATTTAATTTATTTTAATTCTGTCGTATACTTAATATACGATCACAGTATACGAGGCGTATATTTTTATACGGCCCGTATACAATTCAGTTTTTTTCATTTTTTTTCAATTACTATATGCGGAACTGACGAAAATACGGTTGTTATGCGTTAACGTTGATTCGTTTAAACGTTTTTTCAAATTCAATTTCAACAAGTTGCCAAAACATTTATATAACGTGTATGTTTATCATTACAAATTGTCAAAACATGCAAATTGATTCGTTTAAACATTTTTTCAAGTTCAATCTCAAAAAGTTGCCAAAACATTTATATAACGTGTATGTTGATCATTACAAATTGTCAAAACATGCAAATAACATTTTATATTCATAGGCCACCTAAATCTATGTAATCCCTGGTCCTATATTCATCAACGATCGTATTATATTGGTCAATACGTTCCTTGTAATAGTGATACCAACTTTCTGCTGGCGTATTCCGTGTCGGTTGTCGCCAGTATCCTGATGGGGTTGGCATTGGATATTCCCCTTCTAATCTGACGTGAATAAAATGGTTCCTGTGTACATGTACAAGCGCGACTGTTCGATGCGGAATACTTTCTTCGGCTGTTCTGAACATGGGAAAAAATGAAGCACAACCAAGGTCACTTAATAAGAGACAAATGACATTCCACCGGTTTGCTATCAGAAGCCCCGTGAATGGAATTTGTAGCCACTTATGTTCAGGTGCTCCGTCTATATGGTCTTTTGACCAAACTAATGACTCCAGAACTTCTTGATACTGAGGTCCATTTATATTTTTCCATAATTCGTGGAACCGGTTGCACTCATCATGAAGCTGCTCCCGTATGAACGGCCACTGATACTCTTTAAGCGATAAGCCGACCGTTATAGATCGAAACCCACAATTACCATCACCCTGCACATTTTGTATGTGACTGAGGTGTGGATAGAAGCACAGTGGAATGAACTTTTTGAAGTGCGTGAACATATTAACTTGTCCGACAGGCAACAAAGGTAAGTCTGGTGGCTCTTCCTTTGATTTTGCGACCTTCTTTTTCGTTTTCGAATTCTTAGCGCCTTTCGCAATCTCGCCGAAGAACATAGGTGTTTCAGTACAATAACGTTGTGACTCGACAAACGAGCTGTGCCTGGTAGGTTCGATATTTGACTCTTGTGTGCCAAACTCATCTTGTGTGCGAAACCCATCTTTTGAATCACTATACTGGTCCTGCGTTGTTAAAAAGCTGTGTCTTGAAGGCTCCGTAAACGAATCATCCTTCCTTTGTTGCTGAGCTTTTAAAGTTAGACGACCCCGTGTGTTTTTTTGCACAACTGGTTGTTTAAGCTTTGTCTTATTGAGTTGTACCAACTCCTTCATCTTTTGAATAAAGTTTTTCCTGAGTTCTCTCGGCTGAGCACTTAAATGTTGTTTGAGAAGCGCAAATTCGCCGTCTAAGTCGAAAGAGTCCACCTTGCTCGGTTCCACTATGGAGTCCAAATTTAACTTTCTCCAAAAAGGGTCTGTCATCTCCAACGGGATCATTTGACCTAAGGAACATATCAACAAACAACATAAAACGTCAATAAGATTTTGCGTGATGAAAGGGTATGATTATAAAATGTGGTTGGTCGAATAATGTATTACCATTCGTTATATACGCTTCCAACCGACACGCGCACGGCAACCCACTGCTTGTATACAAACGACACGCGCATGTACGGTTATATAACTTTAATTTTTCTATTTCATTTACTTCGTCTGATATCACCTCTAGGCAGGCATGTGAAACCTTCTTTTGTAGGAGATTAAATATTGGTTTGTTATGTACAAAAGATTTCATTTTGAATTTAACTACAAACATACTGATGAAACACCAATTAACACTAGAGTTAATCAGTGGGGTTATTCCCTCTGTGGGTTCAATCTCCTTTCCTACTCGTGGAATGACTTGGATCCTGCAAAACAGCAGCACCGTTAGTCTCGTTAAGAGGGGAATATGGGGGTTTCCCTCTTAACCAGGCTCCGGCGTGAGAATAAGTACTGTTCTGAGGGAGAATAATCAGTGTGTGTTAAGTGTGAGAGTGTGGAGAGCAAGATGATTTAACCTGGATGATGAAGCTATTTATAGACGGAGGGTGAGAGAGGGAGGAGCAGCAGTGCCAGCTGTGGTTGCGCGCCAGCTGTCAGACCAAGGGGATTATCCCTTTGGTCTCCTCTGCTGTGGTCAGTGTAGTGGCACACGTGGCGCGCTCACATTTGCCTATTCTGGAGATGTCGTACTGGTGTTGTCGGACTGCTCCTTGATTCGTTGCTGGATGACTTGGCGCCTGATGACTGGTGACACGTGTTATCCTTTATGTCGGATGGAGCATCTTTGGTGCCACCTTGATATTTTCCAGAAGCTTCTGGAAGCTTCTGGATGGTCTCGTTGATGTCAACGCCACATAGGATGGAAAAGTGGTGTGGTCCTTGCCATGTTGGCAAGGAATTGGGACCATACCTCTTTAAGTCCCCCCAGTCCAGTGTGCCTTCTAGTTGAGTTGATCGTCTAGGAGGGATTCTGGACTTATGAAGTTAGTGTTTTTTCTGACGCGCGTTTGTTAAGGGAGACCTAAGATATTGCATTTTGATGGGCGCATGGTTTTTTGACAGCTTTGTAAAAATTGAGTCAGATGGCCGCACGGCGCATGGCGCATGGGTTTTGGCTCCTTGTAAAAGTGAGCCAAAGGGACGCATGGCGTATGGCGCATGGGTGGCTCCTTTGTAAAAGTGAGCCAAATGGACGCATGGCGTATGATGCATGGGTTTTGGCTCCTTGTAAAAGTGAGCCAAATGGACGCATGGCGTATGGCGCATGGGTTTGGATCCTTTGTAAAAGTGAGCCAAATGGATGCATGGCGTATGGCGCATGGGTTTTGGCTCCTTGTAAAAGTGAGCCAAATGGACGCATGGCGTATGGCGCATGGGTTTGGCTCCTTTGTAAAAGTGAGCCAAATGGATGCATGGCGTATGGCGCGATGGCACTTGCTGTTGTCTTCAGGAGGAAGTTTTGTTGGTCTTGGGAGGAGTGACTGATGTGACTGTCACGTGGCCCCTGTCTTGTCGAAGGTGAACAGGCGCCTTTTCAGTCACTGTTGGTTACTTTTTCGGCGATGTGTCAGGCGTCTGCTCACCTGCTCCGAGAAAAAAGGTGTCGTCTTCTCTTTCTTCTGACGTGTCTCTTCCCCATTGATTGCTTTTCTGGGTTCTGACGGCATACTACCCATCGCATTTAATGCGATGGGTATAAATATCAGGACAGTTCCTCTTTCCTCTACTGCAAATCCATCATCAAAGAAGAAAAGGAACAAAGGGAAGGCTCCTCCGGGTCCTGACCAGGCGGTCATAGGGTGGAAGGAGGAGGAGTTCCACAATCTTGTGAGGGAGATGGGTTTCTTGCCGGAATGGGGGGCCCAGTATCCGACTGCCGGTTCAACTGCTATGGATGCACCCCCTGGTTATATGACCTTGTATGCTGCATTTTTCCGAGAGGGCAATTTCCGGCTTCCAATCACCAAATTTACTGCGACGTCTTGAGAAACTACGGCCATCTTTCTCAAATTAATGCTATCGGGCTTCCCCGTGTTACTCACTTTGAGTATGTTTGCATGGCTAACCGTTTGGATCCGACGTTTGAGATGTTCAACATCTTTTATACCGTTTCATATACGAGTGGGTTTTATTCGTTTAATGCTTGGACCGGCGTTGCTCCCGTTTGTTCTGTGCCTTTGAAGAGTCTTCATGACGGGAAATCAAAATTTTTCTATATTCGCCGAGGGGTCATCCCGGTAGATATGCATTACCGGGGAGGGAGCGAGGGGATCCCCAAGGTTGATGTGGTTGCAAATTTTTCTGAACAAGACTGGTATAAAAAGTTGACTCGTAAAGCCACTCCAATTATTCAGCTTGAGGAGATGGCATTGGTGGGCGCCGGTATGAGTATGAAGTGGATTCCTAAGCATCCGTTGGGGGTCCCAGTTTATGGTTAAGAAGGTAAAGGTGAGTGTTTTTCCAAGACCTTTTGCCTATCTTTTGTATGTATTTGTTGTGTTGCTTTTGTCATTGTTCTCCATCTTCGTGTTTTTTACAGTGGGTTACACTTTGTTGAACGTTTTGGATTTGAAGGCCGGTGGTGCCATGGTGGAGGCGATTCAAAATCCTGAGAAGCGACCCTGGTTGGATCAGATACGTGGTCGCTTCCTGCATCCGACCAATGAGAGTTTTACTGCTTATGCCAACACTGGCTTAGGTGAGGGTAGTGAGGATGATGATGATGCTTTTGATTTTGTTCGAGAGGAAGTTATTGTTCTCTCGAGTGATGGGTCTGGCAGATCTGTTGAAGGCATAACTTCTCATTCTCCGCGTGCAGGTCCGGCGTAGGGGGTAGTGCACGAGCCGGTGAACGAGCCCGTTGATGATGATGTGGAGATGCCGGTTGAGGTTGCTGAGCAATTGGAGACGAGGAGAAAGTGAAAGCCGACAAACCGGAAGTGGAAAGGAAAAAAGCTGAGGAAACTGTCACTGAACCTCCTCGTAAGCGACTTCATACTCTCCCTGTGCTAGATTACGTTGTAGTTTCTGATACGTTGTCCGGTTTAGGGACCGGAGAGAAGCATCCTGGGTCGGACCCTGAAGATCACGCTACTCTAACAGAGATGATGCAGAGAAAGGCTTTTGAGGATAGGAAGAGAAAGCTTGATGAGCAGGCTGCCGCTATACTCGCATCAAAAAGGATTAAACTCCAAAAAGAGGATCCTCCTGCCCCTTCTGAGTCGGAGGTTGACATGGGTATTTTTACTGAGAAGGCTGGGGATTTGTTGGAGAAGATTTATGAGGCTTCTGGTATTCGTTTTATCATTTTCCAGTTTCCCTTTTTATTATTGCTTACTTTCCTTTCTTTCCTCTGAAAGTGTTGCTCGCTGTGGAGCAGGTGCCAAACCAGCCAAGACTGCACACAAAATTGATATTTCCAAAATTACTCCCCCTGCCTCTCCTCCTTCGAGGACATTTGGGTTGTCTCCCCCTCACGAAGCCCCTGGTGAGAAGAGGAAAGAAGATGCCGTGAATGTTGAGCAGGTTGGGGAAGGTGGCGGTGATACGGGTGGTGCTGGTGGTGGTGATCGTGGTAAGAATATTAAAGTCGAGGTGGAGACAAGTGAGACCACTCCGCGACAAATGATATATACCAAACGCCCACCGGGTGGTGGTGATGGTGGTGGTGCAACTTCAGGTGCTGTCCGCAGCCCGCGGTTTGAAAAAGTGCATGCTGATTCTTTTGATACGCAGAATCCTGCTTGTGATGATCTTCCTCATGCCCCCCGTTGGAATCTAACCCAGGGTTCCAGGATGAATGATTTGGACAACTGTCATGAGTTTTACTCTCTGTCTCTCCCCCCAGCTGAAAGGTTATTTCAGAAGAGGCGCCGCCGGTTAGAACTTTTGGATGATCATGTTCAAGCCGGGGTTAACTTCTGGTCCACTACTCAGGAGATTGTTCGTGAGTGGAAGCTGATGGGGGAAGACACTCTGGAGTTCGAAAATGAGAATAAACTTTTTGCGGAAGAGAGAGAAAAATTCAATGCTGAGAAGAAAGGGTTGGTGTGGAGGTTGTCTGATGCAGAGGAGAAACTTGCCCTGGAGAAGAAAGTCAATGCTGACAAGCAGAAAAATTGGGAAGCTGCGTGCGAGCGTACCAATGCGGAGCTGAAATCTCAACGTGACACTGTTGTACGTTTGTCTGGTGAGAAGGCAGATCTTGCTGAGGAGGCTCACCAGGCGCGTGTCGCGTTTGAGAAGAAAGAGAAAGAGTATATTGGTCGCATTGCTAAACTGGAAGACCTTGCTAGACAGTATGAGACTGCTGATCGTCTTCTTCAAGAGAAGACTGTTGAATGCAAGGCCTCTGAACTCCTTGCTGAGGAAGCATCAGCTGAAAGTAAGTGGTTGCTTTCGCACGCGGTGCCTCTGGTAACCTTTTTTATCTTATGCTATGGTTTTCGCGAACTGTTTCTCTTATTTGTGTGTTTTTTGTAGATTGCCGATCGTATAGTGAACTCCCACGAGCTTGCCAACTATATGTTCGAGTTGGGGCAAGCTGGTTATAATAGCGGGCGCAAGGATGGTTATATCGAGGGCAGAGCTGTGGCTATCAATAAGGAGAAGGAGCATCACTTCGAGTTATGGAAGGAGGATTGTAGCGCTGCTTATGCCGCGAAAAGACAAGAGTTTTCGTCTTTGGATTTTGCTGTTGTGAAGGCAGCTCGAAAATTGGCACGAAAACCTGATGGAGTTGCCTTGCTCAAAAAGGCTCTTGGCGATGAAGGTGGTGCGGCTGGAGGTGCTGGGACCGGTCATCCTGAATGAGGGACTCCGGCCTGCGCGCCGCGTATGACCTTGGTTGGTCTTGTACTTGACAATTTCATGAACAATTTTAATTTTCTCTTGTTATGCCTGTGGATGTTTGGCTATGCTTTGACAATTTTTATGCTAATAGTTGTTTGTTTTTATGCGAATTTTGTTATCGTCATAATATGTGCATGTATAATTACTTTGATTCAGGTATCACGAATGAATGATGGCGCTGACAGGTTGTGTTGTGTTTATTACAACGTTTTATTCTGTCGTTTACGTGCGCAGGTTGGTTCGTGAATACGAAGTGATCGAATTACAGGTTATTGTGTGGACCCAGCTGTGCTCAGCCTTGGGGGTTCTTACAATGTTTGTTTGTCCTGTGTTCGATGCTTTCGTGTTTATGTGGGCACGATGTATTTGTTTGGCGTTTGTTAGGCTTTAGTTGTGTATCTGACCCGGCTGTGCACTTGTTTGTGACAGGCCTTGGAGGTCTACAACGTTTCCTAATGGTCGAGCCATTGGTGTTTTCGTGTATGCCCAAAGTAATGTATGCAGTTGTGACAGGAAATTTGCATGATAGAAAAAATAGCCAAACCCTTCTTGTATTTACTATAAACGTGTTGGCGATTCAGCCGTTGCAGTTACATAAGCTTTTTACAGGTAACACTTTCTCAGCTGTTGAGCGTTCCAAGTTCGTGGAATCTCTTTGTTGTCGATGGTACGTAGCTTGTAGGCTCCCTTTCCGAGTACTGTGTCGATAACATACGGGCCTTCCCACTTGGGAGCCAACTTTCTGGGTTTTTCAGCATTTGAAGCCTCGTTGTCTCTGAGGACGTATTCTCCCGGATTGAAGGTGCAGACTCGGACTTTAGAGTTGTAATATTTTTCCAGCTTCGTTTTGTACTTTGCTTCATTGATTGCCGCTATTTCTCTCCTCTCTTCTAGGAGGTCAAGGTCGATCCTCCTCTCTTCGTCGTTGTTGATCAGGTTCATTGAGAGCATTTGTGGTGACGGCAATCCTATCTCCGCTGGTATTACTGCCTCGGACCCGTAAACTAAGCTAAACGGTGTTTCTCCGTTGCTTGTCTTGGGCATCGTCCTGTGGGCCCACAAGATGCTGGGCAATTCGTCCACCCAACCTCTTCTTTTTTCTCCTAACCTTGCCTTGATTCCATCGACAATACTCTTGTTGACGGCTTCAACTTGACCGTTCCCCTGCGGGTGCGCGACTGAGGAGAAGGTGTGCTCAATGTGTAATTCTTTAAACCACTGTTGAAGATTGTCTTCGGCAAAGTTCGTTCCGTTATCCGTGATGATCTTGAGTGGTAATCCAAAACGACATATGATTTGTTCCCAAATGAATTTTTTGACAACAGTGGCTTTGGTCGATGCGAGGGCCTTTGCCTCTACCCATTTGGTGAAATAGTCGACTGCGACTATTATGAATTTGACAGCTCCTGGGGCTTCGGGGAAAGGTCCGACCATGTCTATTCCCCACTGTTGAAAGGGCCACGCCGTTGTGACTGGTACCAATTCATTCTTGGGGCGCATCGTTTTGGGAGCGTGTCTTTGGCACCCACTGCATTTCCTCAATTCTTTAACCGCATCTAAATGCATCCCAGGCCAATAATACCCCGCATTCATGACCTTTGCCACAACCATTCTTGGTCCGGCATGTATACCACAAATTCCCTCGTGTACTTCTCTGATCAAATAACTTGCATCTTCGTGATCGACACATCTTAACAAAGGCCCAAGGTATGATTTTCGCTACAAAATCCCATCAGCCATCTGATAATGTTCAGCTTTGTATTGGATTTTCCTCGCTTCTGCTTTGTTCTCCGGGAGTATTCCAGATTGAAGGTACGCGATTATCGGAGTCATCCAAGACGTTGTTCCTAGTTGAACGACGCTTACTTCTCTCAGTGGCACTGACGGATTGCTTAAAACCTCTATGCGTACATCCTTCGCTAGGTGTTGGAAACTTGTAGAGGCGAGTTTACTCAGCGCGTCTGCTGGCTTATTCTCGCTTCTATTAATGTGGTGCACCTTGTAGGAATAGAAGGTTTGTAGCAGTGTCTTTGCTTGACTCAGGTAGAGTGCCATTGTATCTCCCTTGGCTTCGTATTGCCCGTTGATTTGTCCGGCTACTAACATGGAGTCCACATGCGCTTCAATGTGTCTAACTCCCATTTTGATCGCTAATCTTAGACCAGCAAGGAAAGCTTCGTACTCAGCTTCATTATTCGTGCTCTTGAAGTCCAGACGTATGGCGTAGGTGAATTCATGTTTGTCAGGACTTACCAGCCGGAGCCCTGCACCTGCGCCGTCTTCGTTAGACGCGCCGTCTGTATATAGCAACCACGGTTCTTCGACTTGTTGTCTTTCAGCTTTTTCCATCGCTTTACATTCCCGATCCTTGTCGTCAGGTACTTCTGTCATGAAGTCTGCTAGTACTTGGCCTGACGTGATTGTCGTGGGTCACGCAAATTTAATCCCAAATACAACTATAGATAGCGGTAATAGGGTATCGAACTCAGGGAGTATGTGGAAAGTGTGTTGATTTTCTAGCTTTGCAATTAACTACAATTAACCTAATTTGCAGAAAAATAAAGATCAATGAATGTGGATTGTTGTTTTAGAAAACTAAATTAAAACTAATTGCAAATCAAATGTAGGTTTTAAAACAGATTAGGAGAGAACAATGATCACCTTAGGGTTCAGTTTCTTTAAACAATTGTGTGCAATTCCAACTAGAAAGAGTTACATAGACATAACTCGTGTATGAATAATCGAAGTGATAAAAGGGAACAAAGTACTCGGATTTATAAATGCGAGGTTGTTTCCCGATGATCAATTAATCAATAACCAACCCTAAACCTTCCCGTGATATCTCGATTGCCAACGGCACCAAGAACGTACGATTGAGACTAGAAATTGCAATATCAACTAACAAGTTACAAGCAATTAAACATACACCATGATATTCAAGCAACGCAAGTTATCATTCTAGAAATTCGGAAATAAACACACAAAAGTTCAATAGAAACCTTCACCTAAGATGATCACCGAAAAGTTTAGCCGGACATAGTTTGGTGAATCATCATACTAACAAATCTAATGTTCATAGGAATCATAAACACAAACCGAATGTTAGAAATTGTTCCAAACCAAGCAAGACAGCCAAAATTCGCCCCTAGTGAGTCCCAAAACCGTCCAATGATGAGAACACCCCAAAAGACACAATAAAAACTGATTTAAGAGGGCAGTTACGCTTTGGATCGCAGCCGCCACCGTAAATTACGGCTCCACCGTAATTTACGGTGGACTTTAACATGTTACGGTGCAACTTTACTGATTTACGGTGGGAAAATGGACAAAATCAGGTCCACCGTAAATTACGGTGAGACCGTAATTTACGGTAAGAAGCTGATTTTCATGCCTTGTTTCACTTCTTGTTCCACGTGATGTTCAAGATGGATCCATGATGATGATGTCGGCCCATGTGCGTCCAAAAGAAATCCACAGCCACGTGATGATGATGAATGCTTAAGTCTTATGGCCTTACACGTGCATATGGTGGCCCCTTTGGATCCGTGATGATGATGATTATTTGATGCTGCTTGTTGACTTGTGCTGCCTTTCACGTGATGTTGCTGCCAAGAGTAATCCACAAGTCCACATGTCTTCTGCCTTGTGTTGGCCCAATGCAAAGACTCCAAGTCAAGATGGTGGCCCAATGAAGAAAGTCCACATGTGTTATGTTGCCCATTTTAGTCTCGGCCCACTCCCTCAACATGTGCAGCCCACATGTGTTGTGTATTATTAAATTGCCGCCCATTAAATCATGTGATGTATGTTGTTGATAACTAAATGCTCTTCACAATCACATGATAATGATGTTTGTTGATATCCTCTACCGTCAAAAGTGAATCCTTAATATTGTTGACAAGAGAGCCCAAGTCCACATGCGACCCACTAAGTCCAAGGTCAGCCGCCCACTTGTTTCTTTTATTTGATCTAGTACAAACTTGTTTCCACTTCTTGCAACTTCCATTTAAACATCATAAAGGCATATTTTATGCACTTAAGTACCTGCAAAACCAAACAACTCGTAGTTACTAAGTTCAAGCAAATAACCAAGTAAAGCATGGAATTTTAATCTTTTTAAACCATTTAAGGGTTGTCCAACGGACCACCCGTCACATCCCCACACTTACCCGTTGCTTGTCCCAAGCAACCCATCAAAAAGCATTTCCAAGTGCACAAGCGATCAACATAAATCAAGCTAAATGTGCCATCCTTTTACTAACTTTCAATCATACTACAAAACACACCCCTCACAAAAATCTCTCGATAACAAGAATTATTAGCATAATGCTAAACCACTCAATGCGTGTGTGTGTGCGCGCGACAATAAGCTTGTATACAAATCAAGTTTCCTCCTAACAAATATCTAACATGCTTTAGAATCAAAGGGACTTGCGGGTTGCAACGGGGCTAGGTGTAAAGGTAGGAAAATGATGGAATATATATAAAAGAGCTAATTGATTTGACCCGGCTTTTTATTTCTACTACTACGATGCAAACACCAAATATATACAAAGCTTCTTGACATTCTCAACTACTATTGCAACTAAATACCTTTTTTTTTCTTCGTATTTTTCTCTTATTTTTTTTTTCTTTTTCTTCTTTTTTTTTTCTTTTTTTTCTCTTTTCATATATATATATATTTTTTTTTCATATCACATCGAACTCAACAATATATACAAGAACATCAATACTACATACTAAATCTCCTAAACCGGGTCATCTCAATAGGTAAAGTTTTGTAGGAAGTAGGCTCGGGTCACAATCGAATGGTCTAAGGCTCAAATGTGGCTTTCTAAGGACCAAACCCCCACCCCTCGCAATACCAAACTCATATATGTAAAGCATGAGGTCCAACCCACCAATCCCGCACTCTCACACATCTAGACGAGGCTTCCTAAAAGTCCCCCTATCATTTTCAAAAGCATGCTAATTCTAGGATTTAACAAGTATTCACACACAAGTTCTATTAACACACAACACACACCGCCACTCAAACAATGAAATATCAATAACAATCATGTGTGGCTCAAATCCTCACCAAGAAAAGACTAGGAATGGGTGTCGGTGTGTCAAATGGCACAATATCAAGTTTTCAAATTTTAACAATTTTCGCTTGGATTTACAAAAATTTTTTAAAACTCTCAAAAATTTCCCCCATCCCCACACTTGGGATACATTGTCCCAATGTATGGCTTTGAGGGCTTTGATCACTAAAATTCATTCAACATCAACAAAAGCTTTAAATCTCAAACCCCAAATTTCTTTTTGTATTTTTTTTTTTAAACAAAATCAAACAAACTAACTACCAATATTTCAAAGCTAAAGAACACAACAAGACTAAGGAAAGAGTACATCGACCTGGTGAAGTTTGCCACAATAGATGTTGTAGATAATCCGACTTCCTTTCACCACCTTCACCCAAATATCCGTACATCTTCCCCACACTTGAATGTCGCCATGGCCCTGAAACAAAGAAAACTAAAGAAATAACAAGATCAGTGAAAAACCTCGGGTTGCCTCCCGAGCAGCGCTAAGTTTCGCGTCTTCAGCCAGACCATGCCACCCCCATTTATGGTGGCTCAAAGAACCTGTTCCTATCACCTCCCCCACTGTAGCTTGTCTTTGGGCAAAATGCATCCGTCTCATTTTGACTCGGTGGGTAATCAAATACACTCCTGCTTGAACCCATATGTCTTTCTTCACGGTCCGGTGGATGCTTTTTTCTCATTCGTTGTAACACATTTTGCATACAATCACTAGACTCACCACCCTTCCTCTCAATGGACTCATAACTAATCCCTCTAGTTTGAACATCAAAGTACAACCTACGGTTCTTTTCGGTCATGGTAATAATCTCGTCTCTACAATTAATTTGAGCATTTGCTGTGTATAGAAACGGTCGACCTAAAATTACCCTTTGTTGTGATGCCATATTGGTAGAAGCATAGTCCAAAACTAGAAAATCCACCAGGTATTCAAATTCTCCCAACTGAATCTTAACATTCCTAACCATTCCCCGTGGACGCCTCCAACTTCCATCCGCCAAGCTCACCATGGTGTCTATACCTTCGAGTGGACCAAAGTCGTACATATCGTATAGATCGCTTGGTAGCACACTCACGCTTGCCCCGTAGTCCAACAATGCGTGAGGGATTTTTAATTTTCCCACACGGATAGGCACGATTGGCGCTTCACACTCTTTATCATTATCGACTTCGTCATCTTTTTTCAAACCTGCATTCACTTGATACGAAGAAGTTAGCAATGTTTCATTAAATTTAGTATTTGGAACGGTGCTTACCACATTGATGTTAATGCTTTTTATGTTCTTGGGATTTGGCACCGTATCACTCGGTAGCTGGCCTTTTGCTTTCTTTAACATCGCCACGTCACTTGCAAGTTGGCCCATTTGAGTGGTCAACGATTGGATGCTTTTGTCACGAACCTCGTCCTTTTGCATCCGAACCTCATCACGTTGATTCATTCGTTGCATTTCACTTTGCATCGCCTTCAACATCTCCATCATCTCATTTCCACCCGAAGAGCTTTGACCCGTTTGATATTTCCTTTGAAATCCTTGGTTTCCTTGAAAATTCGGGTTAGCTTGATTAGAAGGGTTCCCATAGCGAAAATTTGGGTGGTTCCTCAACCCGGGGTGGTAAGTATTAGAGTTCATGTTGTTGTAGTTTCTACCACCCCCTCCTTGACCTTGAATAGCATGAACCTCTTCGTATTGCCCTTCCACCAACCCTTGGCAATTTTCAGCCGCGTGACCTATTTCATTACACAAAGCACAAACATCATAAATTTGGTTAGTAGTTTGAACATTACCGTCATCTATGGCATGCACTTGAGGTCGGGCAATGGCCGGTCGAGCTCTTCTTGAGGCTTGATCCTTCCTCTTTAATGTAGTTGCCATGCTTTCCAAAAACTCCCAATCATCATTCTCATAATTTGTTCCAAAAGTCCCACCGGTAATAGACATCAAGTCACGTGCATCTTCGGCACTCAACCCCTCGTGAAAGGCATTCATCAACTCCCACAATTCAATTCCATGGTGAGGGCAATTTTTAATCATCATATTGAAACGCTCGAATGCCTCATGAAACATCTCACCATGTTGTTGTTGGAAGCTTCTCAACCCCTTTCTTGCATCGTTGGTCTTTTGGGCGGTGTAAAACTCATCCAAAAAAGTTTGTTGCATCTCCCCCCATGTATATATGGATGCCGAAGGTAACGTGTAGAACCATTTCTTCGCCTTATCTTCCAAAGAAAATTGGAATAATACCAATTTGATGTCATCAGCCGAGAACCCTTGACTCCCAAGAGTGTTGCAAATCGAGTCATAAGCCTCTAAATGAAAGTAAGGCTCCTCCGTTGCCAACCCTTTGTATTTTGGTAAACTTTGCAAAGAGTTGGTCCTCACTTCAAATGTTCTCCCTTGATCATTGTGAGGAATAACTACCGGTGAAGGGTTTTGAGTGATTACCGGCCGAAAATGTGCTTCGATGCCCCTCACATTTTCTCTAAGGTGTCTCCTTGGTACACCAAACCTACCCCTTGGACGAATAGGACCCATAGGTCTTGGTATATGCCCTTGTGGTACGAACGGTGGTTGAAATTGTTGTTGTGGCATCGGTGGGTGTTGAATCGGCCTTTGAAATTGCGGTTGTACATTTTGTGGCCGAATTTGTTGCAAAGGAATAGGGCGTTGTATTGGTGGCCCTTGTGGTCTTGGCCGAATATGTTGCGGTATGAGTTGTTGCGGCACTCCACCTACACTTGCTATCCCTTGAGATTGACCCGGCACATACCCAAACTCTCCTTGATCTCCATCACCCCCATAAGCATATCCTTCTTCCTCGTATCCCTCAAACTCTTCTTCATAACCTTCAAAATACCCATCTCCTCCTATACCCGAAGATTGCATATAAGGATAAGACGAATATTGCATACCGGGTTGGTTCGATGGTCGATATGTAGAGGTAGTATGGATAACGGTTGAGCTTTGTGGTAATGAGTGAGTAGAAGATGATTGACCCGTAGTTGGAGGAAAGAAGTGTGAAAGTGGTGGAATTGTTGCGGAAGGGCTATAGGTGAGAGTAGGTTCGACTTGGGTAGTAATAGGTGGTGTGGTATTGGTTGATGTAACTTCATGTGGTGAAGTAAATTCGGTAGTGGAAATAGGCATGGTGGTATTTGGTGAAGGTTGTGTGGATGTAGGAATGAATGATGAGGTCGTTTGACCCGTTGTGGGTGGTACTTGTGAAGCAGCCATGATATTTCTTGGCGTAATGGGTGAAGTAGGTGAACCAAAAATTTTGTTTTCTCGTACCAAAACTCTGTTTTGCCTCAATGTTCTTTCAATTTCCGGATCAAACGATAGCGGTGATGACTTGTGTGAGCCCCTAGTATGCATACACTCGAAGTACCTGCACACTAAACACAACCAGCGTAAACCCGAAAATAACAAAACAAAACTACTAAATTAACACACGTTGCGCACTACTCCCCGGCAACGGCGCCAAAATTTGACGTGATTGTCGTGGGTCACGCAAATTTAATCCCAAATACAACTATAGATAGCGGTAATAGGGTATCGAACTCAGGGAGTATGTGGAAAGTGTGTTGATTTTCTAGCTTTGCAATTAACTACAATTAACCTAATTTGCAGAAAAATAAAGATCAATGAATGTGGATTGTTGTTTTAGAAAACTAAATTAAAACTAATTGCAAATCAAATGTAGGTTTTAAAACAGATTAGGAGAGAACAATGATCACCTTAGGGTTCAGTTTCTTTAAACAATTGTGTGCAATTCCAACTAGAAAGAGTTACATAGACATAACTCGTGTATGAATAATCGAAGTGATAAAAGGGAACAAAGTACTCGGATTTATAAATGCGAGGTTGTTTCCCGATGATCAATTAATCAATAACTAACCCTAACCCTTCCCGTGATATCTCGATTGCCAACGGCACCAAGAACGTACGATTGAGACTAGAAATTGCAATATCAACTAACAAGTTACAAGCAATTAAACATACACCATGATATTCAAGCAACGCAAGTTATCATTCTAGAAATTCGGAAATAAACACACAAAAGTTCAATAGAAACCTTCACCTAAGATGATCACCGAAAAGTTTAGCCGGACATAGTTTGGTGAATCATCATACTAACAAATCTAATGTTCATAGGAATCATAAACACAAACCGAATGTTAGAAATTGTTCCAAACCAAGCAAGACAGCCAAAATTCGCCCCTAGTGAGTCCCAAAACCGTCCAATGATGAGAACACCCCAAAAGACACAATAAAAACTGATTTAAGAGGGCAGTTACGCTTTGGATCGCAGCCGCCACCGTAAATTACGGCTCCACCGTAATTTACGGTGGACTTTAACATGTTACGGTGCAACTTTACTGATTTACGGTGGGAAAATGGACAAAATCAGGTCCACCGTAAATTACGGTGAGACCGTAATTTACGGTAAGAAGCTGATTTTCATGCCTTGTTTCACTTCTTGTTCCACGCGATGTTCAAGATGGATCCATGATGATGATGTCGGCCCATGTGCGTCCAAAAGAAATCCACAGCCACGTGATGATGATGAATGCTTAAGTCTTATGGCCTTGCACGTGCATATGGTGGCCCCTTTGGATCCGTGATGATGATGATTATTTGATGCTGCTTGTTGACTTGTGCTGCCTTTCACGTGATGTTGCTGCCAAGAGTAATCCACAAGTCCACATGTCTTCTGCCTTGTGTTGGCCCAATGCAAAGACTCCAAGTCAAGATGGTGGCCCAATGAAGAAAGTCCACATGTGTTATGTTGCCCATTTTAGTCTCGGCCCACTCCCTCAACATGTGCAGCCCACATGTGTTGTGTATTATTAAATTGCCGCCCATTAAATCATGTGATGTATGTTGTTGATAACTAAATGCTCTTCACAATCACATGATAATGATGTTTGTTGATATCCTCTACCGTCAAAAGTGAATCCTTAATATTGTTGACAAGAGAGCCCAAGTCCACATGCGACCCACTAAGTCCAAGGTCAGCCGCCCACTTGTTTCTTTTATTTGATCTAGTACAAACTTGTTTCCACTTCTTGCAACTTCCATTTAAACATCATAAAGGCATATTTTATGCACTTAAGTACCTGCAAAACCAAACAACTCGTAGTTACTAAGTTCAAGCAAATAACCAAGTAAAGCATGGAATTTTAATCTTTTTAAACCATTTAAGGGTTGTCCAACGGACCACCCGTCAGTACTTGGCCCTTGATTGCTGGCCTTGGCCTGAAAACCACATTGAGGCCTCCGAGCTCTATCGCCCATTTTGCTAGTCTCCCTGAAATCTCTGGCCTCACGAGGATGTTGCCGATATTGTAGTTTGTTAGCACGTGAATGACATGGTTGGCAAAATACCGGCGCAGTCGCCTTGATGCATGGATCAATGCAAGTACTAACTTCTCCATGATGGCATATCGGGTCTCTGGATCAGTCAAGGTTCGTGACACATAATAGACTGGTGTTTGGACACCCTGTCGATCGACAAGTAAAACTGCTCCCACTGCTCTATCTGAGGCTGATAAGTATAGCACCAGGGGTTCTCCCTTGACTGGTGCAGTTAATGTTGGCAACTTGATGAGGCAATCTTTCATCTCGCGGAATGCGCTCTCGGCTTCCGGAGTCCATTGAAATTGGCTTTTCTTCATGCAATTTCGGAGAGTTTTGATAAACGGGAAAGATTTGGCTGCGTGGTTGGCCAGGAAACGGTTAAGTGCTGCCAACCGTCCTGCCAATTTTTGCATCTCCTTGATTGTCGAAGGTGAAGGCATGCATTCAATTGCTTGTATTTTATCAGGATTCACTTTGAAGCCATCTTTCGTGACAATGAAACCCAGGAATTTCCCCTCTTCCATGCCGAAAGAGCATTTTGCTGGATTCAGCTTGATACTGACTCCGTGCAAGGTGTCGAACGTCTTTTGGATGTTCGTCAACATAGCGTTCTCTTCTTTGCTCATAATGACTAGATCGTCCATATACACTTCGATGTACTTGCCGATAGCATCGTGGAAAGTTTCGTTCATGAGCCTCTGATAAGTCGCGCCCGCATTCTTCAAACCGAAAGGCATCTTGGTGTAGCAGTATAGCCCTGTTGGTGTGCGGAACGCGGTTTTGTCTTCATCTTGTACAGCCATCCGTACCTGATGGTACCCCTTGTAACAATCAAGGAAACATTTCCATCGGAATGTTGCTAGCGAATCTATCTTCTCGTCAATGTCTGGTAAGGCGTAACAGTCCCGTGGACATGCCTTGTTTAGATCTTTATAATCTACGCACATTCTCCAGCTACCGTTGTTCTTTTGGACCATCACTGGGCTTGCTACCCACGTTTGGTATCTGACTTCTCTGATGATTCCCGCATTTAACAGTTCCATCACCTGCTCTTTCATGGCATCGTGTTTTATGTCTCCCAAGTGGCGCTTGGCGTGCACCACTGGTTTTGCTTCTCCTGAGACGTTTAATCGATGCTCGGCTATGTGCCGTGGAACACCTACCATATCTGCTGGTGTCCAGGCGAAAACATCCATGTTTTGGAACAACAGCTTTTTTAGCGCCGCGCGTGTTAGATCGGACATTGCAGGTCCTAAGGTTACTGTCTGTTCCGGGTATGCGCTGTTTAACACCCATTTTTCTGCTTCCGCGCGTGGCGCTGGTTTACTTGCTTTTGCAGGTCTGAGCTCATCTGTTGCTAACACTTCTTTGCTTGCATATATGATGGCTACTCCCGTTTCTGTTGGGAATCCCACAGCTGAGTGTGGGCCAGAGCAGATCATGCTAAAGTCGCCTTGGGATTCTCTTCCCAGCAGAATATCGTGCCTTGAATGTGCTGGCAGCACCATGAATGTGACCTCTTCTGTTCTTGAGTTTCTTCCATCCGAGAGCAACACTGGGAATGATATCTGTCCTAGAGGAAAAACGGCTTCATTGCAGAAACCAGTGAGCGGGTAATCAACTGGTTCTAAGCGCGCCTTATCCTCCTGATCGAATTGATTGAAACACTGTTCATATATGATATCCGCAGTGCTCCCCGGATCGATGAAAATGTAATCTGTTTGGTAGTGCCCTATTACGCCCGAGATGACTATGGGTCTTCTTTCTCGTGGGCCTCCCCTTACAACCGGGAAAACAACTTGTTTCTCGCGCCATGAGTCGTCTTGTGCGCGCTTGTTGTAGTTTTTTCTTGGCCTTCGTGGACCTCCCTGAATCATATGGGTTTCTAGTTTTTTCTTGGCCTTCGTGGACCTCCCTGAATCACGTGGTCGTGGGTTCGAGTCCCACGGATGGCGCCAATGATGAAACACCAATTAACACTAGAGTTAATCAGTGGGGTTATTCCCTCTGTGGGTTCAATCTCCTTTCCTACTCGTGGAATGACTTGGATCCTGCAAAACAGCAGCACCGTTAGTCTCGTTAAAAGGGGAATATGGGGGTTTCCCTCTTAACCAGGCTCCGGCGTGAGAATAAGTACTGTTCTGAGGGAGAATAATCAGTGTGTGTTAAGTGTGAGAGTGTGGAGAGCAAGATGATTTAACCTGGATGATGAAGGGTCCTATTTATAGCCGGAGGGTGAGAGAGGGAGGAGCAGCAGTGCCAGCTGTGGTTGCGCGCCAGCTGTCCGACCAAGGGGATTATCCCTTTGGTCTCCTCTGCTGTGGTCAGTGTAGTGGCACACGTGACGCGCTCACATTTGCCTATTCTGGAGACGTCGTACTGGTGTTGTCGGACTGCTCCTTGATTCGTTGTTGGATGACTTGGCGCCTGATGACTGGTGACACGTGTTGTCCTTTATGTCGGATGGAGCATCTTTGGTGCCACCTTGATATTTTCCAGAAGCTTCTGGAAGCTTCTGGATGGTCTCGTTGATGTCAACGCCACATAGGATGGAAAAGTAGTGTGGTCCTTACCATGTTGGCAAGGAATTAGGACCATACCTCTTCACATACCTACAAAAATTTTCATTTTGAATTTAACTACAAAGGGTAAAAATGTCAGCAGTGTGGTTTTTTTTCTTTGTAAGTTAAAGATCTGAAATTGTTACTAGAATTTTGTATTTAAAAGTGGTTTTAAATAAATGAAGAAAAGAGAAGACATTAATTTTGTTGATTATTTGCAGGTATTATTTTGAGATTAGTAAAATTACTATAGTCATCTGTATAGCATTGAGTATTATCGTTTTACCATTGGTAAAGACATAAATTATATTTATTTTCTTCTTGTAATTTTTGTTCTAAGTTTTGTTTGTTAGCTTCTTTTACAAAAAATTAAACACACGATATAACATTTTTTTTAAACGGACTGAGCCGGTACGCCACGAAAAAATTATGATTTTTTTTTTCTACAAAAAACTAAATGCATTTTCATTTTAAACTTTTAGAAATTGGGCCACCTGCAGCGAAGCGCGGATGTAACCCACTAGTTTATAATATTTTTTATTATTAAAAAAAGAACTCGGGTACGGAAAGCAGTTGTTTAGCCCAAAAACTAATGAACTATGTGAACTTTAGTTCTACACAAAGTTGATTGTTTAGCCCAAACACTAATGAACCATATGAACTTTAGCCCAATATGTGAAATTGTTGATCATAACTATTAAAGATACGGCCCATACTAGCAATTAGAGAAGTCTTTAGCCCAATGCGAAAGCTGGGCAATCTCTATATTTTGAAGAGTCCAAGTGCCAAGTTAATGAAACCCAACATAATTGGGTTTAGGGTTTGGGACACACTATATAACAAAAAGAAACTCTCATTTTCTGAGCCTTTAGTTCAAAATAAAAATCATTGTATTCATGTTATGTTTCCAAGTAATTTTAAATTTAAATACAATGTTACCAACCAGGGCTGCAAACGAACTGAACGAACATGAACAAGACCTTGTTTGTGTTCGTTTATTAAGAAATATATGTGTTCACGAACTATTCATGAACAGTTACCGAACAAGGTTTTATGTTTATGTTCGTTTGTTAAGGAAATGAAATTGTTCTTGTTCATGTTCGTTTGTGTTTGTTTGTTAATTTTAGGAATGATCGAAAACGAACGTTGATGAACACAAATGAGCACAAACTAATGTTCATAAACACAAATGGAAACAAACGAACACAAACAAACGTTCTCGAACATAATATATAATACACTGACATTTGTTGAAGTTTAGACGTATTTAAACAAAATATAAAAACTAAAAACACTATGAACTATCAATGCAAACGAACACATTACCGAACATTCACGAACATAAATGAACGAATGCAACCTCGGTTCATGTCCGTTCATTTAACTAAAAGAACGAACACAAACGAACTTCCGTTGAACGATTCACGAACTGTTTGCCGAACTTTTGGTTCGTTTGCAGCCCTATTACCAACGTACGTACGGAAAAAAAATAAGTTGGATAGGTAACAGAAATCTGTTAGTATCACCAAACATTTACGCCCTCATTATTTTATATGATGTTATGGAATTGTAGTTCGCTTCTTCAACTTTGTACTCCCTTCATGCAACTTTACGTATCTACCGTTGCCAAATCTTAGCGGGCCACCAACCTCTTCCCGTTGCAGTCTCTGTTATGTGAGAAGTCTTGTTCTCTTATTCGGTCTCTCGTCATCCCCTTATACATCTATATAGATTAAGGTTTAATTAGTGTTTCTATTGTGCGCCGTATTTGTAACTCTTGTTATTGCACATCTTGTCCCTTGCCGCTGCAACCCTGTTTGCGTTGTTGTCGTTGATCTTATTGTGTGTGTATATATATGATTGTATTTATTTAGTGTATATGCCATGATTATGATATTACTTTGTATTGTTTTTATCTGTAGTTATTTATTTTTACCCCTATGATATGAATTATATTTGAGGTTTCCATTATTTTATAATGGTTTCAGGCTTTTGGTACGTTTGGGTGGAAAGATATATAAAGTGCTAACGTTAAAAGAAAAATTAGTACAAGAAGTTTTTATAGAAGAAAAAGTTTTTATTTATTTTTGAACATTTCGTTGCCTTACTTTGGATCCCTTAAAAAGCCTATTCGAGAATTTGGATTCTGGCTTTAAGCCATCTCTTATTCTTTTCTAAAGTATATATTAATAATAAAAAGAGAAAATCATAATAACATAAATATTTTATTTTGTTAGATCTTAAACACTTGAGTTATACTCTACATTGGCTTTAAGCCATCTCTTATTCTTTTCTAAAGTATATATTAATAATAAAAAGAGAAAATCATAATAACATAAATATTTTATTTTGTTAGATCTTAAACACTTGAGTTATACTCTCCATATGTGATTTCATAACTAAAATTAATGTAAAATCATTGTTCACGTCACACCCACAATTTCTTTTACAATCCATTTGTTTTGTGACATCATAACACTTAATACGCAGACCAATTTTTAAACTACAAAACACATCAATTTTTTTTTTAAAAGACGTACGATCTTTCTAGGACCAACTGTATTACACGAGTTCAAGCTTTTCACGCCTAGCGTGTCATTTTCCAAAACGAGAAACAAGAAATTCGTTCGAGTGTGTATATAAACATAACATTTTGAGCATAAAAACACTAGAAAATCAAAATAAAGTTGATATTGGTAATTTGGTATAGAGAGGGAATCAACATGAAAAGGAAGGTACATAGAGATAGAGGAATCGTGTTCCCATGCCCAAACACAAAAACGAATCACCTTTCTTCACCATGCCAATACGTTTCTTTTTCTTTTGAACTCCCTTCTTAGAGAATGTTGTTTTTCACGAAACCTTCTTGTCCCCACTTCGACTTCTATTACTTTCACTACGTCGTATAATAGTACGCTCCATGTACGTCGTCTCCATTTATATACCTAAACTTTGTTTTTACGAAAAAGAGCATAACCAATAAAGTCGGCGTTGAGAATTTATGGTTACCGATTTTTAACAGAAAATGTATAGCTAAGGAAACTGTTGAAAAAATAAAGAAACGAACAATCATAAGAACACAACAGTTAACTTGTCCACACCTTCGAGGGGTGCTACAGTGATAAGCGTTTGAGTCCTTCTAAAAGAGTATCAAGTTGGAATACAATTTTTACTGGTTTTCTTACCTTAAACCATCTTGAAGGTCGTCTATACAACGTAAGTTGCATTATACTTTATTAGTTAGCAAGATGCTGGTGAGGGCGTATGAGTTTTTCGGTGACATGTTCGACATAAAATAATTGTTTATTTCTACCCATAAACTTTTTAAATTTAAGAGTAAACTACATGTATGGTCCCTTTGGTTAATTAAAATTTTGGATTTAGTGCCTAATTTTTCAAAAGTACATGGATGGTCCCTGTGGTTTGTACCTTATAACGCATTTAGTCCTCTACTTTTGCCAAAAGTACATGGATGGTCAATGTAGTTTGCACTTTGTAACACATTTAGTCACTTAAAGTTGGAGACTAAATGTGTTACAAAGTGCAAACCACAATGACCATTTGTGTACTTTCGACAAAAGTTTGATGACTAAATGTGTTATAAAGTGTAAACCATATAAATCATCCGTGTACTTTTAGAAAGCTATAGACTAAATCCAAATCCAAAGACCATCTGTATACTTTACTCTAAATTTAAATAGCCGAGACCAAAACTAATTGTTCGTATCTTATTTATCTTAAATCATCCGTGTACTTTTAGAAAGCTATAGACTAAATCCAAATCCAAATCCAAATCCAAATCCAAAGACCATCTGTATACTTTACTCTAAATTTAAATAGTCGAGACCAAAACTAATTGTTCGTATCTTATTTATCTTTTCTTCAAATTCCACTACGAGTTTCGGATTGTTGGGTCATGTCAAGTTTGATTTGGGTCTTATAATTTAGTCATACACTCATACTCAACCACTATCCAAATGAATTATTTAAATATAGATATAGATAATATTTGATAGTTGGAAGTTTATTGTTTTATACTTTCTCTCCCTTTCCATTTTTGGTTTAGAGACATTGAATACACCATATTGTGTGGTTAATCATCATTATATTTGGAGTACGTAAAAGAATTAATAAATAATATGAGAATAAATAAGGTGCAACTAAATCCATTAAATAGAGATATAGAGGGGTGTATAATGTCACAACCTTGCGGTGGGGAGTGTACGTAATTCAAGCTTACGTATCAATGTTTGCCTGTTTGAAGGAGGACTACCCTTGCCTTATCTTGTATTAATATATAATAAATATCTAATTAACCATGATCAAATATTTCAGAGAACTAAGTTAATCAAATGCAAAACTAAACTAACATTATTAAATACAAGGAATGTAAAAACAATAAGACACCGAATCGCTTGAAAATTGGATCTTTGTCGAATTGTTAGTTTCGGTTGTTGATCAGCTCAAGCAATAAAGGAAGGAGGCACACAACGATGCCTATACACCAGTTCAATCAAAACAAGTTTGTTAGTAATGCCTAGTCTATTAGCTCGTAGCTAAACTGACGGTATCATAAGTGATTTAGTTACTAGTTAACTGCTTAGACTAGCTGATTTGATCTGATTTTCAAAACATGAATGAAAACGACCACACATGATAGATAGTCTTTCGGTCGTTATTGTTAAAGATAAGTATGATTATTAGCATAAACAAACAATAAATTATTAGAATAAAGTGCATGGGTGTTCCTTCTGGTTAACCAAAATTTTGGATTTAGTTCCCAGCTTTTTTAAAAGTGCATGGATTGTCTCTGTGGCTTACACCTTGTAACGCATTTAATACCAAACTTTTGCCGAAAGTACACGGATGGTCCATGTGGTATGCACTTTTTTATCGCATTTAGTCACTAACGTTAGAGACTAAATTTGTTACAAAGTGCAAAACACATGGACCATTCATGTAGTTTTAACAAAAGTTGGAGGCTAAATACGTTACAAAATGCAATCCACAAGAACCACCATGTACTTTTGAAAAACCGATAACTAAATCCAAAATTTTAGGTAAGCAAATAGATCATCCGTATACTTTACTCAAATTATTAAAAAAACACATACACAAGGCTCAAAAGTGAATTATTTTTGTTACCTTAAAAGTTAAAAACATTTGAATCAGCTAATGCATTGAAAAGTAACCAAACTGCGTGATATAATAATTCTATCACCATTGTCAGAGAAACATACAAAGAGTAATTAATTTCATACTAGTAAAATTGTTTGCTTATAAACAAGATATGATTAAGTACATATAGTCAAGGCTCAAGTATTACTAGTTTACTTAAAAGATATAAACATTTGAATAAATTACTAAATTAAAAAAGGTAAACACATGAACAAAAGCTTTTGCCCTGTCTTTGAAAGAAACACTTTACTTGTATGATTCAATTAACTTTAACAATTAAAGCATTATAAGCATACTTCGAAGCTTGATTAGTGTGAGCTTTAATATAAAATAATGAGAACATAAGGTCATAAGGCAATATTTTATTTAAAAAGCTAGAAATAAAAACAAGTGAAGGCAGCACGAAATATTTGAGTTGAAACATAGCCATTAGCCATTATCAAGTGATAATCTAATTGAATGGAAAAAGAAAAGGCCATTATATTGGAATGATTGACATTTATTATTATAGTAATATTAATGTGCATATCTACCAATAATTATAATAATGTTATTTTTTTTTAAAGGCAATTATAACAATGTTATTCAACTATTAGACCTAGTGGTAAGTTGCTATAATGCCCCCACCATGGGGCATTATCCGACACGTGACATCCTAGTCAGCGTTGGGGCATTATAGCAAAAGTGGCGTAGTGGGGCATTATGCCAATAACCCCCAATTCAATCATTTCACAATTATTTTTTTAATTTAAAACATAAAAAAGTTCATTAATTTAAAAAAAAAATTACACTACTTGAAATTAAAAAAACAGAAAATAAAAAAACCGAAAAATAAAAAAACCGAAAATAAAAAAAACAGAAAAAAAAAACCGAATATAAAAAAAACAGAAAAAAAAAACCGAATATAAAAATATGATCTAGAGTCCATATTTTTCTCGAATTTTTTGTCGACGCATTTGCGCAAGGATCAACGCGTCGCCTTGGAGGTGGTCGATTGATTTGGACAAAAACTCAATGTCATTTTCCATTTGTCTCGCCTCTTGCATCTCGTTAAACTTTTTGGTTTCGGCCACTCGTTCTTGCATAATCTCCCAACGTTTGTGGCCGAGGTCGCGAATGTCTTGGAGACGACGGTTCATCTCCTCGAAATCATCCTTTAACTCGAGATCGGAAGACGACTCGACCGTTTTTTTCCCGGTTCCCTTTCTTCTACCGGTGGGTCGGACCAACTCTTCTTGAATTCCCTCGTCAACGTCCATCGCCTCATTTAAATCAACATTGCGAGCATCCGATGTCGGAGTTGACGGGTCAGCGGAGGATGATGTTTTTGACCTTTTAGCCCGACGTCTACTACTTGACGCCATTGGATTAACTACCGCCCACTTTGGACTTTTTCGTAGTAGCTCCCAACACTTATAGTACGTGAAAGGGCATTTTGTCCTCTCGAACTCCTCCAAAGTCTTCGTTAAAACCCAGACGTCACCTTCACCGCTCGGGCGATTATCGTAGTTACGTTGGAAGACTTCTTGGAACGCATGACACTTGTTGTTGATGTCGGTCCATTTGCTAGAAATGGAATCTTTGTCCCGATGTTCGCCTTGACCCCAAGTAGTAAAAAAGAGTGCACGAACCCTATCCCAAAAAACCGGGCCAGTTTGGAAGTTTGCTACAAATTAAAAAAAATTATAAGTTGTATGTTAAAAAATATAGTAACAATATAAGTAAAACAATATATATATAAAATGGTTACCGGTATCTTCGTCCTCCGAAATGTCGAGCCACGCCCGAGCCAACGTGAATTCCTCGTCCTTCGTCCACTTAATGATATTTTTTGTACGCCGTGGTGCGTCTTTTTCCTTCTTCTTATGCGACCTTTTGCCGCGTTTCGACGTTTCTTGCACCGGTTCGGGTTGCGTCTCCGGCACGACTTCGACATCGGGTTCGGATTCGGGTTGAGACCCGCCGGCTTGACCATAGCCGAAAGTGGGAGCCACAAACGGAGGGGCGCCACTCAAGTAAGCCGCGTACGTTAAAAAGCTCGGGTCCATGTCTTGAAGGTTATACGGGTTTTGCGGTTGAGTTGTGTTTGGGTTCGTGGGTCTTGCGGGGACACCAAAAGGGGGTCGAAATGGATGCATGATTGTATAAAAATGTAGGAGAAAGTGGGTGTTTTATAAAAAATAGAAGAAAAGTGGGAGAGGAAGTAGAAGATAAAGTGGGTTTTTTATAAAGAAGGTGAGAATGTGGGGTGATATATATATAGTGGGGTAATATTTTAAATTAAAAAAAATACATTTTTTGACCGTTTGTCAACAGTAAAAAAAGTGGGCACCCCTCATTTTAAGCGTTTTAATTCAAACGCCGGACGCAATTTTTCTCGAAAATAACGCCCGGTAACGCCGGGTGTAGCGGTTACCGGGGCGTTATAGGGCGTTTTTTTTTATAAATTTTTAAAAAACACGCCCCACTACAGGCGGTCTTAGATTAACATCTTCTAACTTGTGCGACTACCTTTTGCTTTAATAATTGTCCAATGAAAATATACACCCATCATGGCTGATTGTTTATTTATTTATTTATATTTTTGCTTTAATAACAACAACAATAATAATAATAACATATAGGAGAAAATATAGACAAATAAAAAGTGAAATTTATTGTAAAAAGCATTTTGTTACATCCCTTTGTAGTAGTTAAAAGTGATAACGTGATATTGCTTTAAGAGTTAAATATGTGGTTAATCCTTGTGAACTATGTTAAACCACATGTTGGGGATTGAATAACGGATTTTAAAAGTAACACCCTATAGTGTAAATCATAATGGGTCAAACGGGTAAAACTTGTGTTGAATCACCCTTTTTGGCGATAAACAATATATGGATCAATTGAGACGCCTAAAGGGCAAACCAAGAATGGTCAAAAATGACAAACGGGTCATATGGGTCAAATGATGAACTCGACATTTAATGTTTTGTCTTGTTAAGTTCCATACTTAATTACAAGTAAACATATTGTACGGGTATGCTTCGCCATGAATTAACAAAAAGAATTGTAAGGTATTGATAACGGATCATTACTTTGACTCCGCCAGGTACGTGTAATGAGTCATACTCTTGGTAAAGACTTATGGCCAGGGCCGGCTCTATCATATTGGAGGCCCAAAGCAATACAAAATCGAGCCCCTTTTTGTTTTTACTTTCTTTTTTGATTCGAACTTTCGGTTTTAATTTGACATCGATTACTAAGAATAAACTTATATATGAATCTTATATAATATCTAGTGAATTTATAAGCTTAGAGGTATTTAGAGACTTTTAATTTACTTTATTAAAATCAATTAACCTAAATATGTTTTAACTTATGAGGATTATAGATTTAACCGACTGTACATAAACATTCTCTAATACTTTTAATTTACATTTTAATATTTGTAAAAATAATACACTAGCTAAATATACAAGAATTTGTTAGTGAAACTAAATAGATGACAAAAAGAAAGCTTTTAACTAAAGTATGATTAATTAAATTTGAATTGATGACAAAAAAAAAAGAATTCTTCTTAGTTACAGACTTCAGTAGCTGGGATTTTAACCCAAAATTTAGAGAAAATGGTTTTTAGAAAGTTAGGACCGACTTAAACACTAATGAAAATATAGAGAAAATGTTTCTAAGAAAGTTAGGACGAACTTAAATGGCAAAGAGTAATGACTAAGAATTCATAAAATATGGAAGAAAGTTGTGGCTATTGTGATTTGAACTCAAGCCTAAGTGGGAAACCAAACAATTTAACCACTAGACTAGAATTATGTTATCTCCTCCATTGATCAAAACAATTATAATATACACATTTAACGTATATATTTTTTTGTTAAATGACACCATATAAAATTTGAGGCCCTAAAATTTTGGTGGCCCAAAGCAATGGCTTTATTTGGATTGGGCTTAAGCCAGCCCTGCTTATGGCCCATTAAAAATGGTTGGGTTAGATTTGGATAATAAACCATCTCCAGTGAGATATAACTAGTATTCGAGTAAATCGACATTTAGAGCCAAGGATAGGTCTATGATGCAAAAATATGATTAAACAAGTTTTAAAACACTAAACCATTGGAAATCTCTATGTCCTTAGGGACATTAGAAATCTTGATGGGATAACGAGCTAAACGTACCTACTAGTTTTCATCTAAACTTTTAAAAGTTAGCTGGTTTGGAAAAAGGGCGAAATTTGACTAAAACGCCCTCGGATAGTCTGTTTGGGCAAACTACCTTCAAGGGTAGATTTGATAATGAGTCTTATGATCGAGTTAATTCTTCCGGTAAATAAGTATGGGAGACTTGAACTAAAAGGCTTAAAGTCTCATAACGGGTCAAACAAGTAATAAACTTATATCGAATAGTGTAACATCCCAAAACACGAATTTTTAAATTCGTTGGAACGGTACCATGTTTAATTAAATAAATATAATAACTAAGTTATTATACTTGGTAAATGTCTAAGAAAACAATCAAGGAAAGAAATTTGCTACAATTGTGATCAAGTAGCAACTAGAGGGGCCAAGGTTGTCAAAAAGGTGAAAGTTTATGTCTAATTAAAATTAAAATTAAAACCCCAAAAATACACACTCAGTGGGTGTGTGGGAGTCGATGTTCGACCAGAAGAGAAGGAAGAAGGGGGTCAAACCCTAGGACACCAAAATCCATCAAATTGAAAGAGGATTGAAGGTCTAAACGAATGCATTAATCAGGAATGTCGATCACTTAAGTGTTTCTACCATCATGTAAGTCGAATTTGGTGTTTTAATGATGTTGGATTAAGTGGGTTTTGTGTAATCTGTGATTATAGTGTAAGATCTAAGTATGAATGTTAGTTATGATGAATGTGTAGATGCCAAAGTATGTTTAATTTTGACTATGATGAAGATTTGGGGAAAACCCATTTGCAATAGGTAGGGTGGCGACATGGGTATACTACCCATGTCAAATCTATGCAAATTTGTATGTGTTATGATTTATGTGATTGGTTCTTGTTAGTTAGATTTAGTATGGTGTGAAGTTATGCGATTTTTATTTAGATGTTAATGACAAGTGAGCACAAGAATTAGGAAGATGAACATGAAAATATTTGTACATTATGCTTTACATGCGAAACCCGCCAAGTGTTCGATGAAATGCTTAAGAGAACAAGAATGTGGGTTGCTAGTAAGAATGATGTCGGATTCAATGATAGTGATTTTGAATGATGTTGTTAGTTGTGAAATTATGAGATGATTAGTACGTAAGGAATTGTTTAGGATGCGTGCATATATGATCTTGTGATTGTAAATGTGTTACTATGTGAGTATGAAATGTAAACGATGTCTGTAGTATAAACGATTATAAAGTTGTGGATGTGTGAAATTAGATCTCATTAAGTACATGCTTTATCAATATGTGTTATATGTGACGACATGAAGAATTATGTGGAATGAAAATATGCGACACTAGTTGTACTTTGAGTTGTTGGAAATTGACGAGTAAAGTTAAAATGAAGCCGAATGTGAAATATAAATTACCGTGATCATTCATATGTATAATTTTATATGCTAACAAGAATGTGGATGCAACGCAATGAAAGTATAGGGATCATGTCAAGATGGATGGAAGCATAAAGGGCTAACGGGTCATGAGGACGTGAGGAAACGAGAGCGGATATGGATGCGTAAGGTAAGTAAATTCCCGGACTTCCTCTTTAGTAGTAAATGAAATTATTGGAATATTATTGATAATTGTTAGTAGTTATGTTGAGATGCGTTTTAATGATGATATCAAGTAAGGGTATTAAGTAAGTGATTTCCATAATCACTTCTTATTTTGGTTAAGTAAGGTAGCGTTAGTTAATTGAGCATCGGGTCAAAACAAGGTAGTATTGATATGTTGGAATAATGCTTAAGTAATCGCTACGGTTTTGTAACCGGGTAATGGATAGGATTTCAAATAAGAATGTTAATCGAGAAATGGAGACGCAGATGTAGACAAAATACTCGGTTGTGAGTTATAACTAACGAATAAACCAATTTGTGAATGGAACTTTTTGTATCAAAGTATGATTTCGTAGGAATGAATGAAGTGAATGAGTTTAGCGCATACCACGTATCGGGTGAGTAAATCCCAAGTACTATACTTCAAATAATGTAAAAGTGTTATAGTTATAACGTTCATGTGAAGCTTAAGTTTAAACATATGAGTTGTTTGCTAAAAACATGAACGGGTCGAATAATTTGTAATTGACTAATTAGTTGAATGCGCATAAGTTGAGAAACTATTTGTAACACCTTGTAAAATCACGTCCAATGATGTATTGACACGTGTAATAAACCCTAATTAGGTCAAACGTTGAATTTGAGGGACTAATTTTGCGAAAAATAAAAAAAATTGATTATAGAAGAACTGGAAATGTAAACATGCTTATAATAAGCCTCTGAATAACATTACATGGTAATCATATTCACAAATGGGCCACTTGTTGATCAAGAATGGCCGTTTACGTTATTAATTGAAAGTTTGCGCGATGAAGGGTTAGAAGTGTCAACATGTTAATTCTTACCTCTGAGTGACCTTTTAACAAACCAGGAACTTCATGATAATTGATTACACTCTCGGGAATGCCTAATATTGGCCATTAAGGGCTTTTATGCCTATAAGTGAAGTTACGCGCAACTTTGCAAGTTAAAGGGACAAAAAGTGTCAATATGTTTAATTATACCTCTGAATGACCTTTCTACGAACCCAAAGCATCGTGATGTTTAATAATACACCCAAGAATGCCTAATATGGATTAGATAAGGCTTCGATGCTATTAAACGATGATATGCGCAAGTTTGCGCATTAGAGGGACTATTTGCGTCAAACTGCAAAAGTCTATCGATTCGTATGGTATCGAACCTTCCGGAATATGATCATAAGTTAAACATGCCCTAAATATCCTTTATATAGCTTAGAAATAGGCTTTGAGGTGTTTGGTGCGCTAAAATAAACTTATTTGATCAACAGGGACTAAAAGCGTCAAAAAGTGCATAAGTTTGCATTTTCGCGCATATCTTACGTTCTGAATATATATCCGGGCATCCAAAAATTTATGTAAGCATTAAAATATTTTATTTTAGTGTTTGGTTGATAAAATTCCATTCGTCGCATAATTTAGTTTGTTTTTCGCGTCCGTTCGTGTTTCGTCGTAATTAGCCGAACAACGCAACCGTACGGCCAAACGAACCGACATCCGACATATTTTTTAGCATGTTTTATGTTCCCTATATTTAGGCATCATTGTAGAGCCTTGAAAATGGCTTAACGGGTCTTAAATGTGTCAGAAATGACATTTATCAAGTGCAGGGGCCAAAAGTAACAACAAATGAAACTTGGTAAGTTGGGCTGGTGCTTGCGGACCGTATCCAAGGACCCATATGGTCTGTATGAGAGTGCCAGTTCCAGAAAATTGAAAACCAGCTTTAGTTTTGCTTCCTTGTCTCACATGTTTGATTCTATGGATCATTTGATGGTTTTGAAAGATGGTATTACACCTCTAATCATCTTGTGATTTCTCATAACACTTGTTGATCATCTAAAGACCATCCAAACACTATAAATAGAGGTGAAATCTTTCATTTCATTTCACCATTTTCTTGAGTTCTTGCTCTCTAGACTCAAATCTGAGGATCCTAATCAATTAGAACCTCCTTTTGAGTTATCTTCAGTCCTAAGGACCACTTGTAAGTGTTCCTTTCATGCTTAGTTCTTTTGTTTGGCTCTTAAAGCCGAAAAAGTCAACCAGTTGTGAAAAACGCTTTGACTTTTAGCTAGACCTTGTATGGTCAAGCCATGGTTCGCAACGAACATGGCTACGTGATCGTAATTAGGTAGGTATTAAACCCTCCAAAGGGCACCTCCTAATTACCACGTTTACTTAGTTAATTGTCTGGTCAAAGTAATTAAATAAAAGTCAAACGAGTCGTTTTTTAAAAGAAATTCATAACTAATGATGTAAAGGCAATAAAATCAGTTTTGTCACTTTTATAACTTAGTAAATATTAGTTGAACATGTTTAAGCATGTTCAACCCGACAATTCTAAGTTTAGAATCGGTTCGCAACCGAAAGTCGCAAAAGTTGACTTTTGCTTTGAATTTCAGTTCTGACCCGAATTAGCTTAGTTTGATTATGCCTTAGGGTTCCTTTATGACCATATATATGATAGTATAACCCCCTGAAGTTATACTACTTGGTCCTTTGGAATTAGAGTTCATATGCATGTTTCCGTTATATGCTTAAAGTTGACTATTATGCCCTTTTGATATTAAAACGAGATTTTTGAAAATGTGAAAGGACAAAAACCTCTATTACTGATTTATAAACATGTCCATAAAATTTCACATCAGTTCGTGGTCTAAAATGGGAAGTTATGCGCAATAGCGTAAATTAAAAGCTTTTTATTAATTAAACTGCATTTTCGGCATAAAGCCTATTTGAACCCAAATTTTGACACCAAACCTTTTACCCACTGATGTAATATAATATTTAGAGATTTTTGGAAATTTTTATAAAATTTTAAACTGATCATAACATAGAGTTATCGCATAGACTTGGTAATTGACGATAATGCCCTTTTCGCTAATAAAATGAGTTTTACACATCCTTTACATACCAAATCTTTTTCTACTTATTTTATATATTAAATAAGTTATTTTAAAAAGTAAAGGCTGATCAAAATCTTAGATTTCGTTAATCAACCAGAATATCGTCAAATACCGACTTTTATGCGATTTAGGCGCATAACATGGTTTAAAACCATATTAGGCACCTAAAGCTTGATACCTACTGATGTTATGAATAAATTTTTATACTTTAACAGTAAATAAAAGTTTTGAACTCAGATTTCCAAAATTAACCCTTAAAGCATATGTGAAATGACCAAAATGCCCCTACGGTGCATAGTTTGGCTATAAATGATAAATTTCACATATAGGAGATATCTTACTGATATAACTTACTAAATTAAATATTTTACAGATCATTTTAGACCAGAACCTCAGATTATTATTTAACCTCTTTTATAATCTTTAAAATGACCAAAATACCCATATGGGGCTTAAATTGATTTTAAATTCGTTTTGGGCATAATGGAAGGTATCTTACTGATATCACAACATATTAAGGCATATCAACTTATGAAACATGTTCATGACTCATTTGGTTACCCGTTATGCATATTTCACGTTCGGTACGGTTTATGTAACTAGTTTGCATAAATTAACCGAAACGGGTCAAACCTTATCATTTTCACTTCAAAATTCAGAATGTGTTTAGTTTACCCATATTATATGTCACACCCCGACCACGTAGAACAACAAAACGTGGCGGAAAACGTCGGGGAGTGTTGTAACAGAATCATTGTTTCATAACACATGGAAATTTAAATATTGTTTTATTGAATAAAAGAGTTACAATGTCTTGACAATCAAAGAAACATAACATAAATAACTAGTCTTGCATCTTTTATTGTCGCCAAGGCCCAAGTCCGCCTAAGTGTATCTTGATAAATCCTATGCATCATATCCTGAAACACATGTGAAAATAGGTACGTCAGCATAAAAATGCCTGTGAGATACATAGGTTTTGTGAAAATAGAATTCATGACTTATGTTTAAGAAAATGTTTAGTTATAAACCTTGTAATTTGCGTTGTCTTGTAAATCATTTGAAAAGTGATAAATAAACCAAATGATATATATGTATAAAAGAATAATACATGGTTAAGTGAATAACCATGTGAAATGAGTTTGTATAAATTAAGTTGTTTGTAAAACAATGTATTGTGAAAAGTATGTTATTTGTATAAAATGTTATATGTCCAAACTGAAATGATTCAGATATCGCTACGATATGTAATACCATACAATCACTTATATATAGGAAGTACCAGCGGCGTATCCACCATGCTTGTATCATATTACACACGCCTCGTTACTTAAATCACTTACCCAAACAAACCACCAATGTAAGATGTCCATGTTTAAACCAATTGCCAAATGTATTGAATAATATGTCAAAATGTTTATGTCAAGATGTAAGTCATGTAATGTATAACCAATGTCAATAATGTTTATGTGTCAAATGTAAATCATGTAATGTGTAACCAAAATGATATGTATGGCTAGTGAAATATATCAACTAAACCATATGCACAAAAACAAAGTATTGAAGTAAAACATGGTTTAAATCAAAGCTATGTTTTGTGGAAATGCATGCTATACTGATACAGACATCTATGCGGTGTTGTGAAAATGCATACATCCAAGCCTTGAGACTGAGCCGATAAACCCTTAAACAATTTAAAGGTTTATCTAAATTATGTATATCGAATTCGGTCATTCCTTCCAATCCAAACCTACCCAGGATTTCAGGAACGGGAGTTGTCAATTCCTATGGTACCACTACCTACTAACGAACAGCATGATCGGTGTTAATGAATGTATTGTTCCATTTTAAACAAACCAAATGTCATACCAAAATGTAAGCATGTGATGAAAACAACTGTACTAAGTATGCAATAAATGAACATACATAGCATGTGATGTGATGTGAAAAGATGTACTAAGTATGAACTAAATGGACATACATAGCATAAACACAATGAAATCATGTACTATAAGTGTACTAATGAACGTAGCAAGTATATGATGTGAAAACATGGAAAGCATGAAAGTAACAAGTAGGCACATGTGTTCCACCCCAAAACAGTTTGAAAACAGTAAAAGAGGGGTCTATGTACTCACTTGATATTGCTCAGAAGTCCTAAGATAACCACCAAGCAATGCTAGAGATCACGGAATCAAACGGCACCTAATATAGGTAACTATGTTAATAAACCGGACCTAGATCGGAGGATCGGATAGAATGAGGGTTCGTAAACCAAACGAGTATGGAGACTCGTGTAATATGGTTTAGCAAAGCCTACACACTAAATGAAACCTAACATAAGTGCTTACGACCCATTACGACCCGTTTAGGTAGCTTATGCTACTTTAACGTGTCGTGCGCGCAAAAGCGCACTCGAGACGTCTAACTAGCCCTATGACAAGTGTTATATGCCTAAACATGTTACATAATCAGTTACGTGACAAAAGTTTAGGTTACATATGCTTAATTACCAATTATACATGAAAAGGGTATTCTGGTAATTTACCTAAGGCATATAAACTACCTATCATACAACTACTCAAACGATGTGACCATAGGGTATAACCTCGGAAGGTTATTCCCTATATGCTATGGTCCTAAAGTATTTGGTCGGATCCTAATGATCGACCAAAATGGGTCGGGTTCGAAGGTATAAGCGATTTATTAGATCGCTTACCCTTACGACCCTAGACAAGCACAAATCTAAAAGTGACGAGCTAAGCATGTTAAAACATGCTTAACTAAGTTTGAAAATAAGTTTGGTATCAAAACAAACGGTTTTGATACCTAAGAGTAGTTTGGTTACAAAATACGCACGAATGCGCATTTTGACCGAAACTACGGCTCGTTACTGAGCCTAGACAACGTGGTAATCAGTAGGCATAGTCACAAGGGACTATAACCATCGTGATTACGCTCACGTTGCGAAGTTCAAACGAACTTCGCATTGACCATAAACTGGTCAATGTAGAAAGTCAAACAAAGTTTGACTTTCGGACTCGGAAAGCAATAAAAGAACGAAGGAACACTTACAAAGGGTCCCCAAATGCTAACCTCGATCCAAGTAGCTCAGGTATGAAACAAAGGTTTCAACTTAGAGTTTCTCAAATCAAGATTCTTGTGGGTTTTGCAATTGAAGGCATGGGGTATTTATAGGATTCGTAGAGCCGTTAAGATCGTTTCTTGGAAACCGCGATTTGATCTTAGCCATACACCTCAAGATAGTGGTTTTTGAAAACCATTTGAGCCCATAGATTTCCCCAAAACCATGTGCAACAATGGATAGGACCAGATCCAATGTTTCTGAAATGTTTCTGCTGTCTGGGGACTGACGCGGCCCGCGTGAGGATACACACTAAACTGAAGCGGGCCGCATGGCCTTGTCTGATCAGAATAAGTTTCAGAAATGACAGTTTTAGTCCCTGTTGTGTTTTAAGGCCATTCCCGACACTTCTAAGGACCGTAAAGCCAATTTTAAGGCCCTAAAATGATGCCTAAACATTGTGGACATGAAACATGCTCAAAAATATGTCGGATGTTGGTTCGTTTGGTCGTACGATCGCGATGTTCGCTTAATTACGACGGAATGCGCACAAGCGCGAAAAACGATCCAAATGACGCGACGAATGGATTTTTCTTATGCCAAACACTAAAATAAAATATTTTAGTGCTTACATAAATTTTTGGATGTCCGGATGTATTCAGAACGTAAGTTATGCGCGAAAATGCAAACTTGTGCACTTTTTGACACTTTTAGTCCCTGAATGACCCAAAAGTTCATTTTAGCACACCGAACCCCTCAAAGCCTATTTCTAAGCTATGTAAAGGATATTTATGGTATGTTTAACTTATGGCCATGTTCCGAAATGTCTGTTACAGTTCAAATTGGCATACTTTCGCAGTTTATCAACTTTAGTCCCTGTAAGCGATTTAACTTGATTTTGCCATACCAAAGCCTTCAAAACTTATTTCTAAGTTATGTAAAGGTTATTTAAGGTATGTTAAGCCTATTTCACTATTCTGGAGTGTTCGTTGCATTAAACTGGTTATATTTACGCATCAGTGCGCGTATAACCTTCCAGAAGGCGATTTAGAGCTGGAAATCGAACAAGAGTTGATATGTGCAAAAGATACACATATTTATACAAATCCCAAGTATGAAATACAATATTTCATTGGTTTGGTATTTTTTTGATGGTCGTAGTGACCCAGGTGTCACATTATACAAGTCTCCATACTTGTCGGGTCTAAATCACATTCTATTCCGGTCTTCGCTTAATCTTGCGTTTTGAACCGTAAACCTTTCCTTAAAACTAACCGGTCTAAGTTACAACTTAAATAAGACCCGTTAGGAATCTAATAGGTTAATAAAACCTTCGTTCCAGATTGAGAGCCCCAGTAGAGGTAATTGTGCTTGCTGATTTGAATATACGGCTGAGAATAATATTACATTTTAGTTCAGGTAAATACTTTTAACTTATTTTCCGTTATACGGGCTTGGGATACGGTATTATAAAAATACCGCTTGGTCGGGTGTAGAAACCTTTTAATCGGAGATGATTAAATTGCATAATCCTGTTTTAATCAGTATTGCTTGATAACAATTAACATTGGGGGTTAATGACCGTATCCTGGACATCCTTGGCTCATTTAAAAAGTGTAAATGGCCACAACTTAAGCACAAGGTGTAGGCATAACACCTCCTGTTGCGTATGTAAAAGATATACTCACTTGTGAGGTAACTTCTTGTGAGTTATATTTGTGGTGTGTCGATTAATCATGATTGGTTTGTTTAATTCACCGGCCCTAAATGTTGGACAAACATGTAAATCTGATACAAGATTGTTATTAATATAATTGTCCCAAGTTATAAAAGAATATTTGTGCCTTAAGCATTTAAATTAATTTTCATAAAGATTTTCAAAAGAGTCAGTTAATTGTATTTACCAGTGTAAACTGACGTATTTTCCAAAAAGGTTAAATGACAGGTACTGTACGTAAATTGGCTGGGAGCTCAGGGCGTTAATAGGGAATCTTGCAAGTTCTAAACGTTTAAAGTCTGTTGAACAGTGTTTATATTTCTGTTTTAAGATCCGCCTGTGGATCCTCTTACATTCCGTTAGTAATACTTATGTTACTTTCACTCGGTTTGTAATATATTATACTTTAGACTTCCGCTGTGCATTGAACTGAGATTATTTGACCATGATGATATCAACTACGTCACGATACTCCCCACCGGGCCCACCGGTAATACATGGAAATATCGGTGTGTGACAGGTTGGTATCAGAGCCAACATTGAGTGAATTAAAACTAGCCTTTTGTGTTTAATCTCAATGACACAGTAGCACATTCCTTGACTTCCGGGACGAGACATGAACGAGGAATGATCTCATCCCTATTATATGTATACATTGTTTTCGATATTTATGCATCTCTGGATCGTGTCGCCGAGCAAAGCTGCCATTGGTGGAAGCTCTCCAAATCCGAAGTTTAAAAATGTAAAGCTTCGTACTACAGCTCGAATTAGCATACGACCAGTATGGAGAAAGGACCTTTTTAACCTATTAAACCATATTTCAAATTTTGTACCCAAGACTTTTGAAACCTCAAATGAGAAGCCAACATCGGAGGAGTTCATACCAGCTGTCCCTGAAGCTCCCGCTCTAAAGATAATACCTATGGACCCAAAGAACTCGTATTTCTTACCTTTAAGTCTTGGAATCCCAGATTTGGAATATACCTATCCTGACCTTATTCATGATTCATATTATTCATTAGCCATAGAATCCTTGGATTCCACTTTTGCAAAGATTTCTAATATAGAATATTTCGACTACCCTCAAGAACCTTCTGTACCCATACCGCACTCAGGGAACCAAGGAGAAAACTTTCAGAAGTATAATGAAGAAGAAACTTCCTTGTTATATTTCATTATAGTCCCTATAAGGACATATATATCTTTTAAGTCCCTGCGTGGGCAAATTTCCTTGTATAAGACCCGTTTAGGGCAATTATTGTATTTTGAGACTTTCTATGAAAAGTTTCCTGTTTTACTTTTGTATTAAACAGTATACGTATGTATTATGTCCTAAATCTGAACATCATTTCAATTTATCGTTGCTCTGCCATTGTATATCAAAGAAAATCTTAGAGGTATAACCTAGCCTATATGTCATTTTCGACATAGCTAAAATGGTAAAGCCTTTTTAAGATAATAGATCCTTGTTAACACCTAAGAACATGTTAACGCTCTTGACAAATGTGGTTCGAGAAAATCACAATAGTCGTCCCTATATTGGATTCTTCTAATTTCCTGATTTAGCCTAATGATCCAGAAATCATGGCTTATATCATCCTATAAGATGATCATATCATAAACATCCATTAGTGATGAAACGCCTACAGGCTATATCTATTGTCCTAAAAGACAAGACAGTTGTAGTCTTTGACTCTCTGTCAAGAAAGGTAATGAACTACATTCAAACCTTAATGCCTCGATCATATAAGATCATGGCTTATAAATTCAAAACTGTCCTCGTGACAAGGACTTTTGTGCCATTTCAATATCCTTAATAGCTTATAGCTGGATTAATTATAATGAAAGATTAAAATAAACCTGATTATCAAATTAACCAAATATGGTCTATTAATACCATGGTTAATGAATCATCGAAGATGATGATTCCAAAATAGACTCCTAAGCAAGAAATTATTGGCGACTGTTTTATAGAAAACAAGCTTCAGCATGTCTGAATCAGATGAGGTCAACAGTCATCCCAATACGAGGAATGACAATACAAGGATGAATGTAACGGCTGCAGAATTACAGAAGATGATAGATAAAGCTGTCACTCAAGCCATTGACAGGTAGTTCAAAGATTCAAGTGGTGCTCATAGTGGGACCCAATCTGTGCCTCACACAAAACCACCTTCTAAGATGCATATGTCTTATAAGAATGATTCTTATCATTCTTCAACTCAGAGAAGTGTTCCATCCCGACAAATTGTGCTCAATCAGGAGCCACATACTAAGACCTGCTCTTATAAATACTTTGTCTCTTGTAAACCAAGGGACTTTACAGGAGAGAAAGGAGCCATCGATTGTATGACATGGCTGGATGAGATGGACACAGTAGTAGACATCAGCGGTTGTGCAGAGTAAGATATTGTGAAATTTGTTTCACAATCATTCAAAGGAGAAACGTTGGCATGGTGGAGATCATTGATCCAAGCCACGGGAAAGATCCTACTTTACAACTTATCTTGGGATCAATTCGTTGCATTAATAAAGGAAAACTTTTGTCCTCAGCATGAGGTAGAAAAGATAGAAACAGACTTCTTGACTTTGGTCATGAAGGATTTAGATTGTCAGGCATACGTGACAAGTTTCAACACTATGTCCCGCCTAGTCCTCTATTTAGTCACCCCTGAACCTAAACACATAGCGCGTTTTATTGGAGGCCTAACACCAGAAATTAAGAGAAATGTCAAGGCATCTAGGCCTACCACATATAGGTCCGTGGTGGACTTATCCTTATCTCTCACTTTAGATGAAATCAGGAATAAGTCTGTTAAGGCTTCTGGCGAGGGAAAAAGTGAAAGAGACGAGGAGAACTCTCATCGATCTGACAAGAAGAAAAAAGGAAGTTCTGAGCACAGGAAAGATTTCGAGTTTAGGAAAAACTCGAGTCAGTCTAATAACAGACCCAAATGCAGTAAATGTAGAAAGCAACATTCTGGAAAATGTACGATTGACCCACGTGCTAAACTGTGTGGAATTTGCAAGACTAAGGGTCACAAGACTTTAGATTGTAAGGAGTTGAAGAACGCGACTTGTTACAACTGTAACGAGGAAGGGCACATCAAAACCAACTGTCCAAAACTTATAAAGAAGCCTGGAGAGGCCAGGGAACCAAACACGTGAGTCTTCTAGATAAACACCCAGGAGGCAGTACAGAATGATAACATCATGACAGGTACCTGTAAGGACCCAACTTAAAATAACCGATTTAATAATATTTAACATGCATTTGGTACAAAATTCGGAGTTTACAAAAACTGTCGTGTTTTTAAGACCATATATGATCCTAATATTCAAGTTTAAAACTCTACTAATCAAATATTCATGACATGACTATAAGTGTTTACATATTCTTAAATCAAAATAGATCAAGTGCGGAAGCTTCGTTTTGTGTGTGTTCGGTTCGGAGGCATATGCTTGATCATCATCCACGTACATGCATTACCTAGAAACTGAAAATTTTGACAAACATTAGTATTAGAGTCCTTGGAAATTAACGTAATCGAAACTACGTTCAAAAACGGATTCGAGTATCTGAGAAATGCAAAATTCAACATTTATTACTGGGCGCTACCGTAACTTACGGTAGCCACCGTAAGTTACGGTAGCCACTGGGCATGAGTGGTCAGCCAGAAGGCAGTAGAAAGCTATCGTAACGTTTTACTCGCTACCGTAAGTTACGGTAGCTACCGTAACTTACGGTAGCTGCTGCATTTTCTTTCTTATTTTGAAGTTTTGCCGAGTCTTTTCCTACGTGACCGTAATTTAATTACGAACACGTTTATCAACACGGTTTGCATAAAAATATCATTTTAAAAACAGTTGTCCTATAATTTGTCTCTTGTTTATTTGACCCATTTATTTACAAGTTCCGAAACTTTTATATTAATTATCACATGATTAGGGCCATTTACACATATCTAGATTTTACCAACTATTGCGTTTCGCTTCCCTCTCGAGGGATTGCTTACGCGATAACCTTCATGCTTGTTTCCAAGGTTTCAAACTTGCTTTTTAATACTACTTGACATGTTTAAGTTTCCGAACTTTAATTCCCGTATTAAGGGCTAAATTTCTCAACTAGTTTAGCGTGTCCACTACACGGCTTACGCTTTGTTTATAACCATTCAACAAGTGATGGTCATTAACTTCAAAGTTTACTACTCGACTTGTTTTGACCCGTTTGGATGCCGAATGAAGACCACTATTCAAGACATTCCAAAAATCTATTCTAACACACGTTTTGACCCGTTTTAATCATCTAAAGCACTTCGTCACTTCCGTGACTTAATGGGTTTTCTTGTTTAGCTATTTTCCAACACAGCGGACTAAAATAAATAAATAACATGACATAACGAAACCATAGGTAGCGTACTTACCTAATTCATCAATGTTGGTTTCTCACCATAATTACCCATTCCCGGGTTTGTCAAGCTTAGCGTATCACTTCCATTCCATGGTTTATGCTTTATAACCCAAATTTAACGAATGATGTTTAAGTTGTTTCAAGCGCTAACAAATCGACCATTATTTAACCCGTTGGATTTGTCGAGTGAGTTACATCACTTCTTTAACATTCCACACGGCTATTTTAACAATGACATCACGACATACTTATTTAACGAGGATTTTAAACATGCTTTTCTTAACAATTTGACAAGCATAATTTCTGAACTTTAATCCCCATACCAAGGGTTCATTTTGCAACAAGTTTAGCGTGTCCGCTTCACGGCTTACGCTTTATTTATAACCAATCAACGAGTGATGGTCATTCACTTTTATGTTTGTAATTCGACATATTAAACAATATTATTAACAACATATTCATTCAACTATTTTGACCCGTTTGGTTGCCGAGTGAGTTACACCACTTCATTGACATACCAAATACAATCATTTACGCTATATCAATATCAAACATATCTACGATTAGTTTCATCTACATAAGTGTAACGAGACGATAAGTCACGTACCTTTAGAGCACACCCTTCAAACGCGTATCCCCTCCGGCTTGTCCGCTCGACGATCCGGATTCCTTGCCTAAAGAGTTCAATTTACAACTAATTTAGAACTCTTTTCATAATTTTTAATGCATAATTTGCTATAAAATTCAAACATGCGTTTTCATCCGATTTTTGACATTTTAATCCTCACTTAGGCATTTTAACGAACACCTAGCGGGTCAAATCTTTACATAGCTAGGATCAAGTTCATGACTTGTTATTTTGCTAAAAATATTATCAAATAAGCATGTTCACATCAATTTTTCACATTAACAAATCTGAATTCACTTCATAGGACCCAACTACACTAGGATAACCATAATCCTAGTGTTTATCATATTACTACAAAACCCACTTATCACCTTCAATGGTGACTGTGAATTCACAAGAAATAAGCACAATTTCGATAAGTGATTGACTAGGGTTTATTCCTAGACACAATGTCATTCTTATCTCATCCAAATAACATTCATGCAACAAGAATTTTGAGATTTCAAGTATTCATCCAGAATTTTTAGAGGGAAATTTTCAACAAAATTCATATACCTTACGATCCCTTTACTGAGGAGGTCACGATTCTATCCTCAGATTTCGTTTTGGAACTGATTTAGGCCTCCAATTTGTTGAAATTGCACAATCTAGGGTTTGGGGACTTCTCCTGGTCGCCCCTTATGTTCCAGTCGACCAAACACACCTTAGTGTGTGTGTTTGGTGTGGGTTATTTCAATTTTAACATTCAAGTTTCCTTTTTCAACAACTTAGGCCCCTTAACTATTGTTTTGTTTATAATTTAGTGAGTTTTAATCCACTTATTTGACAATAAACGAGACTCGTAACTAACTGGGTTATCTATTCCTAGTTAGTTTGTTCTCGTTTATTTAATATTTAATAATTCAAATATAAAGTTTTATATTTTCGGGGTGTTACAGTACCTTTCCTTATCAATGATGTTTATGCGGGAATTTGTTTGATTCTGACACAGATAAGTTTATTGTGGACAATAAATATTGTAAACTGTTGTCTCCGCCTGATTAGGACTCTAGACATATAACGCGAGGTAGAAATTGGCCGATGATACTTTAGAGACTGCTTCAACAATCTTAGATAGATATTTTATATCTATTAGGAATCACACTTTTCTAATATCCTTATGGCAAGCTTTCAAGCTATCCAAATTCATCAATATGATAAAGGCAGATGTGACATTTTGATCCCCTATCAAAAGGTGATGGACTAGGTCCAAACCTTAAAATGCCATTAATGGTCTTTTTATGGCCTAGGCTGAATATAATTGATATATATTCTAAATAACGTTCATCAAGAATGTTAGTACTATATTAGCCTGTATGGTTTAATGAAACCATGGTTAGTATAGGTTAAGGCCATCAGGATGATGAATAGCGGTTGTTGGATTGCAACTAATTAATTGTTTCATTTGGTGTTAGGAACCAAATCTTGAGTATTACAAACTCGGATAAGACAACCGTCAATCGCGCCATTGATGATGCGACGCATGCTAATGATGCTATAGTTGTGAACCTCAAAATTGGCAAGGATATTCTCCAAGCTATGATTGACGCAGCTGTTGGAAAAGCTATGAGAAAGGCCGTGAAAAAGTTCAAAGAGCCCAATGCTACTTGCTCCAAATCCCATTTAAAACCACACTTCCTTACTCACGAGAAGGATCTTGTTCATGCCTCGAATGCAAAGGATGAACTAAAAAGGAAAAGGAAGGAAGATAACTCCCAGAGTTCTAAGAAAAAAGGGTAAACAAGAATCCAACCAGAAACCTATATGCAAGACCTGCAAGAAGCGCCATCTAGGGAAGTGCAGGTTCGAATCAAAATCCCAAACGCAGCCTAGGGCTTGTGGGATCTGCCAATCAAGAGATCATAAAACGTTGGATTGTAAGGACATGAAGAATGCAGTCTGTTTCGGCTGTGGTGAGAAAGGCCACATCAAGACTACATGCCCTACACCTGTCAAGAGAAGTGCGGCTAAGGATAAAAAGCCTAAGAATGAAAGCGCTTAAACTCTCCTGGTGAATGCCAGAGGTAGTTCATATCAATAATGACACCAGGTACATCCCTTATCATTTATCAGTAATATGAATGCTAAGAGTTCTGTTTTGATTCGGATACCAATAAATCCTTCATAAATTGTAAGTATAGCAAAATTTTAAAATCTTCCATAAGAACCTTAGATATTAAGTGCAAGGTAAAACTTACAGGCGAAAATCATAGGAACCATTTCTTCTGTTCCTGTCAGAAATCTTCAGTCGTAAAATTCTAGTGTACCCTCTCTCCAGATGAAGTGCGTCAGCATATGTAGTTGATATTTTTTTGATCTCTATCGATTGCGAATACCAGATGGTATGACAAAAGCGCCATTTGAGGATTGGTGTATCTTAATATGTTCCATAGATTGCTTCCATGCCTGATCAGTATGGAGGTTTAATGCATGGAACCCCAAAGATATTCCAATGGTCATACGGTATTAAAGTCAGCTAATGGTATTCAAAGAAGATAACCAGAAGGGAATTGTCCAAGTAAATGTCTCTGAATAAGGTATCCATGGGTTTGTAAAACAAATGTGTCACTTACCTGACGGCTGACACATGAAATGAATAATGATAAATGAACCAGAGCCTGAGATTTGGAAAATCTCTGTAATCTTCTTGTGTCTTGATTATTTTCTCCAAGGACTACCGTGTTTACCTCCTGAAAGACAAGTAGAGTTAAGATTAACATCCCGCTTAGGGCTGCAGTATTGTGAAATCTCCATGTTGATTAGTACCACCAATTATGGAATAATCGAAACCCTGATTAAGTGAGTTTTAAGATATAGGTTCATAAAGCCTAACTCAATATTATGAGAATTCGGTATTGTTAATTAAGAAATATAGTTCATTTTGCTTATGCATTGATTATCGCAACCCTATTTAGGCAACAATTAAGAATCCCCATCAGCTGCCCAGGATCGTCGATTTGTTCGACTAGCTATAAGGATTAGCTATTCCTTAAGATTGGTTTTAAGCAGTGGTTGGAATAACCATCTCACCTTAAATGAGCTTTTCGATAATAGATATTATGTAAGTATCAAGGTTGCTCCTTTGGAGACCTTGTATAGATGAGAAGATAAACATCTGTTGTTAGACAGAAGCTCGATAAGTCCAAATTAGCAGGACCTGAAATTACCTTGGAAAACAACAAATAAGATCATTCAAATCCGTAATCGTTTGAGAGTTGCCAATAATCGGCGGAAAATCAAGGATTGATAAAAGTCGCAACCCTCTAAAGTCCTCAATTAGGAATAAGGCTCAATTGTAGGTATCGCCCTAAGAAGGGTGCACTAAATTTTAATTTATCAGGGTAAGTTAAGCTCTGGATATATAGAATCATTCGAGGAAATCGAATATATCAAGATCAAGTAGCTTATAAGCTAAAACCTATTTAAGGAGCTAGATGGAGCTCGCAATGTGTTCCACACTTATGATTTAAAGATATGGCTAGACAATAGTCAAGAGCATTGTCACTTAACGATATGCGGATTAATAAAACTTATAGTTTGTGATGAAATCAACATCGTTTGAGGACCGACAAGATTAGAAGCTCAAAAAGGATACATGTACCTATTATAAAGGACATCTTGGGTGCCTGGAGAGGCCCCAGATATGTTGTGGAAGTTAAATCCATTGTCCGACAGAAAGTACATCCATTATTTTATCAAATCTCGAGGTCGAGATTTCTTTTAAGGGGGTGAGGATGTAACACCTTGTAAAATCACGTCCAATGATGTATTGACACGTGTAATAAACCCTAATTAGGTCAAACGTTGAATTTGAGGGACTAATTTTGCGAAAAATCAAAAAACTTTGATTATAGAATGACTGGAAATGTTAACATGCTTATTATAAGCCTCTGAATAACATTACATGGTAATCATATTCACAAATGGGCCACTTGTTGATCAAGAATGGTCGTTTGCGTTATTAATTGAAAGTTTACGCGATGAAGGGTTAGAAGTGTCAACATGTTAATTCTTACCTCTGAGTGACCTTTTAACAAACCAGGAACTTCATGATAATTGATTACACTCTCGGGAATGCCTAATATTGGCCATTAAGGGCTTTTATGCCTATAAGTGAAGTTACGCGCAACTTTGCAAGTTAAAGGGACAAAAAGTGTCAATATGTTTAATTATACCTCTGAATGACCTTTCTAGGAACCCAAAGCATCGTGATGTTTAATAATACACCCAAGAATGCCTAATATGGGTTAGATAAAGTTTCGATGCTATTAAACGATGATATGCGCAAGTTTGCGCATTAGATGGACTATTTGCGTCAAACTGCAAAAGTCTATCGATTCGTATGGTATCGAACCTTCCGGAATATGATCATAAGTTAAACATGCCCTAAATATCCTTTATATAGCTTAGAAATAGGCTTTGAGGTGTTTGGTGCGCTAAAATAAACTTATTTGATCAACAGGGACTAAAAGCGTCAAAAAGTGCATAAGTTTGCATTTTCGCGCATATCTTACGTTCTGAATATATCCGGGCACCCAAAAATTTAATTAAGCATTAAAATATTTTATTTTAGTGTTTGACTTGATAAAATTCCGTTCGTCGCATAATTTGGTTCGTTTTTCACGTCCGTTCGTGTTTCGTCGTAATTAGCCGAACAACGCAACCGTACAGCCAAACGAACCGACATCCAACATATTTTTGATCATGTTTTATGTTCCCTACATTTAGGCATCATTGTAGAGCCTTGAAAATGGCTTAACGGGCCTTAAATGTGTCAGAAATGACATTTATCAAGTGTAGGGGCCAAAAGTGACAACAAATGAAACTTGGTGAGCTGGGCTGGTGCTTGCGGACCGTATCCAAGGACCCATACGGTCCGTATGAGAGTGCCAGTTCCAGAAAATTGAAAACCAGCTTTGGTTTTGCTTCCTTGTCTCACATGTTTGATTCTATGGATCATTTGATGGTTTTGAAAGATGGTATTACACCTGTAATCATCTTGTGATTTCTCATAACACTTGTTGATCATCTAAAGACCCTCCAAACACTATAAATAGAGGTGAAATCTTTCATTTCATTTCACCATTTTCTTGAGTTCTTGCTCTCTAGACTCAAATCTGAGGATCCTAATCAATTGGAACCTCCTTTTGAGTTATCTTTAGTCCTAAGGACCACTTGTAAGTGTTCCTTTCATGCTTAGTTCTTTTGTTTGGCTCTTAAAGCCAAAAAAGTCAAGCGGTTGCGAAAAACGCTTTGACTTTTAGCTAGACCTTGTATGGTCAAGCCATGGTTCGCAACGAACATGCTACGTGATCGTAATTAGGTAGGTATTAAACCCTCCAAAGGGCACCTCCTAATTACCACGTTTACTTAGTTAATTGTCTGGTCAAAGTAATTAAATAAAAGTCAAACGAGTCGTTTTTTAAGTGAAATTCATAACTAATGATGTAAAGGCAAGAAAATCAGTTTTGTCACTTTTATAACTTAGTAAATATTAGTTGAACATGTTTAAGCATGTTCAACCCGACAATTCTAAGTTTAGAATCGGTTCGCAACCGAAAGTCGCAAAAGTTGACTTTTGCTTTGACTTTCAGTTCTGACCCGAATTAGCTTAGTTTGATTATGCCTTAGGGTTCCTTTGTGACCATATTATATGATAGTATAACCCCCTGAAGTTATACTACTTGGTCCTTTGGAATTAGAGTTCATATGCATGTTTCCGTTATATGCTTAAAGTTGACTATTATGCCCCTTTGATATTAAAACGAGATTTTTGAAAATGTGAAAGGACAAAAACCTCTATTACTGATTTATAAACTTGTCCATAAAATTTCACATCAGTTCGTGGTCTAAAATGGTAAGTTATGCGCAATAGCGTAAATTAAAAGCTTTTTATTAATTAAACTGCATTTTCGGCATAAAGCCTATTTGAACCCAAATTTTGACACCAAACCTTTTACCCACTGATGTAATATAATATTTAGAGATTTTTGGAAATTTTTATCAAATTTTAAACTGATCATAACATAGAGTTATCGCATAGACTTGGTAATTGACGATAATGCCCTTTTCGCTAATAAAATGAGTTTTACACATCCTTTACTTACCAAATCTTTTTCTACTTATTTTATATATTAAATAAGTTATTTTAAAAAGTAAAGGCTGATCAAAATCTCAGATTTCATTAATCAACCCGAATATCGTCAAATACCGACTTTTATGCGATTTAGGCGCATAGCATGGTTTAAAACCATATTAGGCACCTAAAGCTTGATACCTACTGATGTTATGAATAAATTTTTATACTTTAACAGTAAATAAAAGTTTTGAACTCAGATTTCCAAAATTAACCCTTAAAGCATATGTGAAATGACCAAAATGCCCCTACGGTGCATAGTTTGGCTATAAATGATAAATTTCACATACATGAGATATCTTACTGATATAACTTATTAACTTAAATATTTTTACTGATCATTTTAGACCAGAACCTCAGATTATTATTTAACCTCTTTTATAATCTTTAAAATGACCAAAATACCCATATGGGGCTTAAATTGATTTTAAATTCGTTTTGGGCATAATGGAATGTATCTTACTGATATCACAACATATTAAGGCATATCAACTTATGAAACATGTTCATGACTCATTTGGTTACCCGTTATGCATATTTCGCGTTCGGTACGGTTTATGTAACTAGTTTGCATAAATTAACCGAAACGGGTCAAACCTTATCATTTTCACTTCAAAATTCAGAATGTGTTTAGTTTACCCATATTATACAAGTCTCCATACTTTTCGGGTCTAAATCACATTCTATTCGGTCTTCGCTTAATCTTGCGTTTTGAACCGTAAACCTTTCCTTAAAACTAACCGGTCTAAGTTACAACTTAAATAAGACCCGTTAGGAATCTAATAGGTTAATAAAACCTTCGTTCCAGATTGAGAGCCCCAGTAGAGGTACTTGTACTTGCTGATTTGAATATACGGCTGAGAATAATATTACATTTTAGTTCAGGTAAATACTTTTAACTTATTTTCCGTTATACGGGCTTGGGATACGGTATTATAAAAATACCGCTTGGTCGGGTGTAAAAACCTTTTAATCGGAGATGATTAAATTGCATAATCTCGTTTTAATCAGTATTGCTTGATAACAATTAACATTGGGGGTTAATGACCGTGTCCTGGATATCCTTGGCTCATTTAAAAAGTGTAAATGGCCACAACTTAAGCACAAGGTGTAGGCATAACACCTCCTGTTGCGTATGTAAAAGATATACTCACTCGTGAGATAACTTCTTGTGAGTTATATTTGTGGTGTGTCGATGAATCATGATCGGTTTGTTTAATTCACCGGCCCTAAATGTTGGACAAACATGTAAATCTGATACAAGATTTTTATTAATATAATTGTCCCAAGTTATAAAAGAATATTTGTGCCTTGAGCATTTAAATCAATTTTCATAAAGATTTTCAAAAGAGTCAGTTAATTGTATTTACCAGTGTAAACTGACGTATTTTCCAAAAAGGTTAAGTGACAGGTACTGTACGTAAATTGGCTGGGAGCTCAGGGCGTTAATAGGGAATCTTGCAAGTTCTAAACGTCTAAAGTCTGTTGAACAGTGTTTATATTTCTGTTTTAAGATCCGCCTGTGGATCCTCTTACATTTCGTTAGTAATACTTATGTTACTTTCACTCGATTTGTAATATTATACTTTAGACTTCCGCTGTGCATTGAACCGTGATTATTTGACCATGATGATATCAACTACATCACGATACTCCCCACCGGTAATACGTGGAATTATCGGGGTGTGACACTATTCCTAGTTCGGATGTTAGAAATTGAGTCTTATGATAGAGGACTAAATTACGATCACGTAGGAAGAAACGAGATGCAAAACGGAGCAAAAACGAGAAAGTTATGTTCGTTTTTGTGTAGAATTGCGTTGCTGGAAATTGCTGCAATCAGCAGCAAACATTCTGGAAAGAAAGGGGGGTCGCACCACGCGACAGTAGGGACAAGGACCTGTCGCGCGAAGCGACGACAGGTTTGGTTGGCTAAAATTGTTCTTTTAGTTGGTTTTGACTCGCGAACTCGTTCAAGCACGTTTTAAGTTACGTATGCCTAATCCCTCTTATGTTTTTTTTTTGTGAATTGTAAGGCTTAACCACTCGGTTACAATTGTAAACGTTTATATGTATTCCGTCAGGAAAAATAATTACCTTCCGATAGTCGGAACTGCTAGGTAATTATGAATAGAAGAAAGAATGCCTGTAGCCTCTTACGTACATGATCTTTTCATTGGGAAGCTTATAGTTAGGGTGTCTTAGAAACTCTTTTGGAATGTCTTATGTAGCGTGTATGTTTGTACAGTTTGTACATTTGTTTATGTGTACATATTCATGTAGTGGAGTACGTGTTTAATTTATATGTATGATTGCGTCTGTGTACGAAGTGGGATTTATTGCTTACGAATGAAAGGGGTATGTGTGTATGTTTGAGTGTTAAGTTACTAAACCCAGATCTTAAGTATGAAATGAGAATGCAGGTACGCCATAAGGACCTTGTGACGATTCAAAGAATTGGAATGCATGATTATGCAGGAAAGCTTAATCGAAGAGACTGGCATGAGAAGAAGGAATATAGAGTGGTCATTTGATTGCATATGTTTAATTTAAGAAAGACGTCACCGAATCTTAATGATGTTTATATATGTGGTGAATGCAGGTTGGGCGGACATAATATTATTATGAAGAATAAGAGGATTGAAGATCGAGTCAAGAGTAAGGATTGTACGGGAAGAGTGGTCACCCGATTGGAGCTTTATGTTTTAATTAATGTAATTTGAAAGTATGAATGTTGTAAATCTTTTAGTAAAGTATTATTTTTTTTTTCTAGTAACAAACCCAAGTAAGTTACGTGGTTAATAAAGAAAGAAATTTTTTGGGCTCATATTTCCGCTACATCGTTTTCAAGTTGATACGTGTTAGGGTGTTACAAATAGTAGGAGCGAAAAACTCAAGGAATATGGGCCCAGGTAGTGGGTTGCAGTTTAAAAGAATAAACCCCTATAAAATAAAATTGGGTTTGGACCGAATCAGATGTAAATTGGATAGTAGAGGAATAAACATCTAAATAATAAATTGGATCTAGACCGAATCGGATGTGAATTGGATTGTAGAAAAATAAACCTCTAAAGAATAAAATTGGGCATGGACAGAACTGGATAAAAATGGTAAAAATTGGCTAAGGCTGGAAAAGTGCCCAACTCTGGCAACCTGCTGGAAAAGTTGTGTGGCCGCGTCACGCGGGAGACACACCAGGCACCTCCACGACGCGCTTTTGCCCCTTCGCGATGCCCGAGGGCGCCCTGTTTCAGCAAACTTTTTTCTTTGTTGTTTTAAATCGCGTTGATCGTTTAACTTTAAAACAAATTGTTTTTAGTGTTTATGATAGGATTTCTCTAAGGGAACCTGACGGATGGGCGACCATGCAAGCAAAGAACCGAACACACCCAAACCGCCATTTCCGTGAGAGCAGCATTTTGGGAAAGTTCAAGCATGATCACACGTGATAAAGTTTTGTGTATACATCTTATTGTCTTTGACTGTAATTTAATTGTGTAATAACCTGTTATGTCAGTTCGTCTTGGTTTTCAGCCTGCCCAGACGTGTAAGCTGTAAGTTTTCAAACAAAAAAAACCTGGGACCTAATTCTTAGAATATGTAAGATATTCGATATAAAAAGGATAGAGTGTAACAGTTACCGCCGACAAAATCAAGGTTTAGTGGTGGTGTAAAACGGAAGAAAGGGAAGGGTTAACAAAGAAGTGGGAGTAGGGTACTGATGAAGAAGCTTCGGTGAAATCTACTGCAATGGTGGAAGGTGGTGACCTTTTGGTGGCTATTTTCCAATTCTGGGTAGCGCGGGGGGGGGGGTTGGCAATGGAGGGTGGTAACGGAGGTGGGTCTGTTGCGGGTGGAGAGAAACGAGGAAGAAGAGGTGGGGTTTGGGTGTAATTTAGGGTATTGGGTAGGTCCCACTTAAATAATATATGTAAAATATAATGAAGTTTTTTTGTTTTATTTAATTTATTTGTTTTGTTTTAATACTACGGGTAGTTTGATAAGACTTAACTGAAAAATTTAACAACGTTAGCTAAGAAGGACCATATGTTATAAAATGCAACCATTAAGCACACCCGTGTTACATTTTTATAATGATCGAAACCTTTAAAAGGTGAGGATCAACCATGCAAAATCTACTAACCACAGGGAATAACCAGGCTTTTTTTTTCAAATTGTATATTTCATTAAAACATGCCCAAAGTCAACCACAAAAACCGGAAGTCGGGCCACAGACAACAACCAAAACCGACTCTTGCAACATATATATAAGATATTTACACCACTCTATCTATCAGATAGAAATTTACGTAGACCCATATTTTAGGCAAAGCATCCCAAGCGATTTAATACTGAGAAAATAATGGTCTAACAACACCTTGTTGAAGAAAAAACATTCCTTTCTCGCTCTCCATATTAAAAAAAAAAAAAAAAAAAAACCATGTATATGATAATAGCAGGTGAAAAGGGGAACCAACATCCATTATTAACTTTTCTTGATTTATGTCAATTATTTTTATGGTGAAATAATTTTAGTATATTTATTAATCTTCTTACTATATTATAATCTTAATAGTTTTTATAATTTTAATTTAAGTACAATATTACTATCTACTTTGATATTATAAACTTTGATTACCAATTGATTCCTCATTGTAGAACTTTTTTTTTTTATAAAAATGAAATTCGTAACACATGTGAGTCTTTACAAGCTTTAGTATAAAAAAGGTGGTGAAGGTCAATGTGGTATGCTTCAAAGGAGGGCAACCTCTTTAAAGAGTTGAATTTCACCACTTCCTTTTATTAAACTATTGCTCCACCACCACCTTAGTATCGAACTGTTCAATTATGTTGGTTACAGGCTATACTACCTAATTAGAACTCATTTATGTATATTATTTTTTAGCGACAATTATTTATACATAGATTTATCAGTTTTTGTTCTCAATGTAATAAGTATTAAATATATGATAAACAATGCTAGAAGTAAGTAAATGATATATATAATATAGATGGGGATGGTTCATAAGAGAAACCGGCTTGAGTTGAGAGAACTTGTAGGAAATCGACTTCCAAATTTTTTTTTCACGAAAAATCATTTTAAAAAATTAGCTTTCGAAGGGGAAAAAAATTTCCTTGCCACTTTTTTTCAGTAGCAGTGTTACTCCCCACCAGGCGCTACAGTAATTTAAGGTGGGTGTAAATGATTCTTACAGGTCGCAAAAAAACGACTCATTAATTTTTTTTGGATTTTTTCATAGGGGGGCTTGTTTCGTATTACTCTACCTTTGTGCAAATTTGATCGAAAAACTCTCACGGGAATTGAAGTTCTCACAAGTTCTTTTAACTCAAAGATAATTCTCATATGAACCTGATCCAAATATAGATAACTATATAATGTTAAAAAGATAATTATATATTTAATAGATAATAAACAAATTGAGGAATCGATTCTACTCGACTTGTTTACACCTTGCTATAGAAATGCAAAATTAAAAAACTTACCTCTTAGATCATTTGCATGTCCACCATCCCTTTTTAAATATTTATTTACTATCAAAATTATTGTTATATGACTGCATTATAACATAATAAATTCTAATCACAAATTTTTCTTTTTTTACAATTTGTAACTTTAGTTCAAATGTTTCATTTGTTATATTATCAATAGAGTAAAAAACTTGCTAGTAATAATTTGAGCCCCCTAAGAGTGGTAAGTCGAATATTCTCTCTTAGAGAATTGCGGGGCACTAAGTCAAATATTCTCTCTCATAATATGTACGGTGTGTTTCGTTTATTTGTACATACTACTCATAACACGATCTCAAAAAAATTACATTGATTCAACAAATTAAAACAAAACACTACCATACTTTTGCTAAACAAAACTAAAACGATGGAAAAACTATAATTTTTAATTGTGGGCAAAATTGTAATTTTATGGGAAAAATGAACGTGTGCCAGACAGCCGCCTGACACAAATAAAGATCACACCTAGTCAACCAATTAAAACAAAACACTATTATAGTTTAAAAAAAACGATGGCATGACTGCAATTTTACACTGGTAGCAAAATCGTAGTTTGACTAGGAGAAAAAAAAAACAATGGCAAAACAATAAATTTAAATGTGGCAAAATCGTAATTTGGCTGGACTAATGAGGAAGTTTCAGGCAACTGCTACCTGACACTATTCCCCTCCATGTAGTTTAAACACGCATATAGACAAAGTTAACCAACAAAACGATTATTTTTTTCTAAAAACATAGGGGCTAAACACCTATATATTAGCGAAGTTGAAGGTTTAAAAGGAAAATACAAAAACCGACGATCAATTACTAAAAATAATAAAAGTAGAGGAACTAAACATGTACACTACTAAAGTTAAAGCGAAGGGACTAAACACACATATAAACAAAGCTAACAAGTAAAAAAGAATGTTTTTAAAAACTAATGGGCTAAACACGTATTTTGTAGTTATAGGTAATTTTATTTTAAAAAGGGTTTATTATTAAATGGAAATATAATGGCTAGTAAAAAGAAAGAATAATTGCAGGTTTGACGTTTCTATCTTTTCTCCTTCTCTTTATGACTTTAACTCCCACACGCATATTATATTTCTCCTAAAACATCTTTGTCCCTTTCTTTATGTTTAGAGTAAAATGCACGGATAGTCCCTGTGGTTTTGCAAAGTTTCAGCTATAGTCCCCAGATTTTGGAAATTACACTCATAGTCCCTGTGGTTTGACAGTTTGTTACGCGGATAGTCCCTGGAGTGGATGGGGGTTAGTTTTCTCAGTTAAGTGGATGTGAAATGACTAAAATACCCTCACTATTAAATATAATAACTTAAAAATTAAAAGAATTATATATCTCTGTTAACCCACCCCCTTTCTACACTCTCTCTCTAAACCACAGCCGCCACCACCTCCCACCACCACTACCACCGCCATGATTTTGAAGACAATCCACTAGCCAGAAATCTACGATCTCTAGTCACACACATGGATCAAATCAGATCCGATGCCTGGGATTTTTAACCACTCCGCTTCACCGATCTTAGTGTGATGCAGGTTGGTGGTGTGACGGTAACGAAGGAGGTTGCAGGTTCGGATGGTTGTTGTGAAGAGAAGGGTGACCTGAGATGACAATGGTGAGGTAGAGGAAATACGAAGAAGATGAAGCAGGTTCGGGTGGTTAACGGTGGTGCGATGAAGGCGTGGTGATGTCGTGGGAGGCGATGTTGTAGTGATGATGAGGGCGGCGGTGCTGTGGTGGTGTTTGATGGCGTGTTAAAGTCCGACAGGTGGTGGATACTGGTGGTTCGAGTTGGGTTCGAGTCTACGCACCTTTTTTCAGCCACAAACGGTATATTCTATTCATTTTCGGCAATCATTTTTTTGAGGCATCTTGTTCGTTTCTGTACTCAGATTAAAACCCCCAATGTAATTCACAAGATCATTCGCTGAAATATGATTTATTTGTGGATCAAAGGAATTAGGGCTTGAATTTGGGAATTGGGAATTGTAGCTCGCTGGTTGATGCTTGTCGTGTTGCATCAGGTGGTGGTGTGGGGTAGGTAGTGGTGTGGGGTGGGTGGTGGCAAGTGGTGGTGGCAGTGGTGGTGCTGGTGACGGTAGGTGGTGGGGCTTTTGTTGAGAGAGAGAGAGAGATAGAGACAGAGAGAGTCAGAGTGTGTGTTTATGGAGAAGATGAAGGGTAATTTTGTAATTTCACATGGACTTAACTGAGAAAACTAACCCACATCCACTCCAGGGACTATCAGCGTAACAAACTGTCAAACCACAGGGACTATGAGTGTAATTTCCAAAATCTGGGGACTATAGCTGAAACTTTGCAAAACCACAGGGACTATCCGTGCATTTTACTCTTATGTTTATTATTTTAGCAACAAAAGAATAAAATGTGAAAATTTCGGCCGCAATACATCCGAAATATGACGTTTCTTTTACATAAACCATAACTTATGTTTCCCGAATTATTTTTCTCCTGTCGGCATATACCAAAGTTTATTTTTAACAACAAAGTAAGATTATCGGTGGCGGAACTAGAATAAAAATTCAGAGGTATCCCTATTTTTTGCCGTACATTCATAAAACGGAAAAACCATTTTTTAACGTACATCGGGTGGTGAATCCAGGATTTATTTGTATGGAGTCACTGTTTTTAGATGCTTCAATTTCATCAAGCGGATATAAAATTTTTTATTCGATTCACGTCGGGTCCTAGCATAAGTTTTTGTATTTCTGATATATACTAATAATTCATCACGAAATTTAATTAAGTAAATTTGTTAAAGTGTATGAGGTTTCTTATTACTAAATAATCTCGAAAAAGACACTTTTACATGATGTAAAGTGTTGTCTAATATTTATATGTTTAAAAAAATATAACTTATGATAAAAAGGTTTTTATAAATAATAAGCTTCAAATAAAATAAAAGAAATTAACAAATTGATAGATAATAAACTGATTAAATACTATACTATACAAGTAATAAAATAAAAATAAGTAACTCAATTAAAGTAAAGCTATAAACTGCAATACTTACTATACAAATAATAAAATAAAAATATGTAACTCAATTAAAGTTAAATTATAAACTATAATACTTACTATAGAAGTAATAAAATAAAAATAATTCAATCAAAGTTAAATTATAAACTGTAATATTACCCTATATATTAAAAACACAACTCTTTGAAAAGTGTTACATGCCACATGGCAGAACACTATCGATAGGTGATGAGCAAATGGTATTGGGTACCGGTACCAGAATCAAATTTACCAAGCCGAGTGTATTTTCCGTACCGGTTCGGCACCGGTATTCAACGGTTTTTATCCTCAAATACCGGTGTCGTACCAGTACCGACGCAAATGGTATTGGGTAGCGGCACCAGAATCAAATTTACCAAACCGGGTGTATTTTCGGTACCGGTTTTTACCCTCAAATACCGGTGTCGTACGAGTATCGACCGGTACCGTACCAGGTATATTCGGTACCGGTACCGGTATTCACCGGTTTTTAAACTCAAATACCGGTGTCGTACCAGTACCGACCGGTACCGTACCAGGTATATTCGGTACCGGTACCCACTTTTGGGGATGTCGGTAACGGTATTTTCAGTACCGTTTGGTACCGAGCTCATCAAATCATGTAGCAACATAGCAATGCAAGTAATTGCACCGTTTAGATTACTTTTCATACACACAGTAAGTAAATTGTATTTCGTTTGACTGAGGTTTTATTTACACAACAACTTATTTTGCTTTCTTTTTTTTCTTTTTATGTAATGAGTGAATTGTAGAATGTAAAATTAACTTGGATATTTAGATTATTGATTAGCAAATCGTATCAAATCCTGTAATCAAACCGGTATCGTATCAGTACCAAATTTACTATACCAAATCATTTTCTGTACCAATTTGGTACCCACCTTTTGGCGTTTTCAGAATCGTTACTTTCGGTTCGACACCGGTCTAGCACCATACCTGTATTTATTGATTTTTACCTTCAAATACCATATCGTATTGTACCGAGCATTTTCGGTGCCGGTACCTAATTTCGATGATTTTCCGGATCGGTACTTTCGGTGCCGTTACCGGTACCGAACTCATCTATATTTTAACGTGTTAGCACCGTAATAACTGAACTAAAAACAACCGAATTTTCAACGTGTAGAACGTGTGGGTCCTATTATTATATATTAGGTTATTTAAAATCGTTTTTTAGGACGGAGTGACTATCCTTACCACGTTATTTTTGTTTATGTTTTGATATTCGGTATCTGCTTGTCGTTGCTGACACGCGTTTTGCAGTCATTGGATCTCCGCCGCAACGCGCGGACGGAAAATCAACTAGTTATACAAGTAATAAAATAAAAATATATAATAATCATAAATTGTAAATAATTAATAGAATAGAAAGTTGGTAACTGATAAGCCACGTGGGTCGTTGTATATTCTGAATTTCAAGAAAAGAAAACAATTTAAACAATAAAAATTATCTTTTAACCTTTAGTTTAAAAATTTATAAGTCTTCTTCTTCCTCAGTTTCTTTATGTAACTTTTGCTCTACTATGGTATTTAGGGACGGCAAAAAAGTCCAAGCCCGACGGGTATACCCGAAACCCGAAACATACGGGCCGGGTATACCCGAAGCCCAATGGGTATGGGCCGGGTACGGGCTTAAAAATAGAAAAAATTCGGGTATGGGTACGGGTATGGGATTTAGTGATACCCGACCCATTTACCCGAATAATACCTGAAAGTATCATATTATAGATTTCATATATATAAACTTAGTACATGTACTTATTACCTTCTCTATAGTCATATATGGATATGTATTTGGCAAGTGTTTAGTGAACATATAACTTATTTTTGAGCATTTAAATTGGATATGAAAGCTATCATCCTTTATTATGTGGATGTTTCATGCAATTAGGTGGTTTAGATACAATTACTTAATTAAGTAATCGTTATAATTTAGTTTAGTATATGTGGTCTGAATATGATATCTAAGTTATTAATCGTATTTTCATTTGTTATAGTCATTAAAATAGTAAATTATATAAACATCAAAGTAAAAATTGCACATTTGTCCCAACGGATATTTTTAAGAAATTAACGGGTATACCTGATACCCGCGGGTATGCCTGATACCCGCGGGTATGCCTGATACCCGCGGGTATGCCTGATACCCGCGGGTATGCCTGATACCCGCGGGTATGCCTGATACCCGCGGGTATGCCTGATACCCGCGGGTATGCCTGATACCCGACGGGTAATTACCCGAAAAATACCCGACGGATAACAGGCCGGGTATGGGACAAAGAATTACAACCAGATACGGGTCTGGGATTACCAATAACCGGCCCAAGCCCGGCCCATTGCCATTTATTTCAACTTTTAACTCTTCTTTTTTTTTTTCAAATTATTTCATTTTCTTCTCCATCTATCTCTAATTTTACATTTAGGGGTATCCTAATATTTGATTAGTGGTATCCAAATACATAAAACTGGAAAAAAAATAATTAAAAGATTAACACTTGGCCAAGAAAGTTGAGGGGTATCCCGGGTGATGAAGCAGTGGTTAACCAAGGGTAGTTAATTCATTGATCTCGTCAAGTAGGGTTAATCCCTTCTTTCTGAGGATCGATGGCTGGATCGTCCGCTGATCTGTCTCCTGCACAAGGAAAACACACCGTGACTCGTAACAAGGAGGATGGGGTGGGGTGTGCTCCTTGTTACCACTCTCCGGCGTGAGAATCAGTAATTTGCTTGAGAGCAAAGTGTGTGATGGTAGTATGAGTGATAAGAGTTTGATAAGCAATACCTCAAACCTGGTCCGGGATGAGTATTTATAGCCGAGGAGTGGAGGAGGGTAATTGAGTGGCTAGACTAACAACTCGCAGCTCTTTGCAGGTGAGTCAGGCTCGTCAGTCACGGAGGTGACGCCACGTTCCACTGCTGCTGTCAGTCTGTGTGCTAGCGCTGCTTACGTGTGGGCTGACAGGCGACCGTCATTGGTGCCACTTGCTGTTAAGGTGTCAGTCCCACTTGCTCTGTGGATAGGATGCAGTGCCAGGCCGCATCGCTATCCGCGGTAACTGCGGTCGTTTCCGCATCCTTGGTTTGGCAGAGATGTCTATAGGATGCGTAGGGATGGAAAAAAAAGCCCAAGCCCGACGGGTATACCCGAAATCCGAAACATACGGGCCGGGTATACCCGAAGCCCAATGGGTGTGGGCCGGGTACGGGCTTAAAAATAGAAAAAAATCGGGTATGGGTACGGGTATGGGATTTAGTGATACCCGCTTGATACCCGGCCCATTTACCGGAATAATACCCGAAAGTATTATATTATAGATTTCCATATATATAAACTTAGTACATATACTTATTACTTTCTCTATAGTCATATGTGGATATTTGTATTTGGAAAGTGTTTAGTGAACATATAACTTATTTTTGAGCATGTATATTGTATATGAAAGCTATCACCCTTTATTATATGGATGTTTTATACAATTAGGTGGTCCTGATACAATTACTTAATTAAGTAATCGTTTTAATTTAGTTTAGTATTTGTGGTCTGAATATGATATGTAAGTTATTAATCATATTTTCATTTGTTATAGTCATTAAAATAGTAAATTATAAAAACATCAAAGTAAAAATTGCACATTTATCCCAACGGGTATTTTTAAGAAATTAACGGGTATACCCGATACCCGCGGGTATGCCAGATACCCGACGGGTAATTACCCGAAAAATACCCGACGGGTAACGGGCCGGGTATGGGACAAAGAATTACTACCGGGTACGGGCCTGGGATTACCAATACCCGGCCCAAGCCCGGCCTATTGACATTCGTAAGGATGCGGTGCCAAGCCGCATCGCCATATGCGGTAACCATTGTTGTTACCTGGATCCCTTGTCGTGACGAAAATGTTCATAGGATGCGGTGTCGAACCGCATCGCTATGTATGGCATCCATTTTCATACCCAAGGTAAGTCTTCTCATCACTTGACCGATTGGATTCGGTATCTATGTTCGCGCGTGCCCGCACGGACGTAGATAAGTTCTTGCCAGTGGGAGTATTTGATAAGGGTGATGGTCACTCGCGACTGCTTTGGTGCGAGATTTGGGACCATACCCCTTCACTGGGCTACCCCTAACCTACCTATAGATCCGCCCCTGAACATTAGGATCGTTTACGAGCTGAATCGAAATAAGCTGAGTTGAGCCAGGTCAAGCACGAGCTCAACTTGATTATAAACCAAGCTGGCTTAGCTTCATTCGGATTGAAACCGAGCTGAAAATCATACCCCGAGCTCGGCTCTGCTCGGCTCGTTTCAGTTATGCTCGAATTTTAAAAGAAAATATAACTTTCAAAATTTAATAGTTTAAAAGTTCAAAAGAACATATCCATGTTAAATTCAACCCGTATCATTATAAGTTAAAATCAAGTTTAACCATTAACAAAAGGAAAATTGGTTTTTAATAAACCAACCTTTGCCCCATTGGTAAATAATAATGCTACCTACAGATTTGGTAGTTAATAATCCTACGTTTCAATATGTTGGTACTCAATAGACCTCCGTTAGTTTTTTTTAACTAAAGTTAGTTTTTAAGTTTTATTTATTACACAAACAGTCCCTGTAGTTATAATTAACTAGTTTTAAGTTTTATTTATTACACAAACAGTCCCTGTAGTTATAAAAAAAATCATAAAAATAAAAAAAAAATCTAAAAATTCAAAAAAATTCAAAAAAATTCTAAAAAAATCAAAAAAATTCTAAAAAAATAAAAAAAAATCATAAAAAATCATAAAAATTCTAAAAAAATCAAAAAAATTCTAAAAAAATCAAAAAAATCATAAAAAACCGTTTTCGACCCGGACCATTTCGACCCGGACCGTTTCGACGCGAACCGTTTCGACGCGTACCGTTTCGACGCGTACCGTTTCGAACCGTACCGTTTCGACCCGGACCGTTTCGACGCGTACCGTTTCGACCCGAACCGTTTTCGACCCGTACCGTTTTCGACCCGTACCGTTTCGACCCGGACCGTTTCGACGCGAACCGTTTCTACGCGAACCGTTTCGACGCGTACCGTTTCGACCCGGTGGTGGCGGGTCGAGGCGGTGGTGGTGGTGGTGGCGGGTCGAGGCGGTGGTGGTGGCGGCGGGTCGAGGCGGTGGTGGTGGTGGCGGGTCGAGGCGGTGGTGGTGGTGGCGGGTCGAAACGGTCTGTGGTGGTGGTGGCGATGCTGTGGTAGTGGTGGTGGTGGCGGTGCTGTGGTGGTGGTGGCGGTGCTGTGGTGGTGGCGGTGGTGGTGGTGGTGGTGGTGGCGGGTCGAAACGGTACGGGTCTAAACGGTCCGGGTCGAAACGGTACGCGTCGAAACGGTCCGGGTCGAAACGGTCCGGGTCGAAAATGGTTTTTTATGATTTTTTTGATTTTTTTAGAATTTTTTTGATTTTTTTAGAATTTTTATGATTTTTTATGATTTTTTTTTTATTTTTTTAGAATTTTTTTGATTTTTTTTGAATTTTTATGATTTTTTTGAATTTTTAGATTTTTTTTTTATTTTTATGATTTTTTTTTATAACTACAGGGACTGTTTGTGTAATAAATAAAACTTAAAACTAGTTAATTATAACTACAGGGACTGTTTGTGTAATAAATAAAACTTAAAAACTAACTTTAGTTAAAAAAAACTAACGGAGGTCTATTGAGTACCAACATATTGAAACGTAGGATTATTAACTACCAAATCTGTAGGTAGCATTATTATTTACCAATGGGGCAAATGTTGGTTTATTAAAAACCAATTTTCCTTAACAAAATAAATTTTAAATTTTATTAGCATTCTAATTAACCTTCAAATATGTCATGTATATATCCAACCACACCTCTAAGCAAATGTAACTAATAATCAATTTTCTATAATATATTATATGTATATTAAAATAAAATATATCAAAAGTAAAATAATACGAGCTAAACCGAGTGAAGCTAACGAGCGAGTCAAACTGGCACGTTACGAGCCGAGCTAGACTCACTTTCTACCCGAGCTAGACTTACTTTCTAACCATGCTGAGTTGCTCGACTCAATTTCAAACCGAACCATATCAAGCGAGTTTTTTCAAGCTAAACCCGCGCGTGTTCTTAGTTGCGAGCTTTTTGCACAACCTTAAGTAACATACTCCTCTAAATACTTCTAACATACACCTTGCAATATTTTTAAAAGAGGTTTTTTTTTTTTAAAAGAGCTTTTTATATTTAAATAAATATATAAATTTTAGAATTATTTGGTAGGCCAAACTCTTTTTTTTGTATGAGAAGTGACAAACATAGATCTTAAAGTTAAAAAAAAATGATGATTTTAATGACTAAAGTACAATAATTTAGTTAAAGATAAACAAAGTAATAAACGTATCACCTAAAGCTATTGTTTTTTTTTTTTTCACTTTGTTTTGAAATCTCCAAATGTTTGACAATTTACAAATTCGTGTAGCAGTAATAACAATCATCTTATGCTTACTATTTTTTAAAATTATTTTATAAACATTGTTAGGAATAAATGACTAGTAAAATACACGTGTGTTTAACTAAAATTTTGGATTTGATTTGTAGCTTTTCAAAAATACATGAATGGTACTTGTGGTTTGCACTTTATAACGCATATAGTTCTCAACTTTTGCCAAAAGTACATGGGTGGTCCCAATAGTTTCCATTTTGCAACACATTTAGTCCCTAACTTTGACATGTTGAAACCATTAGATTTGTAAATTGTGGACTAAATGCGTTACAAACTGCAAACCATAGGGACCATCTTTATACTTTTGAAAAGTTACATACCAAATCTAAATTTTGGTTAATCACATAGACTATCCGTATGCTCAGGGCCGGCCCAAAGGGCTTCAGACCCTAGGCCCAGGCCAAGGACCACCCAAATTAAAAGACCTTCAAAATTTGGTGTGCTTTATTTATATTAGGCTCAGTTATTACAATATAATAAATTGAACAACCCAATAAAAAGGCTTGCAATTGAAACAACCCGTTAGTCCATTATCCAAATTGAAAGACGTACAAACATTAGCTATTATATCAATCGAAAAAGTTTTTTTAGAATAACTTGATTACGATAATTTCGTCAAACAATTTGCCTCAATTAAAACTAGAAAAATAATTTTTATTTGAACATGTCTATAAAAACATGTTACTTTAAATTCTTTTTAACTACGTCTATTATATTTTTTTTTTGTTTTTAATTGCCTGTCCCAAGCCCGGGTAAAGAAGGTGGGTTTTGTTACTAAATATGTTGAAAAAGATAATTTTGCAAAAAGGCCTTCACTTTGTAGTTCGCTTAGGGCTTCCGAAAACTTAGGAACGGCCCTGCGTATACTTTACTCATTCTAAAATATTTATTTATTTGACAAATTTTGAAAGTTTATACCCAATTGTTGTTATATATTAGAGGGTTTGTCGATTATGAGGAGGCGTGTGAGCAAAATAGTTGAAGTGTTACAATAGGGGATGCAAATTGCAAAGGAGAGATAGATGTTTCATGTAGGTTAGGGAATATATTATATATTTAGTTAAAAGATCAAATACAAATAAAGTTAACGTACAAATGTACGAACTGAAGGAAAAGACAAAAAAACGCAGAGGCATTTTTGTAATTATCAGTAACTATCAAAATTATTCTACAAATGATCATGTAGAGTAATTTTGATCTTTTGTAGAGTAATTTTGTAAAATGTTCTTGTAGAGCAATTTTGTTCTTGTAGGATAATTATCAAAAATACTCTACAAGCGTCAAAATTACTCTGCATCAAAATTATTTTACAAGTGAATCAAAATTACCCTACAAGTTTATCAAACAACATACAATTCAAAATTACTTTACAAATGATCCTGTAGAGTAATTTTGATCTTGTAGAGTAATTTTGTAAAATGATCCTGTAGAGTAATTTTTTAATTACCCTAAAAGATCAAAAATTACCCTACAAGAACATTTTACAAAATTACTCTACATTATCATTTGTAGAGTAGTTTTGATAATTACCGTACAAGAAGATAATTATAAAAATGTCACCGTGTGCTTTTTGCGTTTTCATGATGCTCATACGTTTAGTACGTTAGCTTTATTTTTACAGTAACTTTCCCCTTTATATTTAATATTATTTAGATCAATTCTACAAATCGGATTTAGATATGTGATATTTAGGGACAAGTAGTCGTGTTTCACTATCCAAATGCAAACCGACTTATAGGGGTACATGACAAGAATTGATCCAAAAGTTGATGGGTACTTCAATTTCGATCACTATTAACGAGGGTCGTTTCGTGAATTTTGATGATCCAAAAGTTGATGGGTACTTCAATTTCAACTTTTTATAATATATATACACTATATTTATAATTATATAGAAAAGGATCATTTTAAAAGAAAATAAAATTAGGAAGAAAAATACGAAAGAATATAATTGTAAAAAAATAAATAGTTTCTCTCTGTTGAAAAATTGTGAAAATAGCATTTTTTCACAAATATAGGAAAATGATTTTTTCTTATTTTGGACTAGAAATAAATATAAGAAAATGAGCGGGTTTTATATATTTATTAGTGAGTTTGTGTTCTATGTTGGAAGAGCTTCGAAACGAACTAAACCACGTCTAAAACGGAGCTAAGATGAATGGGACATCGATGCTCAAAGTTTGGTGTTTAAAACTTGAATGCTGAAAAAAGTGGGAAAGTGGCACCTTGTCCCACATAGGAGGTGAGATGAAACTTAAAGGGGTATTCAAGTGGGAACTCTCTATCCTTATTGTTTCATGGAAGCACACACTAAGTGTACTCGCGAAGGGTGCGAAGCACCCTAACTCGCACTCGCACACGTGCGCGCGCGTAGCTTGGGCAATGAGGCGCAATGTGGCGCTTTGATGGCGCACTTTGTACTGATGGCTCCGCGCGCAGTGGCGCATGACGTGGCAAGTCTAGCACGTCCGCGGGCGAGTACACATGGCAGGTAGGCGCGTGGTTGCGCGCATGGAGTATGGACACTGATGTGACGTGCGCGGCGTACCAAAGTGAGCCAATACGGCGCGACTGTGTGGCGTGCTCGTATAGGCTCACAGGTAACGTGTCGCATGCGCGCAGGTGCGCATGGAATGGAGCCAGTGTGGACCACGCGAGCATGGAAGTGAGCCAAAATGGCGCACGCGCGCATGAGCGTGCAGACTTGCGCGCACGCACCAGTATTTCTTGCGCACGCACACGAAGAATCTTCCAGGAGTTAATGCCAGTGCAGTTACACTTCAGCATTCGAAACTGACGAAGTCAGTGGTTTTGACTGAGAATTAAATGAGGAATTAAAGTGCATTGAAGACGTTCAATGCAACTTAATTCTCCCATTTAATTCATTTTTCAGTTTCACTTCGAGATCAGCAGTATAAAAGGGTCGTTACCCTTGCTGCAGAAATACACCGAAAACACATAGCAAACAACTTTCTCTCTACTGAATTCTTCTTCATCTTCAAGCAGCAAGGTACACCTTCGGGTTGGAATCAAGACCGGCAGTGCAACTGCTTCGGGCTGTTGTATCCTGGAAACAAACGTGTTTTCCTGAGAGACACGAAATTTGTTTTAAGGGACCCGTGTCTAACACGATCCTCAGCCAAGAACAGTTTTCTTTCTTGTTTATAATTCTATTCTTATTTTTCTTTTTCAGTTGTAATTGTTTTATTTTCAGTTTCATTTTGTATTAGTTCTATAATTCAAGTTAATAAAATTTTGTATTTAATTTTACATGAACGGATTCCTACAATCTTAAAACAAATTTTTAAAACACCGTTCGTGTAGAATCACAAACAATTATGCTGTGATTTCATACTGTTTTAATTTACAGTAGGCTGTGTTTTAAAAATGATATTTTTTTTCTCTGTTTTGATTCAAAGTAGCGACTTTGTCAAATCAGATTCTGTTTCTTCTACTCCTTTATCCTTGAGTTCTAAGATCTTCTCTTGTAGTCTTCAAAGTTGGACTTAGAAGCTACACGGCTGATTTTGTTACTCATCGATTCTGTTAAAACAATAATAAATCTGCACATTTATTATTTTAACAGATTTATTAACTTGGTTTTGTGAAATTTTTTAGAATGTCGACTGAAAAAATATCAACGTCAACGTGGTTTTCGATACCCCTGCCAACACTGTGGGAGCGTCCACAGTGGCGAATCGTGCTGAACGACCCGAGATGTTCTCGGGTTTCCACTTCAAAAGGTGGCAACAAAAGATGTTCTTCTACTTGACCACCATGAACCTTGCGAGGTTCTTGACTGAAACCGCTCCCCAACCTGTGGAAGGGAGACCGACGCACAAGCACAGTGCGCGGTAGATGCTTGGAAGCATTCGGATTTCATATGTCGAGGCTATGTATTCAACGGTCTCTCGGATGCACTGTATAATGTGTACTATAATATCAAGACTTCCAAAGAATTATGGGAGTCCTTGGATAAAAAGTACAAAACGGAGGATGCGGGAACAAAGAAATTTGTTGTCGCTCGTTTCTTGGACTACAAAATGGTTGATAACAAGACTGTTATGAACCAAGTCCAAGAGTTGCAAATTATACTACATGACATCCATGCTGAGGGAATGATACCTAGCGATACATTTCAAGTGGCAGCCATGATTGAAAATTTTCCTCCTTCGTGGGTAGAGTTCAAAAACTAACTTAAGCACAAGCGAAAGGAAATGACGATTGAGGAACTTGTCGTCCGTCTTCGTATAGAAGAGGACAATAGGGTGGCCCAAAAGGCACCATTTTGCAAGCTTCGGCTAAGGCAAACATGGTGGAAGTTGGGGAGTCCTCAAAGGGAAATAAGGGCAAACGGGGTAAAAAGGACAATAAGGGGAAAGCAAAAGTTAACAACCTTGTACCGAAAAAGGGGTTTGTGAAAAAGAAGCTTGCGCCTTTCCAAGGTACTTGTTACAACTGTAACGAGACGGGGCACCGTGCTAACCAATGCAAGAAACCTAAGCGTGAGCGTGCGCACATGGTTGATGAGGATGGTATGCCTCTGATTGCAATGATAACTGAGGAAGCGGCTATGATTGAAGAAGTCAACGCGATAGGTGAAAGCCCAAAAGGATGGTTCGTTGACACGGGTGTAACCCGCCATGTTTGTTGAGACAAGGCTCTTTTCTTTACATTCAAGGAAGCGTCGGGTGAAGAAAAGCTTTATATGGGAAATAAAGCTGCCGCAAGCATCAAGGGGGAAGGCACTGTCATCCTGTAGATGACTTCTGGCAAGGAGCTTACTTTGACCAATGTGCTTTATGTCCCAGAGATACGGAAGAATCTCGTGTCGGGATGGATGCTCAACAAGTTTGGATTTCGTCTAGTGTTTGAATTGGACAACTTTGTTCTTTCTAGACGTGGAATGTTTGTTGGAAAGGGCTATGCCCTTAATGGTATGTTTAAAATGAATATAATGGTTGTAAACCAAAACAAAAGTATGAATGAAATTTCTACTTCTACTTACATGATTGCGTCTTCTAATGTTTGGCATGGTAGACTAGGACATGTAAATTTTAATTCATTACGACGTTTAATTAAATTAAACTTGATACTAACATTCCATATCGAGTCCGATCACAAATGCGAGACATGTGTCGAATCCAAACTTACGAGATCATCGTTTAAATCGGTTGAACGAATAACTGAACCCCTTGATTTAATTCATACAGATGTGTGTGATTTAAAAGCGGTTCCCACGCATGGAGGAAATAAGTACTTCATCACGTTTATTGATGATTGTACTAAATATTGCTATGTGTATTTATTCAAAAGGAAAGACGAAGCAATAGAAAAGTTTATCTTGTACAAAAACGAAGTTGAGAATCAACTTAAAAAGAAGATAAAAGCCGTGAGAAGCGATCGAGGAGGTGAATATGTTGCACCTTTTGCGGATTTATGCGCAAAAAGTGGCATTATACATGAGTGTACACCTCCTTATTCTCCACAATCAAATGGCGTGGCGGAACGAAAGAACCGCACATTGAAAGAGATGATGAACGCCATGTTGATCAGTTCGGGAGTGAACTGAGAAATGTGGGGGGACGCCTGTAACACCCCGAAAACGGGTTTGGTAATCAAACCCCGTTAATACTAAAAGACGGGTAAAATACCATTAGTAGTAAAATTTACCCGGTGAATATTAGGATTTAAATAAATAAGTCTAATATTTATTAAAAGGATGGGAAATACTTTGAGAAAGCAAAGTATATAAAAAGGCCCGAGATTTAACGGGACTTAAAATAAAACGGGTTTTTGAACAAGATGAATAACTAGGAAAATTATAACCTAGTTAACTACAAGTCTAGAAATAACTTGAAATAAGGTTAGAATAACAAAAATTTAATGTTAAACAAAAAGGGAGGGACCAATGTTGTTAAACTTGAAACTATTATTATTAGTTTTAAACAAAAAATAAAAACCAAACACCTCAAATGAGGTCAGGTTCGATCAGAAGCAGGGAAGGGGCGACCAGGGTTCTTCAAACCCAAAAACTTCACAAATCTCAGAAATTGAAGGTTCAAATCAAGTTCTAAGCGAAAATCGAACATAGATTAGTGATCCCCATTGCAAGGAGATCATAAGGTATGTAAAATTTGACAAGAATTCACTACTTGAAATTCTCATGAATTTAGAAAAGTAGAAATCTGATGTTGCATGTTTGCTATGTGGATAGAATAGGGATGATATAGTGTCTAGGAGTAAAACCTAGACAACAACATGTGAAATAATGTCTAAATACAGGAAATCTCATGAACACATTGAAGGTGGTTCATGGGTTTTGTGAGAAAATGATGAACACTAGGGTTTAGAAGACTATTCTAGTGCAAATTGACTCAAAGAAACTGAATTCTGAAAAATATGATGTTTAATTCTATAAATGATAGCTCAATGTTTGTTAATCTAGGCTAAGTGACAAGCCATGAATTAGAATATAAAAGATATAAAATTCTGCATGTTAAGTGTTTGTAAAAATGCCCCAAAGAAGGCTTGAAAGTTAAAAATCGGACAAAAACGCATGTTTGATGGATATGGAAAATTGTGCATTAAGACTTATAAAAAGGGTTCTAAACGGATTGTGAATTGAACTCTTTAGGCGAGGAATCCGGATCGTCAAGTGGACAAGCCGGTGGAAATACGTGTTTGAAAAAGGATGCTAAAAAGGTACGTAACTACGGTTCCGTTACATTATGCTTGATTTCGTATTTTCGTTAATAGACTTTAAATTAGCACAATACATGAAATTGGCATTTAGTGGAAGTGACGAAGATCACTAGGTAAATAAACGGGTCAAAAGGTGAAATTATCACCCTTTGACAATATCGACTAATGGTTTGTCGAGTTACATGTTTATAGGAATAAATATCAAATGGATACGCACATCGCTATTGCTTAGCGGCTACTAAGTCAAGGTATTGAAACGGGTCAATATATTGATCCGAGCCAGGTATGTATAATAACACATCTCATCACGTAGAATTTGGAGTTCTATAAGAGTTAGACAAGGTTAAGGTATAGATATTCGGTTATCTTTAGGTAAACCGAATAAGTTGAATTATGTTTATGGTGTTTTAGAAACACATGAGTTTACAAACAAGAATTATAGTTAAAAGGTTGGATTTTTAGTCAAACAAGTATTTAAAGGTCCTTGTAGTTAAAGAAGGATGAAAATTGACCAAATTGCCCTTGTAAACTAATTCAGACGAACGACCTTAAAAGGTGGTTCGGAAATGATTTTATGATTATATAAATGCTTAGGATAAGTTAGATAGTGAAAAACGTAAATTCTTGGGTCGAAAGGCTTTATATGAGTCTTTGCCGTAAAATGGTAATCCGAGGGGTAAAACTCGGAACATAAAGATATCCACATTAAACCCAACACTCATATAGTTGTAGTGGAAGATTACTTGATAAGGAATGTAGGAATAAGATGCTAGAAATGAATGAAAGCGATTTCATGTTTTAAAGTGCTTAAAATACCCTTAACGGGTCGAAATAAGCATACGAATGAAAACGGGTTTAAATTGTGTAATAAACCTATGATTAGAACCTAAAATGGCAGATAACATTAATTTGAAGAAGTGTTTGTGATGTAGGAATCAAACAAATACGTTTGTTTGATAAAGTGCGTAAACGGGTCAAATTTTTGTAAAAAGGTAATAAGTCGAAGCTATAAAAGTTTCAAAATTTATTAAGCCGGATGTCGGATTTTAACTCCATATGATGGAGAATCAAATTACAATCACATAGGAAGAAACAGTAGGTTAAACGGATAAGCGGATTGAAAGATACGAAAGTTTTCGTGTCAATAAACGGCAAAATGGAAAGGTTGCATGCAGGGACCACCGTAACTTACGGTGCCACCGTAAGTTACGGTGGAGCTGACTATATTACGGTGGGTGCCTACTGAAGTACGGTGGGAAGATTTGCAATTCAGGGGCCACCGTAACTTACGGTACCACCGTAAGTTACGGTGGAGGCCAGATTCAAGCATTTTGTTTTGAATCAAGATATCAATGTTGGATTTTTCCTAATTTCCTCGTTGTATTAGTTATTTAATTATCAAAACTGACCTTTAAGTTGGTTTTGATCACAGGTGAATGTCGAGAGTCCCGGATGAAGATTAAGCATCGAGCAAGAACCGAACACACGTTAAACAAAGCTTCCGCAACGTTGTTTTGTCGTTATTCTAAACGGCGAATTAAATCACATTATGTATATCACTTAAATTGTAAAAGTTTTTAACAAACCCGTATTTTCGATGTATATGTAATCATTAATTACATGATTATTTACGCAAAATATACGTTAAACCTTGATTTATAAGAACGGGTGTTACAACGCCATTCTCTCAGCAAATTATCTTTTGAACAAGATACCTTTGAAAAATAGGGACGAAACTCCATATGAGTTATGGAGAAAAAGGAAGCCTTCATACAAATACTTGAAAGTGTGGGGGTGTCTTGCAAAGGTGATTGTACCACCTCCTAAGGCTCTTATGATAGGACCCAAAACTGTTGATTGCATTTTCATTGGATATGCACATCAAAGTAGTGCACATCGTTTTCTTGTACATGAGTCCAAGAATCCCGATGTACACAAACACACTATCATGGAGGCAAATCCTAACATTGTCTCATTTTTTGAGAATGTGTTTCCTATGTTAGGACAAACACATGCGACTTCATCAACAACGACTGATGAAGCAGGTCCAACTTCATATACATGGTTAAATGTAGCAGATCCTAGTTCACCTACATGGTTAGATGAAAGACATGAACGACCTGAGGTCGAGGAGGGTGAGCTTAGATGAAGTAAACGAGAAAGGGTTGAAAAATTCTTTGGTCCAGACTTCATGAGCTATATGGTTGAGGGTGAGCCCAATACCTACCGCGAAGCGGTTACTTCCGCAGAAGAACCTCAATGGCAAGAAGCAATTAAGAATGAAATTGATTCTATATTGCAAAATCATACTTGGGAGTTAGTAGATCTTCCACCTGGTTGTAAACCACTTGGATATCGTTGGATATTCAAAAGGAAGATGAAAGCCGATGGAAGTATTGATAAATACAAGGCAATGTTAGTAATCAAAGGATTTAGGCAAAAGGAAGGTCTAGACTACTTTGATACTTACTCACCTGTGACGAGAATAACCTCTATACGATTGGTTCTTGCGATTGCGGCTCTAAGAAATTTGGAAGTTCACCAAATGGATGTAAATACCGCATTTCTAAATGGCGATTTAGAAGAAGAAATTTACATGGAACAACCTGAGGGTTTTTCCGCCCCAGGAAACGAGGGAAAATATGTAAATTGGTGTTGGAATCCGAAGGTTTATTCATGTAGGTTAGTATAGTTTAAGGGTTGATTATGTACTTGTTTAGTTTACATGTTTTGGGTCGATTTTGTAAGGGTTGGGCTAGTCTACTTGGTGTCGCAATGGGCTTAGGTTTGTAGCCCAGTTGTTTTGTATTTAAACACACCTCAACCTCTTGGTTGAGGTTGTTGGTCAGTTGTTTGGTTGCGACACAAGGGACACAAGAGAACCGATTTCAGTTGAAGTCTTGTATCAGTCTTTGCTTTATCATTGAATGCAAGATTTCGGTTTGTGATTCATTTGTTATTCTTGTGTTGATTATTATTATTTGTTCTTGAATCGACTTGTGATTGTTTTCCGCACCTTCACAAGTTAAAGGTTGATATCATTGAAAGATCCTAACGGGTTTTACAATTGGTATCAGAGCCATTGAAGTCTTTCAAGGCTCGGTTTTGATATCATTCAGATTCAAGAACCTGTTTTGCTACTGATCCAGTTTTGTTGCTTGTTTTTGCAGTGAAAATTATAGCAATACTCATTCTGTTCTTGATCGAATCTTTAAAAAAAAATTGCTGATTTTGGTTTGTTGATTTCAGAAAAGGTGTTTGCTGAATTTTCGGAAAGTTGGAGGTCAACAGATTCAAAGATTACGATATCTTTGAATTTTTGAAAGTGCTGAAAATTAGGGATTGCGAGTCAACAGATCTTATCTCTTATCTGTTTTGCAGGTTTCGACTCGCAACCTTCATCAGTCTCGGCTCATCCTGTTTGGTTTCGACTCGCAACCTTCATCAGTCTCGGCTCATCCTGTTTGGTTTCGACTCGCAACCTTCATCAGTTTCGGCTCATCCTGTTTGGTTTCAACTCGCAACCTTCACCAGTTTCGGCTCATCCTGTTTGGTTTCGACTCGCAACCTTCATCAGTTTCGGCTCATCTTGTTTGGTTTCGACTCGCAACCATCATCAGTTTCGGCTCATCCTGCTTTGGTTTCGACTCGCAATCAATTACGGTTTCGAGTTGTTTAATTTCTGGTTTCGACTCGCAACGACACTGATCACGGACTTTTGACCTGTTGACTATTTGGACTTAAAATTTAATTAATTAATTAACTGATTAATTAAACATGTCGACAAATAACACTGACCTGGCTGCCCTTAACAAACAACAAGAATTGGACTCAAAGGTTGGAACCACTACACGCATTCCTAGGTTAACCGATGCAAATGATTTTCCAGAATGGAAATGGCGTTTTGAACAGCATGTGAAGGTCAAGGACTCAAAGATATGGAGAAGCATCTTAAGAGGTCCAAGGGAGATTATGACTGACAGTCCTACCGAACCCGGATTAAAAGTAAAGAAAGCAAAGAGTGAATATACTGAAGAAGATTTCAGTATAATTGAGGAAGATGATAGAGCACTGTCCTATTTAACCATGGGATTGGGCCCTGATATTGCTATTGGCTTTCGCACTTGCAAATCTGCTAAGGAACTTTGGGAATCGTTGATTGACATTTACGAAGGGAATGAAGACATGAAAGAAAGTCGAAGGAACTTGCTCAGACAGAACTTCAATAACTTCAATCACATCTATGGGGAGACTGTAGATAACCAGATTCAGAGGTTCGTCAAGTTAGTCACACAAATGCAGATGGAAGAGATTCCTACTTCAAATGCATCAACAAATAGGCAACTTTTAAATGCATTACCTAAAAGCTGGGATCATCATGTGGCTATGATCAAGAAAACAAAAGATCTTGCTAGATGCAGTTTATCTGAAATGATTTCTCATATCAAAGCATGTGAATTGGATGATAAGCAAAGAGAGACCAATCATAAAAACAGTATGTTAGCTGCAGGATTCACTATTGCACCATCTTCATCAAACAACAATGCAGCCCTCTTGTCTCAAGGAGGTTTTCAAATGTTTAGCAATGCTGCATCTGTTAAAGCGGCTCCTAGTCCAGCAAACATCTACTACTCTGGGTCTTCTGCTCAAGTTGCTCAAGTTGCTCCATCTTTTCCTAATGCTGCTCCCGCTTCTGCTGTGAATACTTCTTCCGCAGCTTCCGCCTCCACTGCGAACAATGAGATGATAGCTTTCTTTACTAAACAGTCAAAGGAGAATTTGGATATCGCATCTTCTGTTATCAATTGTTTGAACGCTTTCGTTGCAGGAAAAATTGATCCTCCAAAATGGTGTAGCGAAGACCTATATCAGATTCATCCTGATGATGTTGAAGAAATGGACATCACCTGGCAGATGGCGATGGCTGCTTTCAGGGCACAAAAGTTTATTAAAAGAACAGGTAAAAATCGATGGGGAACTGCTTGGAATGGTGCTGCTAAAGTGCCTTTTAACTTGCGCTGTTATAACTGTCATGAGGAAGGACACTATGCTCGAAATTGCACCAAACCACTGATAAATAGAGAACAAACTCTTGCACAGCCCGCAACACCTAATCGAGAAAGAGCTCTTATGACCACTGCTAATTTAACAGATGCTGCTGCTTCTGGAAGTCCTCAGCCACAAGGATTAGCTCAAGCCCTGGTGGTTCAGCCCAACATCAACTTTGATTGGAATTCAGAGATTGAGCGTCTGAACATTTCTGCTCCAGAAAATCAAGCTGCTTCAAATAACAATATTGCTTTTATGACCTCAAATGATCAAGTATCTGCACAAGAGAAGGAGACTGCTGCTGAGAACTTTGCTTTCATGACTCAGATTCTCTCAGCTCCTGTTAAAGGTTTAACCAAAGAAGAGGTACTTTCTACTTTCTGTACTCCTGAATGTAGAGAAAGAGTTGAAGTTTATAGAATGCATAACGCTGAGCTAATTCAAGATTATCAAGACATAAAAAATAAAAACTTTACTTTATCGAAAAACGAAAAACTTTTCAAAGAAAAGATCGAAGCTCAGCGAAAAGACATCATCAAACTCAAGGATGATGTAAGTGTAAAATCATCTCAACTCTTATACGTTCAGGAAAAACTGTGCATAGTGACTAAGGAACTGGAAGATATCAGAGACAAATATCAAATTAATGAGCTTAACATTAAAAAATTTGATTCTTCCAGCAAACTAGTTAAAAACCTGTGCGATCAACAGCTTGCGTACAAAGAAAAGAAAGGGCGCGGTTTGGGTTATAATCAGACTCCTCCTCCATATAATAATAATTACACTTATCTGCCAATCACTGAGGAGGAGATGATGAATGAGAGTAATATGACTTTTGGTTCTAAAACCAACAAGTCGTCTTCTCATGACAGACAAGTTGAGAAACAGAAGTCTACTCCATTAAATTTTGTTTCAAAAGGCTCGATTGATCCTAACGTTTCATCCTCATGTGCAGATGATATTTCTGAAGTAAAGTGTGGAGATGTTCATGGGAGTGAACCAGTCGTTATTTCAAATATTTCTGAACCTTTTTTTGAACCTTATTCTGAACCAACTGAATCTGACATGGCTTTTAGTCGTTCTTTATTTGCGTCGTTTTCTGCTTATGTTTCGTCTTGTGAGCCTGTTGTTTTGGGCAAAACTGATGATGTTTGTGTTGATGATTTGAACAATAAGTGTGGTGATGATTGTTTTTCAGTTAATATGTGTGATTCTAATGCTTCTAACGTCTCAGTTAATGAAAATGTTACAGGTGAGGTCCCTCAGGATGCATTCAGTGAAACCACTGAAACGAATTCTCAAGAAAATCAAGAGTATCCTGATTCTTCTTCTGAACCTGTCTCAGTGGGTGTCCCTAATGTTGAATCTAGTGGGACCCCATTGGAAACTGTAGTAGAAATTGAACCTGAATCGTCTTCACATGATAAATGCGTTGAGGAAATGCATATTGATGAGACTTCTGCACGTTCAGATAATGAACCTGAATTAGTTTCACATGACAAATGCATTGATGAAACGCATATTGATGAAACTTCTCCTTGTTCAAATATCGAACCAAAATTAAATAACAAAGAAAAGGATATTGATATAAGTGAGAAGTCATTAGAAGAAAAACCTTCAAAATGCTCAGAACAACCACAAGCACAACATGTTCAGAAAATCAAGACGTCAAATCATTCAAAATCAAGCAAATCGTGCAAAAGCTTTCAAAATACACACAAATTGAAGCGTCAAACATGTTTTAACTGTGGCATCGCTGGTCACATTGCCAGAAATTGTGGTCAACTCCCAAGGGCATCGTACAAGAAAAAGTCAGTGCAAGATCAGAAGGTCATGTCTAACCGATATCGTTGTTCTAAGTCAATGACGACTGAAAAGACCAAGACAATGAAAAACAACTATCGCAAGACTAAACCTTCTGATCAGGATTGGAATGCAGCCAAACGCAAAAATCAAAAACAACAAAATGATTTTCGAAGATCTCAACATAATGCTTTTGGTAACTACAATTCTAACTGGTCAAACAAGCATTGGAAACCTAAAGCTAAGGCCAAGCAATCCAATCCATCTCATACATGTCATCGAAACTCTGTCTTTCAAAATACTTCAAAGTTTTTAAATAAAGAAAACTTAGTGTGGCAGAGAGTAACTTATATTGATGCACAAGGAAAACCCAGATCCACTATGGGCTGGGTTCCTAAATCTAACTAATCCCGCTAATCGTGCAGGAACAGCTGTGGAGGACTACCGTGCGCCTCTGGTACATGGATAGTGGCTGTTCCAGGCACATGACAGGAGACTTATCCCAACTGGAAAATGTCAAAGAATTTAATGGTGGATATGTCTCATTTGCGGGAGGAGATTCAGGCAGAATCACGTTAAAAGGAACTGTACGAAACGGCGTGTTAAGCTTCGAAAATGTTAATTATGTTCCAGAACTGAAACACAATCTGTTGAGCATTTCTCAGATTTGTGATCGAGGGAATTCAGTTCACTTTACAAAGAAAGGATGTCATGTTCTTAAACCTGGAATTGTCATTCCAGAAGACTGGTTCTTAATGTCAGCAGAGAGACGAGGAAACGCTTATGTGATTGATATGAACAAGAAACCGTGTGAAGAAATTACTTGCCTATTTTCGAAGATTTCAGAAGATGATGGTCTACTGTGGCATCGTCGCCTTGGGCATGTGAACATGAAGAATTTGAATCGACTGGCAAAAGGTCAATTAGTACGCGATCTTCCGATAAAAGATTTCATGTTGGTTGAAAGGTGTGTTGCTTGTGCAAAAGGAAAAGCTCATCGAAAACCTCATAAGACAAAACCAGCACCATCGACGAAGGCTGTGCTTGAACTACTTCACATGGATCTTTTTGGTCCAGTGAATGTGTTGAGTATTGGCAAGAAAGCTTATTGTCTTGTAATTTTTGATGATTATTCTCGCTACACCTGGGTATATTTTCTCAGTCACAAGAATGAAACTGCAGTCTTGGTGAAACAATTTATCACTCTGGCTGAAAATCAAGCGAGTGCTAAGGTGAAGGTTATTCGATCTGATAATGGGACAGAATTCAAGAACGCTACTTTGGACACATTCTGCACTGATAAAGGAATTGATCGTCAGTATAGTGCACCACGGACTCCTCAACAGAATGGAGTAGCTGAAAGAAGAAATCGTACTCTTATCGAGGCTGCACGAACTATGCTGGCTGACTCGAAGCTTCCTAGTTTCTTTTGGGCCGAAGCTGTTAGCACGGCTTGTTACGTCCAGAATCATGCTTTAGTAAACAAACGACATATGAAAACTCCATATGAGATTCTGGAAGGACGTAAACCTTCGGTTTCACACTTTCGCATCTTTGGTTGTCCATGTGTGTTACTACTTATGGACTCTAATGGAAAGTTTGAGGTCAAAGGGGACGAATGTTACTTTGTTGGATATGCTAAAGGGTCAGCCTATAGAGTATACAACAAGGTAACTAAAAAGGTCGTCGAGTCGTGCAACATTGAATGGCTCGAGGAAAATGCTACGGACGCTAGAGTTGGACCAGATTGGTTATATGATTATGCTGAATTTTTTAAGTCATTTAACATTTTGTCAAGTGATTTTTCAGATGCAGGTGTGTCTATTCCAAAACAACCTCTGTCTTTTGAGGATACTGAGGATGAAGAACAGGCAGAAGGAAGCGTCAGACATCATACCATTGATCCGCCAGGAATGGTGTTTACGCAGCATACTACGTGTCCACAAACGTCCCATCAATCCCCTGAAGGTGCTTCAAATAGTGGTTCTGCATCTAATGGTTCCGGATCTGCACTATTTCCTGAACAAATTCCTGAAGATTGCATTATTACTACTCCATTCGTTCATAATACTGCAGCATCTAATGAGGGGGAGTCTAGCAACACCACCACAGAAGACGAGACCGTACCTGACCTGGCAATACCCACAAGTGTTCAACGGAATCATCCTATAGAGAATGTGATTGGTCCTGTAAATGCAGGAGTCTTAACCAGGAGCCAATCAGGAACCATCAATACTTGTTTATATTCTTGCTATATTTCTCAAATCGAACCTAAAACTGTTGATATAGCTTTGCAGGAACCAGGCTGGGTAGATGCTATGCATGAAGAGCTAAACCAGTTTGAGAAGCTTGGAGTATGGAAACTTGTCAAGTTGCCACAGGGAAAGCGCAAACTTGGAACTAGATGGGTTTTTCGAAACAAGCAAGATTCTGCAGGGGTTATTGTTCGAAATAAAGCAAGGCTGGTGGTTCAGGGATTTCGACAAATAGAAGGCTTGGATTATGATGAAGTATATGCTCCGGTTGCCCGACTTGAAGCTATCCGGATTTTCTTAGGTTACGCGTCATATATGGGGTTCACTGTGTATCAGATGGACGTCAAGACAGCGTTTCTCTATGGGGATGTGAAGGAAGAAATTTTTGTTGAACAGCCACCAGGTTTCGTGCATCCAGATCATCCAGAATATGCCTACAAGCTAGATAAGGCATTGTATGGATTACACCAAGCGCCACGTGCTTGGTATGCCACACTTACTGAACATCTTCTGGCTCATGGGTATACACGTGGCACGATAGACCAGACTCTGTTTATCAAGAAGGTGGGCAAGGATCAAATCTTAGTTCAAATCTATGTTGATGATATTATTTTCGGATCTACAAGTGAGGAACTTTGCAAGGAGTTTGAGAGAGTTATGAAAAAGAAATTTGAAATGAGTGCTCTTGGAGAAATGACACTGTTTTTGGGTTTACAAGTCAAGCAGAATTCTCAAGGGATTCTTATTCATCAAGGGAAGTATGTGGATGACGTGCTAGCAAAATTTAAGTTTTCGGACGCAAAGCCTGCTGAAACACCAATGGCAGAGAGACCGCTATTGACTGAAGATGAAGAAGGATCTTCTGTGGATCAACGTCAGTATAGGTCTATGATCGGATCGTTGATGTATCTGACAGCTAGTCGTCTGGATATTATGTTTGCTGTCTGCAACTGTGCAAGATATCAGGCTAATCCTAAAACTTCTCATCTTACTGCTGTTAAACGAATCTTTCGGTACCTTAAAGGCCGACCTAGGTTTGGTCTGTGGTATCCGAGGGATTCCAATTTTGACTTGTTTGCTTTTTCTGATAGCAATTTTGGAGGTACTGATAGTGACAGGAAATCTATATCAGCTGGATGTCAGTTTCTGGGTGACAGGCTCATTTCTTGGCAATGCAAGAAACAACAAACGGTGGCGATTTCTACAGCTGAAGCTGAGTATGTTGCCGCTTCTGCATCTTGCTCTCAAGTGGTGTGGATGCAACATCAATTGCAGGACTACGGTTTGACTTATCTCAACACTACTATTTACTGCGATAATGATGCTGTAATACAAATTGTTAGAAATCCTGTTTTTCACTCCAAAACCAAGCACATAGACATCAAAGTTCATTTTATTCGAGATTGCTTCGACAGAGGTCTTATTACACTTGAGCAAATCGACACAGATGCAAATGCTGCCGATTTGTTCGCCAAACCTGTCAGCAGCTCAAAATTCAAAGTGCTTGTGGATTTTCTGAAAATGATCCGCTTTACTGACTGAGTATGTTTTTGTTTTTCGTAGGTAAATTTGTTCATAAAGTTTTCTATTCTTAGGTAGTTTTTATTTATGCTCAAATTTAGGGGGAGAAATTTTGAAAAATACAAAAACATTAAAAAATAGAAAAATACAAAAAGAGGTGTGTGGCATGACTGGGAAATGAAATGAATTTTCACATCATGGTTAAGGGCTGACTCATGTAAAACCAGTATCGAAATAGTTTGACTCTAGTACTGATATGCTGGTAGGCTCTATTCTTATGACTAGAAACATTGACTGTTTTGTTAAGAACTAAATTAGTACATGACCTCAGAAAAGAAAATCACTTGGAATTAGCTCATTTCTATTTGAATGTCTGTATGTTGTCCTGATACACACAATTTTGGTCTGACTCTGAAATCTTCTCTGAAAAAGTCGTGTACCTCCTCTGCTGCATCCAGATATATGCTGACCTGGAGGTGCTAGGCAACGTCAGCTTCTGCTACATCCAGATACATGCTGACCTAGCTGTACGTTGTCGCGCTGTAGATCAATTATACACCCGAAAGAGGCCCTCAAGTGCCCAAAAGAAACCCATGAAACCTATATCAAATTGAGAAAAACTCATTTGATCTGTATATTATACCATCTCTGCTTAAGATCTATTCTGTTCTCTTCTCAATCTATTCCCAGTTAAGATTTCAGAGATCTGGACTGGACTTGTGAAATATGTGGTAGGGAAGCTACTTACATGATAGGGTGTGCTGTCTGTAATTCCGAGATTTGATTAGTATTTGTTTGGGTGTTCATTGTTAAGAAATCAAAACATGATAAAATTTGTTAAAGGCAGTTATATGGAAAAGGTCTAGGAAGATGAGTTTAGGTGGACAAATATACTGGCAATCGTCTAGATCTTTCGGTAGTAGATCAGTGTTGATAAGTGAAGTCAAGCCCGAAACCTTGTGATTTGATCCCTGAATATCTATGCAAATTTCCTAATTTATTTTTGTAAATAATTTTTTATTATTTAATTTTTGTTTTTAGGTTTTTGTTTTGCAAATATTGCTCAGAAGGTTTAGCGGATATTTTTAAATTAAATCTGAAATTAAAATTCTTATTAAAGGGTTTATGTTGAGGTATTTTTGGTAAATCTGTTAAGCCCAATCGTTAAGTCTCAAGCCCAAAAGTCAAGGGCCCATAATCAAAGTTGTGGTATAAATGGCTGGTTTCGAGTCGAAACCTAATTTATCACTCGAAACCAAGCCTCATTCTCTCTCAAGATTCCGGTGGTATTTGAAGATTCCGACTTGTCTCCGGTTACGACTCGTAATCTGCGGTTTCGACTTGTTGATAATTAAGGTATTATGATATTATTATTCAAGTTTTTGCAGAAAATTATGAATATTTGAAGAAGCTCCGATGAAGATTTGAAGATTCCGGCTCACAATCAAGAAGGTCCGATGAAGATTTGAAGATTCCGACTCGCAATCAAGAACACTAAGATGAAGATCATATGATTGTTTGGTTGCGACTCAGACAACACAATGACTCGAGACCAGTGGTTGCGAGTCGCAATCTCAAGATTGCGACTCATGGTTTCGACTCAGAGTCTATTGGTTGCGACTCATGGTTGCGACTCAATGACAAGTGGTTTCGACTCGAGATCTTTCGGTTTCGACTCATGGTCTCGAGTCAACAGTAACAGTGTTATTTATTAATTGTTTTATCTGAACACTGTTATGACAAAGGTTGGAAATTTTAATTAACTTGTGTTTTGTGCAGAAAATGGACTTGAAGTTTATATCTTCTCATAATCAAGTAGGATATTTGGCACCTCCACCAGAGAAATACAAGCAGCTGTACATGTCACTGATGAAAGGTCTAAATAACTGCCGGATTGCTTATGCTCTTGGTGAGAATCCGGTTGTTTATGAAGAGCTTATTCAAGATTTTTGGAAGAGTGCTAAAGTCGAAGTCGTTGAAGGAAAGGGAGCTATAGTTGCTGAAATTCAAAAGACGAAAGTTATAGTTACTGAGCAGATGATTAGAGAATCGTTAAGATTTAATGATCAGGAAACAGATCCTATAGAACTTCCAGCTGGAACAGTGGAAGCAATTCTACCTCGTTTAAGCTACGAAGGGAAGTTTCCACCCCTGACAAAGAAGTTTGTGCATCCGTATTGGCGTCTATTGCTGCACATGTTCCTTTTGTGCATGACAGAAAATAGAGGGGGAACTGATCAGTTGAATACCACTCAGTCTGCTGCTTTGATATGTGTGATTACCAATGAGCCGTTCAACTATTCAAGATATATCTTGGAAGCGATGAAGAGAAATGCAATCGGACTTCGAAAGGATAAGTTTCTTATGTACCCGAGGTTTTTGCAGATGATTCTGAATGATCATTATCCAGAATTGAAGAGATCTGGTGATACGTTGGAATTAAAGCCTATGGGTCCATCATGTTTTGGTGCTCTTACTACAAAGAAAGGTACTGAAAAGAAGTTTGAAGGTTTGATTAAATTGGAGAAGTTTGGTCAGTTTGCAGAGACGGAAGATGTTAGTGAAAATCCAGTACTAGTACGACCTGTTCCAGTGCATAGTGTGTCTGCAAGTGCTATTGTTGCTGAAGAACATGATATTCCAAGAAGAGTTGAAGGTGAGCCTGAGACGGAGTGTATAACAATTAACTCTGACGATGAAGGTGTCGAGATTATGTGTGATTCTGATAATGATAAAGAACTTCCTCCTGAAGTTGATGCTGCTGTTTCTACTGTTGAACCAGTGATTACTGCTGAAAGCTTGGCGATGCTGTTAAAGTCAGTAACTGACAAGATGGGAAATCCTCCTTCCAATCTGTCAGTATCAACTGAAGAGCCTGATGAAAGCCCAATGGATTCTGATTCCTTGCCATTAAAAAGGAAAATGAGGGATCCTAGACCTGGAATGTTTGTTGAACAAGGAAAAGATCAATCTGTGAATGTTGCTGATGATGACGAAGGTTTATATGATTTCGATTTTGAAAGGAATGTTAGTGATACCACCACCACTGCTGAGAATATCTTTGAGTTTGATGTTGATACTCAAAGAGATGAGATGGATACGGCAAATGTTGAAGTTCAAAGGGATGATATAGATGTTACTACTGCTGAAGTTCTAGCTACAACTGTTGATACTGCACCAATTGGTATTTCTGATATTGAAGTTCACAATGATGCTGGTCCTTCTGGAATTGTTCATGATGAACCTAGCAGTTCTAGTGGTAAAAGACCTGAAGAACCACTAAGAATGCCGTTTGATGATGATTCAAGTGATGAAGATGAATTTATCAGCATGAGAGATATGAAGAAACGAATGGTTGTGCTTGAGCAAGATTCAATTCATAAAGATGCGAAGATTATCCAACTTGAAGATACTATTGTGAAGAAAGATCAACAGATTGAGCAACTTCAAGGAGATGTTAGTTTGTTGTTCAATATGGTTTATGATTTACGAGGGAAGTTGGAGAAGAAATTTGGACAAGAATTCTCTGATCCAACTGATGTTGAAAACAGAAGAAAAGCCTTTGCTAAAGATGATGCTGAAAGAAGTGCTGCAATGGAACAATATTTCAAGAGAGTTACAAATCCAGTGGCAGACAAAGAGAAGGCGGAAAGGATTAAAAAGAAAAGAGAGTTAGTGATTTTGAAGAACAAGAATTTGAATCCAGATGATGAGGATGCTCATGCAACTCATCATTTAATGGATGTTGGTGAAACTCTCTATGATAAAGTTGGTAATCGTTCTGGTGTAGTTAGCTGGGGATATGATCATGATCGTAAGAGATGGTGGATAAAGAGAAAAATTGGTCCTGTCGAGTGGTACAAGCATCCAAGCCAGTTTCAGTCTTTCACTAAGGTGGATTTGACAAATTTGTCTAATGCACCTTATGTGGATGATAAGCCTGGAGGTGCTGGATATATATTTTTCGAGAGATTGAAGAGGGAGGTTCTTAAGGGTTTTCCTTCAATGCGTACGGCAGAGTCCATTGTTAAACCAGCTAAAGGAATTAGAGATCCTTACACAAACAAACGTATGAAGATTGTGCATTGGCCAGCTACTGATAAAGAAAAGACGATTCCTTTAGTGAGAAAGATTCCAAAAGGTGCACTGAAGACATTACACTTTTGGGCATATGATGAACGTCTTGGGCAGGCGGTAATTGTTTGTGATGGAGAGACGAGTTATTGTTTGGTCGATCAGATTGACTTGCTGAATCTTGCTGCTGAAGATCTGGAAGTCTTGGCATGTAATCAGATCAGAGCTACAGAGAAATATGAAGAAATAGCTAAGGCTTGGACTGCTGCTGTAGCGTCTGTTCTGCATATTCATAAGAAGGGATTTGGTGGATATAAGGATAGTGCAAGTGGTGGTGATCAAGGCAATTGAAGTCAGAAGAACCTCCATGCATAAACCTAGGGGGAGATTGTTGGAATCCGAAGGTTTATTCATGTAGGTTAGTATAGTTTAAGGGTTGATTATGTACTTGTTTAGTTTACATGTTTTGGGTCGATTTTGTAAGGGTTGGGCTAGTCTACTTGGTGTCGCAATGGGCTTAGGTTTGTAGCCCAGTTGTTTTGTATTTAAACACACCTCAACCTCTTGGTTGAGGTTGTTGGTCAGTTGTTTGGTTGCGACACAAGGGACACAAGAGAACCGATTTCAGTTGAAGTCTTGTATCAGTCTTTGCTTTATCATTGAATGCAAGATTTCGGTTTGTGATTCATTTGTTATTCTTGTGTTGATTATTATTATTTGTTCTTGAATCGACTTGTGATTGTTTTCCGCACCTTCACAAGTTAAAGGTTGATATCATTGAAAGATCCTAACGGGTTTTACAATTGGTCAAGTATTTGTATGGCTTGAAGCAAGCTCCAAAACAATGGCACCAAAAGTTTGATCATGTCATAATTGACAATGGTGTTCAAAATAAATGAGTGCGACAAGTGTGTTTACTTCAAAGACACACCAAGAGGTTATGTAATCTTATGTCTTTATGTAGATGATATGCTTATCATTGGGAGTGATGATAGCATGATTAACTCAACAAAAGACATGTTGAAATCGAAGTTTGACATGAAAGACATGGGTCTCGCGGATGTGATTCTTGGAGTAAAAATCACTAGAACCCAAAATGGTCTTGTGTTAAGTCAATCTCACTACATGGACAAGATCCTTGGGAAATTCAATTCGGACAATACGAGTATAGCTCGAACTCCAATTGATAATACCCAACGCCTAAGGAAGAATAGAGGCGAGAGTGTTGCTCAGTTAGAGTACTCAAGGATCATTGGTAGTCTTATGTATCTAATGACATGTACTAGACCCGACTTAGCATATACTGTGAGCAGGCTAAGTAGATACACCAGTAATCTGAGCGCGGATCATTGGAAAGCTATCACTAGGGTGCTTAGATAGATAAGATACACAATAGACTATGGATTGCATTATACCCGTGATCCAGCAGTGATCGAAGGATACACTGATGCGAACTGGATATCGGATATAAAAGATCATAGATCGACAAGTGGATATGTATTTACACTTGCGGGAGCAGCTATAGCTTGGAAGTCTTCCATGCAAACGGTTATAGCTAGATCCACGATGGAATCCGAATTCGTCGCTTTAGATAAAAGCGGTGAAGAGGCGGAGTGGCTACGTCAATTTATGGAAGATATTCCAAGATGGCTAAAGCCGTTGACGGCGATCTGCATACATTGTGACAATCAATCTGCGCTTGTTAGAGCACAAAGAGCGATGTACAATGGTAGATCAAGGCACATTCGACATAGACACAACACGGTACGACAACTTATCTCAATAGGTGTTATCTCAGTTGACAATGTTAGGTCAAAGGAGAACATTGCGGACCCGTTAACAAAAGGCTTAAGCAAAGATAAGGTGTATAAGTCGTCAAGTGGAATGGGACTAAAGCCCATAGAAGAAGGGAATACGAGGGAAACCTAACCTAGTTGACTGGAGATCCCAAGATCTAGGTTCAATAGGCAAACCTATCATAAACCCAAAGGGAGTCACTGTGGGGGGGGGGGGGGGGTGCCCCAAAATTAATAAAGGGAGTTGTATACTTCCTAGTCCATTCCAATCAGTGACATGATGGACAGGTTAAGCATGTTGAGGTTAAGGCTTTTGAGTAAATCCAAAATTAACCATGATGTTTTTAATGATTCAGAGGAATCACCTATGTTAGAGAGAAGTGGGGTCACTTCGAATGGATTTGTGGGGAGGCACAAATCATAGAGCTCTCGCAGAACCAGGAAAGTGTTCCATGACCATAAACGGACACAACCATGAGGACTTGACTCGACTAGGGAGAGTATTGTGTGAATGTATACTGTCGCCTACATAAATGGGGGATTGTTCAAAGACACCGCGTCTACAAGACCCTAGGAGGCTAAGTATGCTTCACAAAAGAAGGTTTAAGGGACCCGTGTCTAACACGATCCTCCGCCAAGAACAGTTTTCTTTCTTGTTTATAATTCTGTTCTTAATTTTCTTTTTCAGTTGTAATTGTTTTATTTTCAGTTTCATTCTGTATTAGTTCTGTAATTCAAGTTAATAAAATTTTGTATTTAATTTTACACGAACGGATTCCTACACTCTCTTATCTCATTTATTATTTTCTTTAACTAATTAGTTCACACCAAAATCTTTTGACTACAATACACACATCAAAATTTATTCTACATCTATTAAAATTTATCCAACCTATATTGAAAAATGTCTTTCACCATATATTAGGTTGTCTTGAAAGAGTATATTTTTAAAAACGAGTTACAAGTTTAATTGTTCATGAAAATTGTTTTGTAACTCTTGTTAATCAACTCTTGTGGAGTAGTTCGATTTTGGAGAAACGAGTATCGGTAAGTTTAACTTTTGGAAGTGAGAGATGTTAATTTGGAAGAGGGAGATGTTAATATTTTTTATGAGAAAGATTTAATAAAGTGAAAAACATTTTGATGAGTTTATTTTAGGGTTAATTGTATTTTACGTTATTTAAGTTTTAGCAAAATTTCAGAAGATATCCACTAACAAACGAATTTACAACGGTTGTCCTTTTGTAATCTTTTTTAAAGAGAAAGGAAATCGTCTGTAAAGAAATTATTAAATATAGTATATCCATTGTAATTCGATGCAACTTAAAAAGGATGTAAAATGTAGTTTAACCTTTATTTTATACACTAGAAACTCTATAAAATAATACACTTGAGACCACCAAAATTTATTAATTAAAAGAGTTATTAATTAATCGATAAATTAATAATTATTAATTTATATATTAATTAATATTTTATTAATTTATAGTAGAATACTTAGTTTACAAACACATTTCAAGAACATGTGAATATGACAGGTGAACTAATCATCGAGAAGGCGAAAACGTTCATGAAAGATATGTATCCAGTGGATATTCCAGACTTTACTTTTTCTATTGGTTGGCTTGGAAAGTTCAAAGCAAGATATGGAATTAAAAATTTCCGGCGTTTTGGAGAGAGTGGATCTGTTGAAATGGAGGGCATGGAGGACAAATTAAAATCCATAAGAGACAAAGTTGATCAGTTAGAAATGAAAGACATCTTTAATATGGATGAAACAGGTTTGTTTTTTTATTATTTTATTTTATATTTTGTACTTTAGTGATGTAATTATTTACATGTTTTGATCTTAAACATGTTTGTTTTTTAGACTTCAACCGGATCATTCTCTTGCAACAATGCAGCTTGAAGGGAAAAAACAAGACAAGGAAAGATTAACTGTTGCTATTTGCTGTAATGAGGACGGTTCAGAAAAACTTCCTTTATGGATTATTGGGAAATATGCTAAACCAAGGTGCTTCAAGAATTCAACCTTGTGACGCGGGGATTATACGAGCTTTTAAGATGCATTATTGTCGTCGATTTTATAGAAGTCTTTTGGATGGTTATGAATTAGGGGTTCCAAATCCAGCAAAAATAAATGTATTAGATGCAATGAATCTTGCAATTTCAGCATGGACTATGGATGTTCGTGCAAATACAATTGCGAACTGCTTTCGTCATTGTAAACTTCGATCAACAGATAACATGACTTTTGAGAACTCAGATGAAGGTGGTGAAAGCACTCAAGAACTCCAGAATTTGATCAAAGAGTTGGGTTATCGCAATGCAATGGATGTCGAAGATGTTCTGACTCACCCAGAAGAAAATGTTGTTGCACAGTTGTTGACTGATGAAGAAATTATTGAAAACGTTATTGGAATTAATAAAGATGATATCGATGAAGAAGATGATGAAAGTTCTACAATGGAGCCCCCTTCGCGAAACGAAGCTATTAAAGCGGCGATCACATTGAACAATTTCTTGTTGAGCTATGAGAAAACAACACCAGAAGTTCTTACCATGCTAAGGAAAATTAGAGACGAGATTCAAGGGGAAATTGATTTCAACAAAAAACAAAAGACAATTGAGTCATTTTTCAAGAAACCTTCATAAATTATTCATGTAATATGCTATATATAAGGAATTATTAATTTATATTTTATATGGGGTCTAAAGAAATTATCAAAAATGTATTATCTTATAATTTTAGCGAATTATTAATTTAGCACCCTATCCCCGAGTCGGGACCGGCAAAAAATATTATCTTAGAGAGTTTATTAAATAATTGAGTATTAATTTATCGAGTTTCTACTGTATTATGAACTTTAATTTGAAGAGATATAAAATTACTAATCATATATATTTTTATTTTATATATTTCTAAATAAGGAAGAGCAGCAAATGGTACCAAAACCGAACCGATACCGAATTTTCCGAACCGAAATACTTCCGGTGCTGATTCGGTGTCGATTTTTGATGTTTTTGGTATCGGTATTTATCTTCAAATACCGGTATCGAACTGTACCATATCGTGTATTTTCAATACCTGTATCCTTTTTTTAGATTTTCGATACCGGTATTTTTGATGCTGTTTTGTAACGAACTCATTCCCTATTTCTAATCACATAAACCAAACAAATACATAGTTTCCTGAATTTCCTTGAACACCGCTACCAATAGCCCCAACCGTCCCACGTTGCTTCCACCCTATTTATTTTGTTTGATTTACCAACCACCCCCCACTACACAATCACGTATTCAACCACAACCTTTAGCATTTGTCTATTACTATTTGTTTTATTAACACATTAAATCATTAATTAATTAATCTCAAAGCTATATTCGTCAAATTGACTTTCTGTTGGGTATGCAACCCTAACAAAGTTTGATGTAAGTACTATTTTAATGTCTTTGTCTAACAAATTGTTGTGATAACTTATAATTCCAGCCAATATTCCTCAATACATCTCTATATAATCTTAGTTCGCCAAAAATGTCTCAAAAGACGATTGTTCATGAAAGTCCAACGGGATGCCTAAAACTGTGTAGTCGTAAATAAGTAGAGATGAGCTCAGCAAAGCTCGAGTTTGACTCCCATAACTTAAAAAACTTAGGGCTCGAATTGGCTCGTTTCAAACTCTAAAAATAGTTAGAACTCATCTCGTTTGTTATTTAACTATTTTTATTTTAGTATATAGGGTTGAATTTATTTCAGAACTCTAAATAATTGCAAAACTTTTAGAACTCGTAAAAAACAAACATTATATATATATATATATATATATATATATATATATATACATAGAGCCAGGATCATTTCAGAACCATAAATATTTACAGAACTCGCAGAACTCCTAATAAACAATCTTTTTATTTATATATTTTTATGTTTAGGATAATTTTATCATTTATTATGTGTATTTTTACGATTACATACATGTTGAGAGTAATTTTATCATTTTTTATATGTAATTTTATAATTACACATATGTACACTAGTTTTTTTACATATATGTAATTAGTTATGACACATATATATAATTTTGGCAATTAAACATATGTAAACTACTTTTAACATGTATGTAATCAAAGAAATACATATAATAGATGATAAAAAGATCCTAAATACAAAAACTTATATATAAAATGATTGTTTATTAGGAGTTCTGAAAGTTCTGTAGTTATTTAGAGTTCTGAAATGAACTCAACCCTATATACATACACATATATATATAGGTCAGTTAACGTACAATACGGCTTAACGTACATCACGTTCGACAGATAATTACGCAAGTTAATTTGAAAATCATGCACTTTATAAACTAAAAAACCCAAATCACGCATGTTGGAAAACATTAATCACGAATGATGAAAACATTAATCACGCACGTTATATACATAATCACGCACGTTTTCGTACATGATGTACATAAGTCGTATTGTATTTTACACTTTTCCTATCACTACTACAAAACTGAGCTTTAGACGGGGTGAAATGGGTTTTAAGACGGTGTTTTCAACATTTATAGGTGAACCCCGTCTTTTAATACCATTTTAACACCGTCTTATAATGTGCTGAAAAAAATACATTTACTGAATAAGTATTTCCCAAAAATACATTTGCTGGAAAAAAATACATCAACCTTATATACACCAATGGAACATTTTCAAATCAAACCAAAACAATACACATTCAAATCCAAAATAAACCCGTAGACATCCAATTCGGAAATAAACCCGTCAAATTACAATCATTTGTGAATACATAACAAACTACACATAAGCTAAACTAACGAAATACCTAGCTCGCTAAAAAACTTCGGCATCAACGTCATCAACAAAACATCTATTTCATTATCCGTAGCCTCTCTCGTGTCGTGCCACATCTAAAATAAAAGTAGATAGAAAGAGTTATTATAAATATTATAGAATAAATCTAAAGGCAAAGAGAAAAACCGATAACAACATCGGCAATAAAGCTATGTATATATTTACATGTTATATACATCTAAACCTTCTAAGTTTTAAAAAAATAAACAGTTAAGTAACAAATTGATAAACAAGTATATTTTACTTACTTCATCAGGAAATTGGTTTTGATACAAATTGACAAAGTCAAACATATGTTGGAGAACCATGTAGCCGCATTCCCATCCACCCTTTTGTTGCTTACACTGTAATAAATTAACAAATTATTATTTAAAAGTAACGAAATTCAAACAATTTAGAAATAGCAAGCACACATATATCGACCATTGTGTAGTTGAACTCGGATCCTAAGGCGGTAGGAATTAGGCTTGAAAGACGATAATTAGAAGCATTCTTTTCGCCTCTCATCTTTGTTGAATCCAAAATATATACATGTCCTATGTGTTGGGCAATGATGAACAAAGACCAATGGTCGCTACAAAATTAGTGTTATAGAATAGTTAGGTGAATCATAGTAATAAAATAAAAGCAAGTTAACTAAAAATAACTTACTCAGCCAAATACGATGCAAGAATGAAATCTTTATCGACATGATGAGTTGCTAAACTGAAAATGTGATCTTCAACCTCTCTAGGATTTCTTTTGCACATATCACATGTGATTGCGTTCACATTTAAAAAGGCGTATCGGTTGCCTTTTTTAGCCTCTGACTCCTTATAAAAGTACCTTAAAACAAGAATAAAATATATGATAAAACTTAACAAATTCAGTTATATCTATACAATATTATAGTGATAACAACTTACAATGTAAACCAAAACACAATGGTGAGATCAACCCAGTCTTTGACAAATAATGCTAACATTGATTCAACCTCAATATAGGTACCACTTTTGCTAGGAAACATATTCTCAGGAGCTGAATATGGAAGTGATGTAAATACCATATGTATAAGCTTTAGTGGCTTGGCTCCTGTCCCCGTTTTGAGGTCCGATTTTGAACGTTTTTAATGAAGTTGAATGTTCAAAAAAACCCAAAAAAAGTCATTATAACTTTGGATAGATGGATTACTTAGTCAAACTGGAATGGTCAATTTTCTCAAAGTTGCTTGATCTTGTACACGAAAACAAACAAACGTTATATAAAGTCAACTATCAATTACTCAACAACAATCATTCATCCTAATTAACATTAAATACAAAGATTCAGGGGCCAAAATAATTATAAAAAAAACAACCCAGAAATATATACACAAAAAGTGGAAATACATCTAAAGAAAATCAATAAAATAACCTATATGATGTCTCTATGAATATTAATATCAAAGCATAATAAAGACAAATATTTCCACTTTAATCCAACAAAACAATCTTTTCCCTATACAGTATTCAATTTACTAGTGATTTATCAAAACAAAGCAAGAAAAAATCAAATTTGAATTTCTAACAAGAAAACATATAATTAAACATGATATAACTACTATTTATAAAACTAAAAAACATTAAATAACATATGTAAAGAGAAAAAAAACTAACCTTAAAACTTTGTAAGGTTATTAATGGTGAAGAAGATGAAGTTGTAATCTTTTTTCAGTTTTTAAGACGGTGTTCACAGACAACACCGTCTAAATGATTGATAAATTAGTTTATAAGATGGTGTTTAAGCATTAGACGGGGTTCTTTTGAATTTTATTGAATATTTATAAGACGGTGTTCAGAGACAACACTGTCTAAAGGTTGGAGAAATTAGTATAAGACGGTGTTTAAGCATTAGACGGTGTTCGTCTGAATTTTTTTTATTGAATATTTTATTAAAAAAAGATTGGTATTGGTTTTAAGACGGTGTTATTACTTTAACACCGTCTAAAACAAATCCTTAACACCGTCTAATGCTACATTTTGTAGTAGTGTATATATATATATATATATATATAGGTACCTTTATCATTTATTATATGTATTTTTATGATTACATATATGTTAAGAGTAGTTTACATGTGTGTAATAAACAAATTATATATATATATATATGTGTAATAACTACACAAGATCTAAATAATATTTATTATAATTATATATATCAATATTATTTGTAGATATATTGTTATATTATCTATATGAATAGAAACTGGCCATGAATAGTACTTTAATATTTTTGTTCAATATTGTTTTTTTTAAGTTTTAGTTATTTATTGTTTTATTACTTTAATTCATTTTAATCATTATTTTTCTTATATTACTTTTAATATTAAGATACGATCAAAGTATCCGTTATCAAACAAAACACTATAAAAATGAAGGCATACCGGTATGTTGTTCGGTTCAGTTCGGTATGATATCGTAATGATAGGGTGTTAGTTTATTGAAAACGTTAACAATAAAATTAAATATTGGTACCGATTGATACAGATGTTGTTTAATCGGTTTCAATTCGGTTTGGTACGACAACGATACAACGTCCGTTTTCAAATAAAAAAATATTGCAATGTTGAAGTAAAATAAACAAAGAATGCAAACGAACATAACTGATATCAACAGAACAAGATCAGTACCGGTATTGATATTGGTTTTTATTGTTTTCGACTGATGTAAATGTTCTCTTTGGAATAATACTATAGCAAATGCCGGTATCATAACGAACCGAACTAATACCGACTGATTCCCGCCGCGAAGCGCGGGGGAATCTCACTAGTTTATATTATATTATGCTAAGCTCGAAGTATAAAGATTAAGCTTGAGTTCATTTAATTAGACTTTATTAAAAATTTTAGTAAACCAATATCGGGTAACACATAAACAACCTAACTGGCTAACTCGTTTACACCCTTATACTTTCAACCATACGTTCATGACTACCCATATAGATGGAATGATCACTTCTATATAAACTAGAGTGTACCTATCCACACACTCATCTCACTATCTACACACTCAAAAAGGTGATTTTTGTCTTTACATGCACACCCTGCAGTGTCGAACTGTGGCCAAAACGAGGCGTTTTGGTCCGATTAACCAGACAAAGACTGACGGGTGTCTGACGGGTCTGTTGACCGGACCAAAACGCTGAGCTTTGGCCGCGATTTGGTCCTGTCAACCAGACAAAAGACTGATACCCGGTCTGGTTGACAGGACCAAAATGCGGCCAAAGCTCGGCGTTTTGGTCCGGACAACAGACCCGTCAGACACCCGTCAGTATTTGTCTGGTTAATCGGACCAAAACGCCCCGTTTTGGCCACAGTTCGACACTGCAGGGTGTGCATGTAAAGACAAAAATCACCTTTTAGGTGTGTAGATAGGCAAAATTGGTGTGTGGATAGTTTGGCCCATAAACTACTCATTTTCAGATGATATAAACATAATTAATCACGAGTTTAGAAATTCGTTTAGGACAACTAAATCTAGCCAATAATTTTTTTAAGACCCAAAAGTATTTGTTTCAAAATGATGTTAAATGGTTGCAAAGTTAAAACACATGATATTACATAATTGGTATGGAATTTAATTAATGGTTTATAGTTGAAATTATGATGAGTTGCAAAGGGTAGGAATATAAAGTATAAATGTCGAACAAGTGTTTTGAAAGTGATGAAATTGTAGCTAAATGTGGCATATTCAGAAATATGATCCAAGATAGTGAGACAAGGAAATCATGAAATTGTGGACACCAACTTCATTTCGAAATTGGCTTCGTATGTCACAATACGACGTGTATGTCTGTCGTTTTGGAGGCATGTAGGACCATTCACATTTATTCCTCCTTTACCACTCTCATCTTTTTACGTTAGACGGTGAAACTAGGTGGTTACTCGAGTTTACGAACCAAAACATGTATCTTTTTAGTATGTATATAAAAAGGTTTAGGTTGATTTTAAATATTATTTTAAAAAACTTTTTTTGGAAAAGAGTATAGTGTAAATATGATTTGAGAAACGATAATATTTTGATCGAAGTTATCATGGTTGAGTACTTGAACTTATTAGTAGTTAAAAGCCTTTCTTATGTTTTCCCGAAAACTAAAATCACAATTAAAAATATCATAAATTTCTTTTACTTCTAAAAGTGTTAATCTTTTAAGGAAATTTAAATTTTAAAATTTTTAACTTTCACCTATTTGTTGAGATTAATCTCAGCTCCGGAAATATCTACAGACAGTCCAAACTTTAACGTATATACTCTCCCGATCATTCCATACTAACTGAAGGTTAACCCTGTCAGCTTTTTGATGGCATGTATTCTTGATATGAGATCAATGGAGAAAAATACGTTTAAAGTCAAACATTTACTGATTTGGGTTTAGTCCCGACGTATAGGTAATAGTTGAGATTATTAAAATTCAATTTAAGCCAATGAGCTATAGCTCAATTAGCATTGGAGGGGAAGTGAAAATTTGAGTTTTAGGCCAGAGGTCTCAAGTTCGAATTTGATTCCAACTGGGTTTTGCCGCAGTGGGCTTTGGGTGGCGGGTTTCCCCGGAACTGGTGATGGTGGGTTTGAGTTACCTAGCACTATCTGCGATCGCATGCGTATGTGGTCGCTTTTTGCCATTAGGTTACCCCGGGTAGCCTAACATTTATTTTGTTTATTTTGTTGACCATTAAAAAAATTTAAAATCCAATTACCCGTGTTTTGAACATTTGCTTCTAAAACTATCAAGAAATAACTTCAACTAATATACGTTGTATTAAATTTTATGTAGCGAACTATGTTATTTAAACTAATTTTTCGTATTTTAAACTAATTTTTCATATTTTATCTCTTTTCGGCTCGAAATAAACATAAAACAATATATTCATCTTGTCAATCGGTGATGATTAGTGATGGATTCAAGCAGAGTTGCCCCCGAGAACTTACAAAAAAATTTGGGTCGAGAACTTACAAAAAATTTGGGCCAAAAATTGATGGAGCCAAAACTTGAACTTGAGACCTATACATTTTCTTAAGATGGTTTTTTTCACACCACCACCAATATTTTTATAAAGTGACAAGTGTCCAATAACCTAAAAAAACCCACTACAAAAAAAAAAAAAATTAAACATCCATCACCACCAAAAACCTAAACCCCCTCCCCCCCCCCCCCCCCCCCAATTTTTTTTTTTTTTTTTGCTTTTTTTTTTAGGTTTTTGGGGGTGGGGGTGTGTGTGTGTGGGGGGGGGGGGGTTAGGTTTTTGGGTGGTGGTGGGGTGGGGGTGGGTGTTTAGGTTTTGGGTGGTGATGTAGTGGGTTTAATTTTAGGTTATTGGACACTTGTCACTCTATAAATCATTCTTACACTTATTACAATTAGAAGCTTTTGTAGAATAACTTGACCCCTATTTTAATTTATATATATAGTTATTTTATATATTTATAGCTAAATATATAGCAGAAAATAAAAATTAATATTTTTTTATTATGGTTATATAATATAGAGTATGAGTTGGATACAAAGACAATTTTTCCTACAAAGTGTAGGAAACGACCACATAATAACATGTGTGGCAAGTAGTTATTTTAATGAAAATGACAAGTAGGTAATTTTATATTTATTCTATTTATATGGTATATATTTATTATAGAGTTAATTACTGTTTTCGTCCCTAAAGTTTGTCAAGAATAACGGTTTCAGTCCATTGGTTTAAAAATTGCGATTTCAGTCCATTAGTTTCATTTTCGTAACCATTTCAGTCCACCAACTTAACTCCCATCCATTTATTCTGTTAACTTTGGGTGAAATTACAAAATTGCCCCTATGGTTTAATTAAAAAAAAAACGCTGGTCACAGGTTTCGAACCTGTGACCTTTGCTTTGAAATGCGATTGTTAAACCAATAGGCCATGTATCAAGATTGTAAATGAATTCAAATTGTTTACCTTATAACATTGCATATTCATCATCATCTTCCCCAAACCTTTCATCTTTATCAATGGAGGAGCCACCATTAACCCTAAACCACTTCTGCCACACCACAACTACCTCCGCCACACCACAACCACCTCCGCCACACACAGCCACCACACCACAACCACAAGATGAATTCACTCAATCGCATGTGAATTTGCAGCCCCATCAACATCTTTCAAAGATTTCTCGGTGGTTGTGGTGTGGTGGCTGTGTGTGGCGGAGGTGGTTGTGGTGTGGCGGAGGTAGTTGTGGTGTGGCAGAAGTGGTTTAGGGTTAATGGTGGCTCCTCCATTGATAAAGATGAAAGGTTTGGGGAAGATGATGATGAATATGCAATGTTACAAGGTAAACAATTTGAATTCATTCACAATCTTGATACATGGCCTATTGGTTTAACAATCGCATTTCAAAGCAAATGTCACAGGTTCGAAACCTGTGACCAGCGTTTTTTTTAATTAAACCATAGGGGCAATTTTGTAATTTCCCCCAAAGTTAACATAATAAATGGATGGGAGTTAAGTTGGTGGACTGAACTGGTTACGAAAATGAAACTAATGGACTGAAATCGCAATTTTTAAACTAATGGACTGAAACCGTTATTTTTGACAAACCTCAGGGACGAAAACAATAATTAACTCTTTATTATAAGTAACGCATGAGAAATTTAAGGAAACCAAATATCACATTGAAACCGAATTGACAGTTATCATCATCATCATCACCAATATCATCATCATACTTAGTAAATCCCACCAATAGCACAGCTAAGGTAGAGTCTGAGCAGGATAAGATGTAGACAGCCTTACCTCTATCCCGTATATTAGGATCGATTCATTGATTATCATTCAAGTCGAAATTCTTCTTCTTCTAAAGTGGTTCGCTGAAAAAAAATCATGGCGCCACAATGTGTTTTATCACTAAAACACACTACTAAGTGCAGTAAAACACAGTACTAGTATCCAACATCAAGTGCGATAAAACACAATAGTATGATCAAACTTTAAAAAAACACGTTGTCTTCAACAAAACATACTGAATACATGTACATGCAAGATCTAATAACAATGTAGCTTTAACACATCAATCCTTAAAACAATATCAATGTAAAAAAAACAACACCTTTACCAAGTTAGGTACTTGTTCATCACATTGTGTTTTATCACTGAAACACACTACTATGAACACATATAGTATCCAACATCAAGTGCAGTAAAACACACTACTATGATCAACCTTAAAAAACACGTTTTTTAACAAACACATTGAATACATGTATATGCAGGATCTAATCACAACGTAGCTTTAACACATCAATCCTTAAAACAATATCAATGTAAAAAACAACTTTACCAAGTTAGTCACTTGTTCGTCACATTGTGTTTTATCACTAAGACACACTACTATGAACACATCTAGTATCCAACATCAAGTGCAATAAAACACAGTACTATGATCATCTCTTACGCTAGTATTTTATGCCGAATTTGTAATCTTGATCCATGATTCTAGCTAATTTTGGTTTAGATATAGAGAAGGAAATGTGCGAGATTATAGGAGGTGTGTTATTTTTGGCAGTTATTCGATTGATTTAAAACAGGTAAATGACCAGACTACCCCGAACCTTTTATAACAATTAATTAATGACACAAATATTACAAAAATGCCCCCAACTTGATCTCAGCCATTAAATACACCCATCCAATGGCTAGGATCGCTTCTTACACTTTGTAGAAAAAACACACTTAGCAGGAACCCCACTCATATAATATAATATCAATATTATTTTTGAACTGACATAATTATATTAATTAACCTCGCTAGGCATGAACTTGTTTATTAAACAAACTCCGACTTGAGCTTGAACTTATCTCGAAATTATTTTAGTTTGTCTTGGTTTAACTATTTTTTATAATAATAACACTAGCTCCTACTCTATTACACCAATAATTTTAAATTATTATCTCTTGCGGATGATGAGTTAGGATAAGGATAAATTGCTTTATATTAAATTTAGAAAAAAAGATAAGCATTCATAAATAGCTCATGGATACATACACATCCATCTATTCGTGGAATAAAATGATAAAGTGATTAACTAATATCATTATCAATTCACCATCTCAAACATCTCATTAACCAACTTACCATCTTTTCTAGGAATAAACAATCTATGAATACAAGTTTTGGTTTGCTCATGAACAAAAACACCAAAAAGTAGAAACCGATCAACACTCCATGTTTTTAGCACCACGGATCAATTTTTATATAAGGGACAACTGTCTAGCAGTACTTATGCGTTGGATAATGCTTTATCATTTCAAGTGATGGAGATTTAATCCTCGCGATGAACGGAAAAATGTAGTTTAACTGTAGAATTAGAGAGAGTGTGAGCCATCGTTCTAAAAATATATAAATTTAAGAACAACCAGTTTTTGTCAATTACCTTCTAAATTAATAATGGGATATTGAATCTAAATTACCCAAACTTTCACCAATTGGCCGCTAACACTCCAACTTTCGATTCGTACCACAACATTATCATCCTTTAACTTATTTTCCCCTGGCACTCCCAAACTAATTAAACCCTAAACAAATTAGTTTTTTTTTTTTTGCTAATGTGACACTTTATTTGATGACATGGCCTTTTTTTGCCGACGTGGCAACTAATGTGGCATTTTTTATGACGTGACAACTGATTTGGCGCTTGACATGGCATTTTTATGACGTGACAGCAAACGTGACATTTTTTATGACGTGGTATCTTATGTCAGCTAACTGTGTTAGAGTTCAGTTAGTTAGAGAGTGCCAGAGGAAAATAAGTTGAAAGTTGGGAGTGCTGTGAAACAAATCGAAAGTTAAAAGCGCTATCGACCAATTGACGAAAGTTGAGTTTATTTAAATCTAATATGTTATTAATAAAATAAATGTTATATTAATTTCAAAAAGGATTTAGAATTTGCCAAAGCTATTTTCCGGGTAGGAAAGAAAGTCATAGCTCATAACAAACTTAAGGTTGAAAAGGGTGCAATCTCAATCCCAACTCAACTAAAGATTTGATGACGTGAATTGTATCCTAAAGAGAAACGATGTTACAATTTTTCTATTCAGGGTAATCATCACCCATCCAACTACCTCAAAGTTTTTGTGTTTTTATAATTCATATATAAATGTCGTTTTTATAGTTTTTCTTATGAATAAAATTTCTACAATGGGAGATGAGTTTTGTTTTGAATTAAAAAAATAAGGGCTTTAATATTGAAGTGGTGCAATGTGAATTGCAAAATAATATTTCCTTTTTACTTCTTTTTTTTGGATTGAACTTGATGGAAAACGTGTGCTGACATCATATATGATTGTCACTGTTGTTTTCGTTCAGTGGTTTATAAAACCCGAGCTTGAATTTAACTCCTACGAGAGTCCTGGTTTCATGTTTGATACCTTGTGTATTCCAAGTTGGATTTACAAGGGTGTTATCTAGACAACTTAAGCGAACTTCAAATTAGTAGTGGATAGGAGATGTTGGTTAAATAGATTACATTGTCTTACCATAAATGATGTGTTTAGGACCACATACGCAACATATTCTATGAGAATCATGCAGTTAAGCATGTTGGTTTGAGAGTACTATGGGAATGTTGTTCGTGATAGTGGGGAAACCTCATCAACGACCTGTGTACCTTAGGATGTGTGTGTGAGTGGGTGGGTGCGATGGGGGGGGGGGGGGAGGTAACACATTAGATGAGTCTCACATGATCATAAAACCAATGATGGTGCGTTAAATAGACTGCACCAACTTACACGACATGACGATTGACACGTTTGGCGCCACATACATGCCATCAAACTTCCAGAGTTAAGCATGTAGGTGTGACAATACTACAAGGACATTTGACCTATTAGGAGGATTTCATAGGGTCTTCACTCATCACCAACAAAAATGTGAACTAGTTTGCAATGTATACAATACTATAACACATGATAAAAACAAAGAATTATGACATTTAATTATACTTAAAACTATGCCAACTAAAAATTGAAGTTCGTAAACAAAATAATACTACATGGTTTTACTTTTTTCTAAACTCGTAACAAACATGTTCCAAGTTCAATGAACATGTTATTGTTAGGTTGGGTTTAATTTTAGACGAAATTTACTTGTAGACAAACCCTTTAACATTTGTATAATATGCTTAATTAAGACTCTAAGAACTTATTTAAAACTTGTCTAACCGTCAAGCCGGTAACTAGTTCAATTGTCCCTTGTCAAAACCCTACCAGCCCAACTAGTGACATTTTAACTCATACAAACTGAATGACAAAGGATTTGATTCCTGGTTCACCGATCTAGCGGTACACCAATGTTTTAAAATCCGATTTTTATATCGTACTGGATTTGGCTCAGAAACAGTTTAACCTAGTGTATCGGGCGATTTAACCAAGTATATCGGACGGTTCAACCGGTATTATAAACCCGTTTGAACCGGTTTTTAAAACATTGCCGCACACTTCGATTTTTGTTAATCGGTCTTGTGAATCAAACTTGTAGGTTTTTACTTTATAGGAAAAAAAGTTGTCAAAATAAAGTAAATAATTTGATGTGGGTTTTGTACGGTTTAACTACTTGTATAGGTCCTTCATTGACTAACATTTGGATTTTTTAGAGTTAAATGCCATTTTAGTCCCTGTGGTTTGGGTCATTTTGCCAGTTTAGTCCAAATGTTTCATTTTTAACCTGTGGGTCCGAAAAGGTTTCACAGTTGCCATTTTAGTCCACTTGGTTAACTTCATCCATTTTTTCTGTTAACGAGATGGCCAATTCGGTAATTTTGTATGTAATTCTGTTAACTAAAAGGGCAATTCAGCCATATAAAATGACCGAATTGGCCTTCTCGTTAATAGAAAAAATGAATGAAGTTAACCCAGTGGACTAAAATGGCAACTGTGAAACCTTTTTAGACCCACAGGTTAAAAATGAAACATTTGGACTAAACTGGCAAAATGGCCCAAACCACAGGGACTAAAATGGCATTTAACTCTTTTTTTATAATAACATAAAACCATAAAAAAGAAATTAAATAAAGAGAGGAGTAAATTGCCATTTTAGTCTCTGAGGTTTGGTCCAAATTGCCATTTTAGTTCAAATAGTTTTTTTTCTCCTCTGGGTCCCTGACTTTTCCATTTTCTTGTCATTTTGATCACATTGCCTAACTCAATCTAAATATCTGGTTATAAACATGAGTATTTTTGGCATAATTGTTGTGTAGTGATAAACAGGGGTATTTTACAACATAATTTATAAATCTCATAATAATTTAATGCCAAAAAATATCCCTGATTATAACCTGGTTTTTTGACTAAGTTAGGTAATGTGATCAAAATGGCAAGAAAAAGGAAAAGTCAAGGACCCAAAAAAGAAAAAAAAAACTATTTAGACTAAAATGATAATTTTGACAAAAACACAGGAACTAAAATGACAATTTAATCGAGAGAGAGAGAGAGACATGAACTTAATCAATTTTACACATTTTATAATAAAAAAATGTTTTTCCAAAAAATAATAATATTCCGTCAAAGGGTAGAAGAAGGTTGAGTCCTGTTTACGCAAAACACACACTTTTCGGTCACCTTCTTCCTCAATTACTATAAAGACCCCTCACTTTCCTCCTTATATCCACACGCACACATCTTCTTCTTCTTCTCCTTCATCATCCAAACACAATCCTTAACTTCTTCAAAATGGATTCTTAAACATTTCCCATATTACTAAAACTCTTGTGTTTCAATTCAAAGATATTGCTGTTGGAAAAATTATATTGGGATATGGAAAAACTTAATTTTATAAAAGATGGAGTGTTAAGGTTGCCTCCTGGTTTTAGATTTCATCCAACAGATGAGGAAGTAGTTGTACAATATTTGAAGCGCAAAGTACAATCTGTTCCTTTGCCTGCTTTTATTATTATTCCTGAAGTTGATGTTTGCAAGTCTGATCCTTGGGAGTTACCAGGTAATGTTTTTGTTCTTCACATTTGTACGTTGTGAGTGATTTATATATATATATATATATAGGGTAAGGTTCATGCGAGAACCACCCTTATTGCGAGAACCGCGAGAACCAATGTGAACACAAAATAAAATCTAAACAAAATAAAAAAAACACTCAAATTTTTTTTTTTTTTTTTTTATATTTTTTAATAAAAAATCGCTATATTTCGTTCCCATAAAAAAAAAAAAAAAAAAAAAAAATTTCGAGTAAGAGTTATCCATGCACATGTGCATATGTATCATTATTTCAACAAATTCGGTAATACGTTATCAGGAATAGACAATTGCACTTTAATTTACAATACCATTAGTAATACACTACTTTTTACATTACCAATATTCAAAATGCACATGTGCATAATTAGGTATAACCATGATATAACGTGTTTTGGTACAAAAAGTTTGTGATTTTGAATGGAGAAGTAGACCCATATACATGTTTTTTGGTTAGTTATATCTAGTGGTTGATGGTTTGGTTATAGTTGTCAATTTTTTATGTAATATGTTGATTAGATGGTATAAATGGTGTTTACATACATGTAATAAAGTAAAAATATTGTTAATGGTATTGTATTATGGATGGTAGGAGGTAATGGTATTGTATTATGGATGGTAGGAGGTAATGGTAGTGTATTATGGATGGTATGATAGATGAAAGGGAAAGTGTATTCAAAGTGGTGTACCAAAACACCTTATTTCATGTTGATACATATGAATGCACATGTGCATTTCTAATATTGGTAATGTAAAAAGTAGTGTATTACATATGGTAGTGTAAATGAAAGTGCAATTGTCTAATATATGTAATGAATTACGGAATTTGTCAAAGAAATGACAAAAATGCACATGTGCATGCTTGTGTATTATGGATGGAATGATAGATGAAAGAGAAAGTAGTGTACCAAAACACCTTATTTCCTGTTGATACATATAGATGCACATGTGCATTTCTAACATTGGTAATGTAAAAAATAGTGTATTACACGTAGTAGTGTAAATGAAAGTGCAATTGACTATTATTTGTAATGAATTACGGAATTTGACAAAGAAACGACACATATGCACATGTGCATGGATAACTGTTACTCAAAAAAATTTTTTTTTTTTTTTTTTTGAAATTTTTTTTTTATTTTTTTTATTAACAAAATATAGCGATTTTTTCAAAAAAAAATAGTAAAAAAATAAAAAAAAAAATTTTTGGGTGTTTTTTAGATTTTTTTAGGAATTACTGTTTGTGTTCACACTGGTTCTCGCGGTTCTCGCAATAAGGGGTGGTTCCTAACGGATCTTTGTCCTATATATATATATATATAGGGTGGGGTTCCGCTACAAAGTTCATTTTTCCAACAAAGTGTACAAAGTCTTAAAACACCATCATTTTAGCCATAAAACACACTCAAAACCCACAAATAACATAGTGAAGATCACTAAAACATAACATCCAAACCCTAACATTCCTTAAAAACTTGAAACATACCGTCGTACAACTATGAATATAAAACACAACATAATAATCAACATAAAACACACTAATGTTAGTCATTTGATAATCAAAGCCTTATCATTCAAAACACAACACAAAACCCACAAATATGGTGTTTCAATAATCTCCACTATGGTATTTGTGGGTTTTGAGTGTGTTTTATGGTTGACATTATGGTGTTTTAAGACTTTGTACACTTTGTAGGAAAAATGGACTTTGTAGCCAACTCCCACCCTATATATATATATAGAGGTTTGATTGTGTTTTAGATATATGTGAATATGATTGTGTTATTATTTTTGTTTATTTTGCTTTCATGATTATTATTTGGTTATGTATTTACTTCCCAGTTCCCATAATTATCTAGCTATACTCTGTTTATACACATGACCGGTGGCTCGCTATACTGGTCAAGCCGTTTGTTAACTACTAGAGATGTTTTTGCTAAACGCTCGAATATGGCCAAATTTAAACGAGCTCGAGCCTATAAATAAGCTTTTTGAATAAACTAACTGAGTCCGAGCTTCATTTATCGAGCTTAAACGAGTCTGATATTTATATAATTTTATAATAATACTGTTGCTTATAAATTTATAATAAAATTATTAGTAAAATATAGAGTCAATTGTCATTTTAGTCTCTAAGGTTTGACCAAAATGAAACTTTAGTCAAAATAGTTTTTTTTTCTCCTTTTGGTCTCTTTTTTTCTCTCCTTTGGGTCTCTTACGTTTGCTATTTTTTTTGTCATTTTTGTCTATTTCGCTTTGTTAAAAACAACAAACGCCAGGGGCCAGAGGAGAAAATAATATTGTTGCTGAGCTTAAGCTAAAATAACTACTCGTGAGTCGAGCTCGAGCTCAAGTAAATTAAATTAGTCGAGCTTAAGCGTAAATTATATCACGCTAGGCTCATTTACACCTGGAGTCATAGAAGTTGTTCGATTATTAATATATTCTTCTTAGTTTCAATCATATTCATTATATTAAGCCTTTTTTGTGTTGTATACTCAATTTAGGTGACTGCGAGCAAGAAAGGTTTTTTTTCAGCACAAAAGAAGTCAAATACCCGAACGGGAACCGATCAAATCGGGCTACTTTATTCGGGTATTGGAAAGCAACCGGATTAGATAAAAAAATTGTTACTTCAGACAACAATCAAGTTGTGGGCATGAAGAAAACACTCGTATTTTACAAAGGAAAACCTCCACACGGGTCACGAACCGATTGGATCATGCACGAGTACAGACTCGCAACCCCTCAGCCCAATAACCCGACTCAGGTTTCTTTCGGATTGATACAATTTTGATTCGAATACACAAACACATTTAGCAAACAATTTATTTTTGTTGTCTCAGGGTATGGAAAATTGGGTTATTTGCAAATTTTTCTTGAAGAAAAGAGGAAGTAAAGTTAGCAAGTACAATGAAGAGACAATTGGGATAATTAGCGATTATAAATCGCTAAATTCAAAACTAGTTTTCTACGATTTCATGTCTGCTAGTAAGAAGAGAAGAACTGATTTGGATTCGACACTGGTTTCATCATCTTCGGGTTCAAGTGGGATAACGGATGATGCCGGTTCTTGTGATGAGCATGAAGAGAATAGCCATAACCTGGATGATGTTGAGAATTTAAGGAAACAATCGTCATAAATTAATTTTCTTTTTTTAAGGGTTATCCTAAGTTTAATTTAGTTTAGTAATGGGTTATTATTATTTATTAGCCTTTAGTTTTCAAGATTCCCATGAAAATAATCCAATTTTTAGATGAGATAAAAGAATGAAATGTTATCAATGGAAATTTTCTTTCAGTTTCATCATTGAAATTTGGCAAGTAGTGATGATTTACTTACATTGGTTTTAATATATTGCAGTCAATGTATTTGTTAAGTACACATTTATAAGAAAACTACTTAGTAAAACAAACATAGGGTTGTGTCACTATTTTTAACTTTAATTAATATAATGATTTTGATTCTGACTTTTTAATTCATAATAATCATTTTGAAATTGTTAATCCAAACAAGCCTAACACAGTTAGAGGACAAAGATTCTTTACTGGTTTGAAATATATGATGCACTTGGATTTAAGTTAATGACTATCCATTAACCTATACATGTTGGGCCTATTGGGCTTCAACTGATCCCCCTACGGCCCCTATCTTATATGTGGGTTTTTTTTGGGTTACCCGTCAATCCTTTTAACCTTTAATATGCCAACCCGCTAAACCTATACTGGTAAATGTATCCCCTAGCTCTCACATATATACATGTAAACACAATACACTTACATGAACAAGTTCATTATACACAAGAATTTGAACATCGACCTGTGGTATCATTTTACTTCACTTAGCTTAAACATATTGTTCTACCCCTATGCTTTTTAAACGTTGATACCTTTTTATCTGTTAATATATTTTTAACAAAATTACACCGTAAAAAGGAGCATTTTAATCCCTTTTATTTGAGTATGATATTGCTAAAGATTTTTATTTTAAAAATTAATATGTTACGTGATTACCGGTGTTCTCTGTTGCATCACGCGAGCATTATTTTAGTGAGGTCCAACACACATACTCTTAACACAACCCCAACCACGTCATCAATTATTGTAAATGCACTCCATGAATCTTTAACCAATATTAAAAATTATACTAAAAGGTAACTGAATATGACCGTTTTAAACATCTAGTTTTCTATACGAAATCACAACTACATCATTCCGTTAAAGAATCCCTAAAACAATTTTTCTCTAATCAAATTCCAAATTCTTCTATGTTAAGCATTGGTTTCTCAAAATTATTTCACCTATGTATATGTAAATAGAAAGTCAACTTAATCGGAAAACAAAGACAACCGAATGAAAAATGAAAATAATTTTAAATTTTTCGTTAAATGATTTGGTTGAAAAAAAGTTAAATCATCGTTTGATAACCAAAATAGCCAATAAATTATGGTCTTCAAATAACAATAATCAAACCAAACCAACTCATACTCACCCTACTTAAAATAATCAACACTGGGTAATAAATGAGGTTATAAAAATCCAACAAGTGATCTAACTTCATTACTAAATCATCAACCATCCATCTTTAGTTCTTGACCACTAATCAAGTTTTAACTAGTTTTTCTTAATCCACAATCATCTATCACCAAAGTTACCCTAACATCCAAATCCACTAACTCCATCTTTACTATAAAAATTCAAATGTTAAGAATCTTCTCCATATCTACTACATAAATGTAATAACTGGCACTTTTTTTATAGGTTTCAAACCTTGTCGCAACCGGCTTATGTACCTGACACACTTCACAGACAAGAGATATATGTATTTGCTGTAATAATAGAGTCATTGATCATTAAGAATCCCTTTCAAATATACATAGCCCTATATCAGGACTTTGTGGTAACATCATGGCCGGCCCTGGTGGTGGGCAGGGAGGACCACCGGCCAGGGCCTAATATTTTGAAGGGCACATTTTTTATGAAAAAACCCGATATGTATATGTTAAATATTTTTTTAATAGGGTACACACATACAAACACCAACATAGGCACACTTACAAAAGTATTCTAAAGGTTTGGATTAGTTATTAGCCCATTGGCATTAGGTTTAGACTTTTAGTGAGCTCAATACCCAATTTCGTTAAGTACTAAAGGCACATTTTTTTCAAGCTCGAACATGGTACACGAATTCGCAGGGCCGGCCCTGGGTAACTGATGTGTGTAAAATGCAACATATAAATTACATCAAATGAGACATAAAACTAACCCTTTTTTAGTGCTAATATTGGAAAAAGAGTGTTTTTGTCTTCCTTTTGTATTTTCAGGATTAAATGAGCTCAAAAACGCAAAAGAAGCAAAAAGACAGCTAAATCCAACATAAATACAAGAAAAGGAACATTAGTGGACTGCCCGAACCCTCAACGGCACCTTCCAAAGCAAAATAGAGAAAACAGAAGACTGAACACGCCCCGTGCTCAGCCAGCACGGGGCCGTGCCCAAGAAGCAACAGAAAAGACAAACCTATAGAAGCTTCTATTGCCCATCACGGGGCCGTGCTCAGCGGACACGGGGGCGTGTCGAAAGTACAGCAGGCGCATTTATTGTAATTGCGAATTACAATTAATGAGGAGAGAGAGTGTCAGACGGACACGGGGCCGTGCCCAGCGGACACGGGGCCGTGTCCAGCTCTCTGTTCAGCCTATAAATAGGAGTGCTTGGATTCATTTCATCTCATCCCTTGGCACACCACCTCTCTCACACTTCATCCACCACCCACCACCATCACAACACCATCATCCACCACCATCATCCATTGTCCATCATAGAGTGTGTGAGTCGTCTCGGGATCCAAGATTGATCGTAAGAGTTCTTGACAATCAAGGCCATGTTTGCCTAAGTCTCTTACATCACTTGGTGAAGACAAAGTGTCTAGTATAATACTTTTTATTTCTAATCTTTTGCACTTTTTATTTGGTTTTGTATTAATGACTTTAATAACTAGTTACTTATGTTGAAGGTGATCTTTCCTTATCGTTTGTCCGTGGTGTCTTGGCATTATTTTACTGTCTATATAAAATAAAGGATTTTCACCATTCATATCTCCACGGTCTATATGGAGATATGTTGGCTACCTGGTAGGGGGTTAAGGGAACGGTTTGGTAAAGGTCTTGCCATTGTTCAGCGTTTAGAGGTCCTGCAATGGACCTGGGTCAAATTTAGTAGGACCTCCTTCAATACTTCACGGTATTGGATGGCGGGGGTCCAAACTCTTTGATCCCCTCATAAGTTAACTACTATTAATACTATAACCCGGCTATTTAGGACTGTATCCCTGCTGACTCAGACTACTTAGCCGAGGGTAACGTCACCGCCAAAAGCGGGGCCTACCACAATACTGCATTAATAACTTAATTCATTATCTTCCAATAATCCACCCTTTTAGGATTGTATCCCTGCTGACTCAAACTACTGGGGTGAGGGTAACGTCGCCTTCAAAAGAGGGGCCTACTACAATAACTAAGATAATCTCTTAATTATGTGAAAAAGTGCGGAAATAATCAAAGGTTATACTAGATACGAGTCAGAACCAAGTGATTCATCTTGTCTATCTGTTTTTATTTTTATTTTTTATTTTCAGCATTTTAGTTAGTTTTATTTTTCTTAGTTTAAAACATTTTTCTAAACTTTTATTTTGGTTAGACGTTGAGGATAAACCGGTACTAAAAGCTCTTGTGTCCTTGGACGACCTCGGTATCTTACCAACGCTATACTACACTCAACGATGGGTGCACTTGCCCATATGTGTGTTTAGTGTTAGTGAAATATCGTGTTTTATAAATTTAAAACTTGGCTAAAATAAGTGTTAAAAAGGGCTTAAAATATACACCTAAAATATACGACACTTCACACGCATCAAGTTTTTGGCGCCGCTGCCGGGGACACAAGGATTTTAAGAAAGTTAGGAATCAACGGCCTAATCATCTTTTATTTTTCTTTTTATTTGTTTTAGGATTTTCTTAGTTTTTCAGCTTCTGCAGAGCTCAGCACGAGCCGTGCTCGGTCAGACACGGGCCGTGCCCAGCTTCATCACTGGCAGTTTTTATTTTCTGAGTTACAGAGAGCTGAACACGGGGCCGTGTCGGTGCAACACGGGGTCGTGTCCAACTCCCAGTAACTGGGATACAGAAAACAATTACTGTACTTCTGACCACGGGCCGTGTTCACTGAACACGGGGCCGTGGTGAACATTCTGACCAACGTTCTTTTTTGTTTTTATTGCAGGATTTGGAACCCAGGCGCCACATTTGAACCTCCTACGTAGTGCATGAGCTCCAGTTCTAGTAGAGACATAAAAGAACCCCTAGAAGAACCCGAGCGCTTTCTCAGAAAAAGACTTAAAGCTAAAAATCAAGAGAAAGCTTCGGGGGACCCACTTCCAATGGCGGACCAACGTACCATCATGGATTACCTACGGCCTACCGTAGGCAATCTTGGCGCCGCTATCAATGCACCGAATGTCGAGGCCAACAACTTCGAACTTCGGCCGCATTTGATACAAATGCTCCAAAACTCCGCAACCTTCCACGGGCTTGCGGACGAGGATCCCCATCTACATATTACTAACTTCTTAGAAATATGTGATACCTTTCGGATCAATGGAGCATCAAATGACGCCATCCGCCTTCGAATGTTTCCTTTTTCACTAAAAGACCGAGCTAAGGCTTGGCTTAACACCCTCCCAGTTGGATCGGTAAACACCTGGGATGAACTCGCCCAAAAGTTTTTATATAAGTATTTCCCTCCTGCTAAAACGGCCAAATTAATGACTGAAATTAATACATACTCACAAGAAGATGGGGAATCCTTATATGAAACTTGGGAAAGGTTCAAGGAGCTTTTAAGAAAGTGTCCTCACCATGGTCTAGCGGTATGGCAACAAGTATCCACTTTCTACAATGGATTGTTGCCACACACAAGACAAACACTTGATTCAAGCTCCGGGGGACTCTTAGGTAATCGTCGCCCAAATGAAATATATAACCAAAATGAGGAAATTGCTCAAACCAATTTTCAATGGCACACTCTATTACCCCGGGCGCCCATAAGGTTGATGAAAGCACCTCTTTACAAGCCCAAATCGAGGCCCTCTCTTCAAAAATCAAAAGGCTAGAAATGACAAAAACGGCCTCGGTTATGGCTTGTGAAGGGTGTGGTGGGTCACATGAAAATTGGAGTTGTATGAAAGAATTAGATGAACAAACTGAAACGGTAAACTACTTGGATAATAGACCTAGGCCGTCGGGTCCTCCAACGGGTACCTACAACCAAGGATGGCGTAACCACCCAAATCTTGGTTGGAGAGATCCCGGCAATAGTAGTAACCAACAAAACCAACGAACTAATTTTCAACAACCGCAAAATTTTTCTCAACAACAAGGTGGAAGAGAAAGGCTTGAAGATACGGTATCTCGCCTCATCTCTGACACTGAAAAGAAAAACTCGGATCGATTTCAACAATTGGAATCAAATTTTAGAAATCAACAAGCTAGCATTCAGAACGTTGAAAAACAATTAAATCAACTAGCTCAAAATTTCTCCGAGAAACCACAAGGCGCGTTACCTAGTAATACCGAAACGAACCCAAAGGCACAAGTACATCTCATCACATTAAGAAATCGAACCGTGGGTCCCGAGGATGCTCCATTGCCACCAAATGAAAGAAGCCATTCTAGCCAGCCTGTAACTCCTCCTGCGCCAGAAAAGGCTTCTATACCAAATCAAGAGCCCATCAAGACTCCTCCAATTCCGTACCCCGGTAGGTTAAATCGTCAAAAGACCGATGAGCAATTCGCAAAGTTCGAAAGTTTACTAAAACAATTGCATGTTAATATTCCTTTTATTAGGTCCTAACCCAAATGCCCAAATATGCAAAATTCATGAGGGATTTCCTCACTCACAAAAGGAAAATTGAATCATTGCAATTAGTTAACTTAGGCGAAGAATGTTCAGCTTTAGTACTCAACAAACTTCCACAAAAGAAAATCGACCCCGGAAGCTTCACAATCCCTTGTTCGATTGGGAAGTCCCCCGTCCGAAATGCTTTAGCCGATCTTGGGGCTAGCATCAACCGCATGCCCACATCAATGTTCAAGCGACTCGGCCTAGGAACAACAAGCCCTACAAAGATGAGCATACAACTCGCCGACAGGTCCGTCAAATTCCCACAAGGTGTCGCCGAAAATCTGCTAGTCAAGGTTGACAAATTCGTCTTTCCAACCGACTTCGTCATCCTAGACATGGAAGAAGACACCGATGTCCCTCTCATCCTCGGGAGGCCATTTCTAGCCACCGCCCAAGCGTTGGTGGATATGAATGACGGAACTCTAACATTGAAGTTTGGGGATGAAGAGGTAAAATTTGAATGTGGAAAGCGAGTAGAGGAAGAAGATCCGGTCAACTACATGAAGGTCATAGACTCAAGCTTGGATGACGCTCTCCGACGGTGTAACATGGGATGCAACTCATCCCAATTGGGTAACATATGACCAGGCTTTGGGTCTAGCCAAGGACCCTTATAAACGTGGCGCACCATGGAGGCATTCCACGGGACTATCCCTAGTTTAATTTAGGTTAATTTTTATGTTTTCTAGTTAGTTTAAATTTTCAGGAATAAAACACACTCATGCTGGTAAAGGATGAAAAGGGGAACGAGAAAAATGATCCCATGCACAAGAACGAGGCAACCCGACAATTTCCTCCATTTCAGAAGGTTCAACACGGGCCGTGCCCAACCAACACGGCCCCGTGCCGAACCACCTGCAGAAAAACGCCCAGTACAGGTACCTGGACACGGGCCGTGTTCACCCAACACGCCCCCATGTCCAGCCTTCTGTTTGACTTATTTCAATTTTGTTACTGGCACTTGAACACGGGGCCGTGCCCGGATAACACGGGGCCGTGTTCAGCGCCCAGTAACACAAATTTTTTGCTTTTTAAACACTATTTTACACATCTAATCAACCTAAAAAATTATTTTTGGGACACATTGAGGACAATGTGTAATTTAAGTGTGGGGGGGGGGGGATGCTAAAACCTTGAATTTTGCAAATCCTAAATACAAGCCTTACACAAAACTCTATTGGAACCGCTAATCACCCCAAATTTTTTCAAAAATTTCATTTTTTTTTACTTGTCTAGGTTTAACTCGGGAAATTCAAGTTCTCAAAAAGGTTATATTTTTACAAATTTACAACCGATAGCGTAGTGATAAAAAGAACCAACGTAAGAAAATTATGAAAAGGCATAGCAAACTTATTTAAAATTTGATTATATACTTGATCACATAAAAACCCATTCCCACAAAAGTGAGTTTTGAGCCTTTATTGAGCACACAATTACATATCATTTGACTAAATGCTCATTTTTCGTTTCTTGTGTGAATAGCTGCTTGGTTCTTACGACTCTAGAACTTGCCATGACAATACATTCCCGGTCCTTATCAACTTAAACCCGAGTAAGTAAATGATGGAGGCATTAGGACTAACCCTTTTCATTTCTACACCATTATTTTTCTTTTTCCTTTACCACCTACCCAAAAATCCCCCTAGTTAGCCCCTTTAAGCCTAAACCTTTTCGTTTCATCACCCAAACAAAAACCCTTTCATCCACCAAAACCTTTTTCATTTTTAACCCTTTATTTTAGTAACAAGTTCGGTTCTTCGTGAAAAAAAAAAAAATATTTGTGATAATGATGAAGCAAAAAGAAAATAAACAAACAAGTTAATCAAAAATAACTTAGTTTGAATAAAAGCTTCATCAAAATAAAAAGTTGCAAAAATACGAAAACCGACACTTGTTACGCTTTTAGCCCTTTTTCTACTAACCACTAACCCAACCACCTACCTTTAACCCTAGCCAACCCTTAACCCACAAAGTCCTCTTGATATCTACAAAGGTATAAAAGTTAAAAAGGAGGAGGATTGATTTCTTGGCAAGCCTATGGTAGGAATAAGTTCCGTGCCGCCCGCGAGGTATGTGAACTTGTATATAAATAGAATTTTAAAAAGGCATGTTATGCCCAAATAAGTAATTTCTTTTATGAACAGTTCTAAATAAATCATTACGAATAGGAGTGTAAATAAATAAAAATAAAACCCAAAAAGATCTTGGAAATCCCGACACTCTACGACAAGCCCAAAACCTTCTCTTCTACCTATTCCATTTGGGAGTGTAAGCCACATATTAAAGAGTTTTGCTTGAGGACAAGCAAAAGTTCAAGTGTGGGGGTATTTGATGTGTGTAAAATGCAACATATAAATTACATCAAATGAGGCATAAAACTAACCCTTTTTTAGTGCTAATATTGGAAAAAGAGTGTTTTTGTCTTCCTTTTGTATTTTCAGGATTAAATGAGCTCAAAAACGCAAAAGAAGCAAAAGACAGCTAAATCCAACATAAATACAAGAAAAGGAACATTAGTGGACTGCCCGAACCCTCAACGGCACCTTCCAAAGCAAAATAGAGAAAACAGAAGACTGAACACGCCCCGTGCTCAGCCAGCACGGGGCCGTGCCCAAGAAGCAGCAGAAAAGACAAACCTATAGAAGCTTCTATTGCCCATCACGGGGCCGTGCTCAGCGGACACAGGGGCGTGTCGAAAGTACAGCAGGCGCATTTATTGTAATTGCGAATTACAATTAATGAGGAGAGAGAGTGTCAGACGGACACGGGGCCGTGCCCAGCGGACACGGGGCCGTGTCCAGCTCTCTGTTCAGCCTATAAATAGGAGTGCTTGGATTCATTTCATCTCATCCCTTGGCACACCACCTCTCTCACACTTCATCCACCACCCACCACCATCACAACACCATCATCCACCACCATCATCCATTGTCCATCATAGAGTGTGTGAGTCGTCTCGGGATCCAAGATTGATCGTAAGAGTTCTTGACAATCAAGGCCATGTTTGCCTAAGTCTCTTACATCACTTGGTGAAGACAAAGTGTCTAGTATAATACTTTTTATTTCTAATCTTTTGCACTTTTTATTTGGTTTTGTATTAATGACTTTAATAACTAGTTACTTATGTTGAAGGTGATCTTTCCTTATCGTTTGTCCGTGGTGTCTTGGCATTATTTTACTGTCTATATAAAATAAAGGATTTTCACCATTCATATCTCCACGGTCTATATGGAGATATGTTGGCTACCTGGTAGGGGGTTAAGGGAACGGTTTGGTAAAGGTCTTGCCATTGTTCAGCGTTTAGAGGTCCTGCAATGGACCTGGGTCAAATTTAGTAGGACCTCCTTCAATACTTCACGGTATTGGATGGCGGGGGTCCAAACTCTTTGATCCCCTCATAAGTTAACTACTATTAATACTATAACCCGGCTATTTAGGACTGTATCCCTGCTGACTCAGACTACTTAGCCGAGGGTAACGTCACCGCCAAAAGCGGGGCCTACCACAATACTGCATTAATAACTTAATTCATTATCTTCCAATAATCCACCCTTTTAGGATTGTATCCCTGCTGACTCAAACTACTGGGGTGAGGGTAACGTCGCCTTCAAAAGAGGGGCCTACTACAATAACTAAGATAATCTCTTAATTATGTGCAAAAGTGCGGAAATAATCAAAGGTTATACTAGATACGAGTCAGAACCAAGTGATTCATCTTGTCTATCTGTTTTTATTTTTATTTTTTATTTTCAGCATTTTAGTTAGTTTTATTTTTCTTAGTTTAAAACATTTTTCTAAACTTTTATTTTGGTTAGACGTTGAGGATAAACCGGTACTAAAAGCTCTTGTGTCCTTGGACGACCTCGGTATCTTACCAACGCTATACTACACTCAACGATGGGTGCACTTGCCCATATGTGTGTTTAGTGTTAGTGAAATATCGTGTTTTATAAATTTAAAACTTGGCTAAAATAAGTGTTAAAAAGGGCTTAAAATATACACCTAAAATATACGACACTTCACACGCATCAGTAACATATTGACTTTGGAGTGGGACTGATAAATTGAGTAAACCGATTTGTATATGGATGGGTGTATAGGGAAAAAGAATGAAGATACATGTCTGTTTAAATCCAAAAAAAAAAGTCCTTGTTAAGTCTTCTGGTAATTTAGTTTTATTTTATACTTTTAATCTTAATTATGTTTAAGTTATTAGTTAATTTGACCGAAATATTAATTTCGTTTATGTTTTATTTAAGTCTCTAGTGATATATATGTTGGCTAATTTGACGTAACCTAAGGTTATCATAATAGTTTATAAATAGAGTCTTATTTGTATTGTTTGATAGAACTTATGGTGTGATAATAAAGTTTTTTTCATTTTAATTTTATGTAAACATTTGTTAAAACGTATATATCTAGCCTTTTTTTAGCTTCCATTTTACGTGATACGCAATGTATTGCAATCTCGTTCTGTATCAACTTAGAACAAGTTATTATTCACTCAAACATGAAAAAATGTTGCATAAAGTATGCAGAAAATAGATTTAGTAATCATATAAGCTGATAAATTTCGAAACTAGCATCCTAAAATGTTATATATAACTCAGAGTTATTTCATCCTCACCCAAGTATATACTTAGTTCTGAGAATAGTGGGTTTCTAATAAATAAAAATACAACATTTGGGAATTGATTTGTTGAGGAAATAAGTAACCATAAAGAAAATATCGATGGCCTGGTAGGTGCCAGATATTTGTTCGGTATCACTAGCCCCTTTTATTAACCGATTAGTCAATTAGATTTGTGTTTTGTTATCAATATTATTGTAACAATAATGTTTTTGTATGATAGCCAATACACTAAAATCGAAAAAAAAAAACATAGAAAAATAGAAAAAAAAAAAGTTTGTGGAGAACCAACCTTATTTTGGCCCGTATAAAAATGTCGTTTCAACTCTTTCTCATTTTGATCCATCTTGTATCCTCTTCAAATAACATACATTTGTAGCTTATACATACGATAGGATGCATAAAGGGGAGCAACAACCAGCAAAAACGATATGAAACCAGGTAATGAACAAAGTATAGAATGTGAAGTCTTAAGAGATAATAGAGGAAAATTTATTACAACTTCTTTTAGGTTGCAATGATGTTGTAGAAGCAAAAACAAACCTAAAATGGTAACAAAATTTGGGCAAATGTTGAAACTTGAAACTAAGATTGATTACCAATGTTCCCATGAAATCTGAATTTCAGAGGACTTTGAATTATATGTGATCTCAAACGTCTTTCTACCTTCATATTCTTCATCCCAACACTCTGAGTAATCAACTGGGTGTTCGTCTAAATCACCTATTTTACTTTTACTACGAACAAGTTCTACATTAAGACAATTTTTCTTCGTATAATCAGATTTATCCACTATTTGAAATGAAATATTTTTAGTGTATGTTGGATTGAACCAAGGGATGCGCCTCACTGAACTAAAGGGTACATAACCCACCCTTTCATAGTCATATTTTTCCCAATCTTCACCAAACTCTTTAGGGTGATCCGTGGACATCTCCTGCTTGATAACTATGCGATACCTCCCGTAATTGCAATCACGAGCACGTAATGATAATAAAAATCCACTAAAGTCACTGTACCAGTTGTGTGGAAGTTGCAATGTGACAAGTTTGGTATAAATGCTTGATGATTGAACCTGGGGACTTGACACACTCATAAATCGATCTTTAACTGCATTTTCCTGCCATGTTATCATTCCAAATTTAAACATAAAATTGATAGATAATGAAATTAGATTTATTAAGCTAAATAACCAGACTAATTTTATTGAAAGTGAAGTTTTGAGTACAAATACTGATTTGAATACTATTTTCATATTGAATGTTTAAAAAAAGATTGACATTCAAAAAACAAGATAAGAGTTATACCTCAAGCATAGAAAGTAGTACTCTCTTATTCGCTCTCCTCCAAAGTGAGACTTTCCATAACCATTTATAGTATGATAAATCTCTTACCATTTCAAGTGAGTCACAACCTTGTAGTTTGAGAATAGCTATGCTTGATGGGAGGTCCGGCAATTCTACAAGGTTCATGCAGTCTGTCAAATTCAGGAGCTTGAGACACGGGATTTGAGAGAGGCCGGAAGGTAATCTTGAAAAGTTGTTACCACTTAGGTCTAGTTCTTGTAGGTTTGCTAACTCACAAAATATATCAGATGGGATGTCTCCATCTCCCAATTTGCACCAACTAAGATCCAGCTTCCTTAAAAAACGTGGAAAGTGAGGTAGCTTCAGGCTCACCGACCCGTCATTATGAAAAGATTGTAACCCCGTACAATTGGTGAGATTCAGGTCTTTCAAACTTTTTAAGACATGAAAGTTGCCCTCTATCCTTTTCAGCTTGTGGCAATAACTTAAATCGAAAGAAACAAGGTTGGTACAGAATAGTCCAACTGACGGTGGGATTATTTCTATACCAGTATCATGCAAATCAAGGGTTACCAAGCTATCCATGTTCGACTGGATATCCGGAAACTGTTGAAGTAATTTGCAGAAACTGAGATCAAGAGTCTCCAATTTTTTCATGTGTATGATGGGTGGAAACCTTCTAAGGTTTACGCAGTTGAACATGTCCACGAAAACAAGCCTTTTGTGATATCCAATTGATGGATGAATCTCTTCTAAATTCTTACAATCCTCTAAAATCAATCTCTCAAGACATGGAAGGCCTTCAAAATCTGGTGTCTTGATTAGGTTACGAGAGCTTCGAAGATCAAGAATTTTTAAATTTGGTAGACTCTGTTTCAAGAAAAGTAGCAAAAGTCAAATAAATAATTAAGTATACAACAATTTCCTTTCACATTGGCATACTACTTGCCGGAGCATTGATCGATCATTAGACCGGAGTTGTTAATTTATACACAAACTTAAACTAGCATATGATACCTCTGGCTCTGTAACATGCAAAGTATATTCCAATTGCTTAAAACATCATATCATTTTTACGTCATATTGTCTAAAAGTCTCCTCGATCCTCGCCCAAAAATCTACGCTCAGAATATTGTTATATTATAGACAACTTGTAATATTAAATTTATTACCTCTGGCAATATCATCAAAAGTTTCTTTAAAGCATTTGGCATGCGTGTAATGTTGACTATACAGGAAACTGAAACTAAGCTAATTTGTCTTTAATCTACAGAGACAGTATGATATGCATTTCTCTTAATGAAATAGCAATATACACCTCTGTTTGTAGATGTGTCACAAACTCAAAACAACAACTAACTAACTAAATGCAAATGAAGGGTTACCAAGCTAACCATGTTCGACTGGATATCCGGAAACTGTTGAAGTCCGCAAAAATGGAGATTAAGAGTCTCCAATTTTTTCATCTGTATGATGGGTGGAAACCTTTTAAGTGTTGAACACCGTCTCATGTTCACGAAAACAAGCCTTTTATGGTATCCGATTGATGGATGAATCTCTTCTAAACTCCTGCAACCCACTAAAATCAATCTTTCGAGACATGGAAGGCCTTCCAAATCTGGTGTTGTGATTAGGTTACTTGAATGACTAAGATCAAGAATTTTCAAATTTGGTAGATGCTGTTTCAAGACAAGTAGCAAAAGTCAGATAAATTAGTAAGTATACAACAGTTTCCTTTCACATTGGCATACTTCTTGCCGATGGATCATTAGGCAGGAGCTCTTAATTTATACACAAATTTAAACGAGCATATTATAATAACAACCTCTAATATGTTATATGTTATATAAACCTCTATTTATAGAGATGCCTAAGACTCAATAACCACCATCTAACAAACAACTGACTAAATGCAATTAACTCATTAGTAACTCTAATAACTAATTATGTTCATTTTATGATTCATTTCACAGTTGCATTGCAATGGTTTGTGAAACTACAATATTTACCTACCTTACACCCTTCCCAGAGTTTTTTTTGCTGGCTAGATCTCAACATTAGACAACGAAGCTTTGTTGGCTGAAAATTTGATGGGAATGAAGATGCCGGATGCTTCTTCCACAATATCCATCGAAGGTTCTTCATGTTTGCAACAACATCAAATAGACGTGGATGGCTGATATATCTTGGCAACTTAGCAAATACTTCATTTTCCTGTGTTAATTAATCAAAGGAACCAAACTGTGTTAGTAACGCTATAGACAAACGTCACTAGATGCACATATACAAAATTTATTTTTGCAAAGTTAATTTAACCGTTGAGGGTGCAGCTGCCCCCATATCACAGAGGTATTCAAGATCTTTCCAATTCCAAATCCTGCTATGCTTTTCCGGATTATTAGGGTGTTCCCCTCTAACAATGTAGTGGGCCATTTCTTCTATCAAGTCATGCATCTGAAATCTTCCTTTTTTTGTAACTTTTATGAGGGATTTTTGTTCCAACACCTTTAACCCTATAACAGGGTGCAAATTACAAGCATCAAGCACCATCATTGCACGATCCATCTCCCATGAGTTCCATCTCCTCATGAAACATGCAATATCTAAGAATAAGTCTTTCTGGTAGGGTTCAAGTCCATCATAACTTATTTTGAGTCTCTCCATGACCTTATCTTCTGGGATGCTTTTTAACTTGGCCAAGGTACTCTTCCACTCATCCTTGTCTTTGTCATATAGAAACGAACCTAGAACTTTAAGCGCTAACGGAAGCCCACCAGCATAAGAAATTACACCTAGTGAAAGCATATCATAATCTTCAATAGGGTTATCTCTACGATACGCATGCCTTTTGAAGAGCGTGGTTGCTTCCTCTTGTGATAACAAATTCACTTCATAAATCGTTCGCGCCCTGCTGGATAGCAAATGCTTATCTCTGGTTGTAATTATTATCCGGCTTCCCTCACCAAACCAATTATGGGATCCCGCTAATGCCTCAAGTTGCCGAAGATCATCAACATCATCGAGAACAACTAAAACCCTTTTGTGACATAGCCTTCTTTTTATCATGATTCTTCCTTCAATCTCGCTCCCTACCTCCTCATTTGTTTTCAAAACAAGTGATAGAAAAGTTTCTTGCAACTTTTTCAAACCATGCTTGCTTGATTCATCACGAATATTTTCAAAAAGACAAGAAGCTTCGAATTGGTGAGAAATTTCCATATAGGTAGCAGATGCGAGAGTAGTCTTACCACCACCCCCAACTCCCCATATTCCAACCATGAGCACACCATCCAACCCAATTTCCAACTTTGATTTAAGATCTCGTAAACGGGTCTCCATTCCGATCAGGTCTTTATAGTTGTTTGTAACTAGTAGAGAAAGCCTACCAGAAATTGTACCAACAATGCCCATGATGCATTTTGCTTCATGGCTGCACGAAGGGAACATAAGGATAATTAGAACCAGTTCCCACTCACTTATTTAATTTTAAAATTATCAATTATACAACTGAATTTGGATTTAAATTGCTAAATGTCAAGTATGAGATTTATTTAACTTCAAGTTAAAAAAGAGGCAGAAACAATACAAGTGAAATTATAATAGGGAGTAACACAAAAAAAAAAAAATTATAATACCTACATTCTGAATTTGGATATCCAAATATATAGACCATCAAGACTTTCCTTAATACATTTTTACATAATACTTGTCCAAATGTAAGCCTCGTGTCTCGTGATATTTGACTATATGTTTTGTAAAAGACTAGTTGTATTTGACTAGCATTACTTTACTAAATATAACAATTATGGTAGGTCTTGTCCACAGTGTAGTAAATGGATTACAATGTGATGTTAATTACCAATTTACCATTATGCCACTAAGACTTATTTACCAACAATTCATCATCACCTACCTAGCTGAGAAGTTTATTTTTTTTATTTTTTTTTATTAAAGTTTAATTTGCTACCAACAATCCATCATCACCTACCTAGCTGAGAAGTTTATTTATTTTTTTTTTTGTTAAAGTTTAGTTTGCTTTCCTTAAGTTTTAAAGTTTTCACTTTTATCTCTCATTTTATAAAAACTTTTGGAGCCCTCGATTTTCTATTAGTGTCAGCATAATTGTCAGTTCATCTACGTTTTACATCACGTGAGTTACTTGGTGTTATAAATTTATGATTTTCTTTTACGCTTTTTTTTTTCTCGTTTTGGTCATTGTTCGCTTGCTATTTAGTACGATTCTACCCTCCCCCCCCCCCCCCCCCCCTCCCTTCCCCCCTCTCAACGCTAGTAGCATGTTTTTACGCCCCGCAACGCGGGGAGCTTCCAACTAGTTTTGTATAAAGAACCTCTTTTATCCTTTGAATATCTATACATCTTGGCCTTAGGGAATTGTTGATTTAAACACCCAACACTTTCTTTTGAATCCTATTAATCATTAGGATAGTAACTATTTACACATGTTAAAAAGTAAATTATTACGACTATAACTTTTTTGACGTGTCAACAATAAAAACAAAACTTAAATCGACTCGTTATAGAATGCAAATATCTTAATCATAAAAATATTTTAAATAAAAAAGGATCTACATATTCACACACCCAAGGGCCTATTTCCACACCTTCAAGACGTCTAGCACAACCCTAGACGGGCATCTAGGGTTCAAATCTCTGACCAATTGGTCAAACTCGTACCACGTCAAATCCATCAATTCATACGCCACGTACAGGGCTAGACTCCCCATCTTAAAGAAAATGAGAAAAAAAATATATGTCGCGTACAGGGCAAGACTGGGCGTCTAGTGTGGTCCAAAAGACCATTATAGCCATGTGTTGCCCCCAGTCTAGCCCTAACCCAAGGGTATAATAGTCTTTTAAACAACCCTAGATGCCAAGTTTAGTCCTATACGCAACGTCTAGCCCCTCAAGTATAAAGATTTTAAAATTTTAAAAAAAGCAAAATGGCAAATTGCCATTTTAGCCCCTGAGATACCCGGTCTAGGTCTAACTCAAGGCTAAAATGGTAATTAACCATTTGAGAACTATTCTGCTCAAATGGTTAATTACCATTTTAGCCCTGAGGGGGTGTCTCAAGGCTAAAATGGCAATTTGCCATTTTGCTTTTTTTTTTTTTTTAAATTTTTATACTTTAGGGGCTAGATGCCGCGTATAGGGTTAGACTGGGCATCTAGGGTTATTTAAAAGACTATTATGCCCCTGAGTTATGGCTAGACTAAGGGCAACACAGGGCTATGATGGTCTTGTGGACCACACTAGACCTATGGGTGTAGTATAGGTCCCGTATAAGCCTGTGGGTGTATTATAGGTCTCGTATAGGCCTATGGGTGTAGTATAGATCTCGTATAGGCCTATGAGTGTAGTATAGGTCCCGTATAGGCCTATAGTATAGGTGTAGTATAGTTCCGGTATAGCACTAGAGGTGTAGTTAGGTCCTGTATAGGGCCTGTATAGACCTTTGGGCGTAGTATAGGTCCCGTATAGGCCTATGGGTGTAGTATTGGCCCTGTTAGGTCGTGTAGTATAGGTTCCGTATAAGCCTCGTATAGGCCTATGATTGTAATATAGGTCCCCTATAGGCTTATGGGTGTACTACATCCATAGGTTTATACAAGACCTACACGATATTATACCATTTTACCCCCTGGTTTAGGGGCCATACGCAGCCCAAACTAGGGGTAAAATGGTCTTTAAAAAAACATTGTCAAGTATTATATCGTATGGTATAAGTTTCGTATAGGCCATGGATGTAGTATCATATCGTATAGTCAGTGGCGGACCCAGGAATTTTTCTATGGGGGTGCGGAACATTTTTAAAATAGGCCCCTAGGTATATAAGTAAAAAATCGGTTCGTATCGGGTCGGTTAGGGTCGGGTCATGTAAAACAAAAGAAATCGCGCCATAACGTCCCTACTCATGGTTCCTACCACATACAAATTGATCCATAAGTTCATCGCTCCATAACATAATGTTTCAATTTTAATTTTCAACCCTAGAAATCGTGTGTAATCACCCTAAAAATCATCTAAACAACATAATCACCCTAAAAATCATCTAAACAACGTCAAAACACATGAAATTTCAAACCTATTTAAGAATTTTGTTACCCTTTGGTGTCGGACGGCAATGGTTCGCGGCTGCTGATGACGTGCTGTTGTGGTAGTTGTTGTGTTCGATGATCGCTGGCAGGAGACGACCCAAGAGAGGGAGGGCGGGAGGAATTCTAAGGGACTATTGGGCTTATTTTAATTATTATAGTTTGAACTTAGGTTGAGTTTGGTTAATGGGCTAGTAATTAGTGGACTAATTATGTTTAATAAAATTGTGGGTTAAGGTATTGGGTATTTGGGTTAAGTTGGGTAGTATAAGTTTATATAATTTAGATAGTTTTTTTTAATTAGAGTTTACTAACAAAAATTAAAATATAAATCGATAACATTTTTTACCTAAGGTGTGTGGACGAAAAATTCCAAGGGTTGCGGATGAAAAAATTCAAAGGGTGCGGACGAAAAAATCGAAGGGGTGCGGACGGGATTTTCAACGGAAAATAGCACTAAATTTTTTTTTTCACGGGGGTGCGCCTGCCCACCTTGGGCTAGGGGTAAGTCCGCCCCTACGTATAGTATGGAGTATGCGATACTACACCCATAGAACCAGGGGCGTAGGATTTAAGGGGCGGGGAGGGGCGCCCGACCCCCCGAACTTTTCGGTCAGTAGTGTTATATATGTACGTTTCGTATAGGATTTTGTAGGTATATACGTTTTCGACCCCCAGTTTTATAAAAAAAATTAGGTATATACGTTTTCGACCCCCCGGTTTTAATTTTTTTATTTATATAGCCCAAATAAAATATTTAATTAGCCCAAATATTATAGCCCAAATCATTATATTTGGTAGAATACTAGAATATATATTATATAACCCAAATGAAATCATTATATAGCCAAACTTAAAAGTCCACCCTATCCAAAAAAACCCAAATTCGTTTACTTTGGGACATCGACCAGAAGAACAGAAGCCACAAGCCAGAATTGTAGAAGGGGGGAAAACGCAGGTTCCAGAACTGTTCGACTTCAGCTTCTTGTTCGAGAACAGAAGCCAAAACGCTGCTCGTTGTTATGGTCTTGTACTCTTGTTCGACTTCTTTAATCTTCATAAGGTTAAATGTATGTGTTTTTTATCTTTAGGTTGAATTTAGTGCTGCAATTTATGTGATTTAGGTTGAAATTAGGGGTGAAATTGGTCTGAATTTTTGTCCTAAACTTGTTGAATCTTTCTGTAACTATGTCTACTTTTATTTGTTTAATCTTATTGTGATTTGATTTAGATAAAAATTAGAGTTTGAAATTTAGGGTGATTTGTTATATTGTTTTGTTATTAGATTATGCTATGGAGAAGAATAAAATGATAACTTTTTTTTAATGTTTGAGAACGTTTTTTATTTGATATTAATGTTTGACCCGACCCGACCCAAATCGAATCACGGACGTCCGACCCGAAAATACACCTCGAAACTCGCGATAGAATTTTTTTAGGTCCGCTACCTTCCGACCCCCTGAACTTTTTTTCCAAGCTTCGCCACTGCATAGAACTATATGAGGCCTAAAGGGGCCTATACTATACACTATACGATATGATATCACACTTATAGGCTTACACGAGGCCAATATACTACTACTACTATACGATACGATAGGTGTATCGTATAAAAACGTTTAATATTGTCTACAAATATTTGTAGTTTATAAAGCCTATACGAGGCATATAAGGGGCAGGGGTCATACATGAGACCTGTACCAGGGGTCCTACACACTCCTCGTATAGGCCTATACGCGGCGTATAGGAGCAGCCAGACCTGGCAGGCTCTGATTTTATGCATCCCTATATGTCACGTATAGGTTTATACGAGGCAAAGGGTGTGCAAATAGACAAATGGGGTGTGTAGATAGTTTGAGCCATAAAAAAGAAGATTTACCTGTTTTCCGTGTTATTGATAACCCATCCAGATAGGTTGCCTGCCTTTTCCAGAGCTTTTCTCCATGATTCAACTTTTTGCTTATTTTTCCTCTCTTGTTTGGAAAATGCTTTTCTGTATTTCCCATTTTGATTTCTCACATCGGAGGGATCTACAGCATAAAATACAGGCATAACGATTTGCCCTCTAGTGTCCATGCACTCCATAATATGTTGAAGCTCGTCCAAGCACCAAGATGAGTCCGCATAGTTTTCCGAGAATACAATAACGGCTATCCGTGATTCCTGGATCGCCTTCAAGAGGGCTGGACGGATTGACTCACCCCGAGCAAGTGTTTCATCATCCTTGTATGTCTGGATTCCTCGTTGTTCAAGAGCCGTGTAGAGATGATCCACAAAACCCTTGCGGGTGTCTTCTCCTCTAAAACTCAGAAATACATCATAATTCCATGCAGGAATTGAGTGAGAAGAGGAGGATGAAGAATCAGCTATTGATCTGTAACTCGAATTTGTTTGGAAAGAAAGCAGTGGAACTTAATTAGGTCAAAGAAACAGAGATGTGGTATAACACTAAATTTAACATTTTCCCCAAAAGTGAAGCTTGAATACCGCAATTTTTCAAAAAGGAATAGATAAGCAATACTAAATCAAACACTAAAAGATCAAGGAAAGAACACCTGTCGTGTTCGGAAGACATTGGGGTGTGTTGTTGATGGTGATCGGAGGAGCCTCTCATGAAGAAAACGGAAACGATGTAGTAGACGGTGACACCGGTGGCGAGGAGAGTAAATAAAAAGTATTTGGAGAGAGTCCGGTGTTAGCGCTTGTGTTTTCTTTGAGACTCTCCATAAATTCAACAGCCATTGTTCACGATTATTCTGGTTCTGGTTCATCTACTAGTGTGTGTATGTGAGTAAATAAATACATATATAAAGACATTAATTAACTCTATAACATTTACGAAGTTGGATGAACAGTGCCAACCAGCTGCCGTGGCACCTCACGATTCGCCCAGATTTTTTTTTTTTTTTTTTTTTGCAAACCGTCCATCTACACCGACAACTTTCTCGCCATCGTCGTTACAAAACCAACACCTTTTTGGGAAAATTATCGATTCTGCATAAGATGTTTCAGGAGTGGTTGTTTGAATATGGTGAGTCGCGAGAAGAAACGTCGTCGCCGGCAGCAGCGAAAATCGACCAGCCATCCCCAATCTATAACTGCACTACGGATCGGGCCTTAATTGCCTTAGCCGCCGTCAAAATCGACCACCAACAGTTTCGATCTGACAAAATAGGTGACATGCACGACAGTTGCTGGAAACCGATTTATCGCTGCAACTCACCATCGTCGTCTTACGGTCGTCGGAGACCATCGTGATACCCTTGGGGCACTCTTGAGATGTTGAACGGTGGATGATGATCAATGGACGAGAGATTTGGGGCTGGTAGGATTTAGAGAGAGAGAGAGAGAGATGTGAAAGCAAACCTGGTTTTGAGATTTTTTGGAACTGAGATGGAATGGCAGTATAGTGACCTGCTTTACCGGCTATAGCAGGTTCATACATACCCACTGAATTTGATGAACATACATGGGACTATCCTCAAGTTTCAACATGTCTCTTATATAGTCCCTGAACTTGGGCAAATTTTGATTTTAGGCTTCTAACTTAATACTTCTCATTGTATACCCCTATTTTAAGTTTTATTATTCAACAATGGTGATCCATGTAAATTTTCTTTCATGCGTCACAACAATGGTGATCCATGTAAATTTTCTTTCATGGTTTCAATGTAAGTAAAACACGTGTAGACGTGCTCTTGGGGAATTTTTTTGCGGTTGCTATACCATATGTCGATGCCCTACCAAACATAACCGATGTTGCTCGAAATCCCGCCGCGTAGCGCGGGTATATATGCTAGTTATTATTGTTTAGGTAGGTACAAAAGTTGTCCCCATCCACTACTATGTGTCTTTTACACATCAGCGGATGAAATTAGTCGGAAGGTCTTGGATCCCTTTATTTTTCTTTCAACTTTGTTGACCAACTATTTCAAAATGCTCCTTGTTTAACTTAGAACAAAGAGTATGGTGAGGATAGTCCCTAAAAGGATCATCCGCCACGTAGGCGCCAAGTCCCCGGGGACAAGCCAATCCATCCCACTTCTTTGCATGGGTCACTGATTTCGTCCTGCCTTGGACTCATCAGGAAAGCGGCGCCATCTCTCGACCAGTGGTGTGTTCGTCGTTTGCACGACTAGGGACGTACACCTCTTCATTGACACTGACTCCGTCCCCCGATAAAGTCCAGGACTAGCCAGTAACCCAAGCGCTCAAGCATAGCCCACAACATTGCGACCTTCAAATATTTGGCCTGTGACATCGAGCCGTCTTACGAGACTAAATGAGCCTATTATTTATTTCAATTTTACTTAATATACTAAATGTGTGTGTATATATTTACATAAATATAACTTTTATTTATAAAACTAGTGGGTTATCACCGGTGGCGGATCCAATATCTTTTTTCTATGGGTTCAAATTTTTCGGCAGTCAAGTAACCGAACGTTAGAATTTTGGGTCGGTTCGGGCAGAACACACTATTTCATGGTCAAACTAAAGTTTTCATTTTATCTCATAAAAAAATCTTACAATCCTTTGTGACGTTGTTTTAGCTATAGTGCACTTAAAAGAAACTAATTTATAAAATACTAGTATAACTAATAGTTTCTACCATATTCTAATATTTTCTGAACCCGTAAAGATATATGTAGGTCTGTCCCTGGTTATCATTAGCGCTTCATAGAAAAAAATAAGCAAAACGCAAACTTAACGATAAAAAAAAACCATACTGCGATGGTATATTCGAAAATCATAAAAAAAGTACGTCCTTGTATACGAATACAAATTATTCTAACAAATTCACCCCAAAATATATATAAAGATAAATATGACGGTCGTGCATTACAGCAAATCGATTTAAGTGTAGATAAAAAAACATGTCGCAATGGTGTATTTAGGCGAGCCGTTTAAAAGGCGCAGGTGCCAGTCAGAAAACAATGTTACGAATATTTACAACAAAAAGTTGTAAATATTACTCTATTAAGGTTGGGAAACCAAACTTTAAACTTATTAAAGACCAGAGAATGTAAACGAAAATTATTCACTAAAAACAAAATCTATAATGACGCTTAGGGCGGTTTTTAACGTCCGCATCACAGCCACGTCGGATAGGTATCCCATTACGAATGATCTAAGGGTGGAGGATATCAATCAAAATTTGATGGATCTTTCCAAACGCCATATCAACCATCACGTCATCTTTTTCCTCAACTCATCAAACACCAAAATGTAAGGTTACCTACCAAAAATCATCAAATTCCAAAATGCTATACACACACATACCGTGTATGTATATTTATTTGTGTATGTGAGCAAAGATAACCAAATTAGGGTGGCTACCAAGATTTTGTTGCAAAAAATCAGGGTGGTTTTCCTGTTTGGGGTCACACGTCTCGATAGAAAGCCTTTCCAAACGCCATACCGTGTATCCTAATTGCATTTTGCTCCGGTGGAGCACTTAGGAAATGAAAGCTCCACATCACAAATGCACCATCCTAGTAGTTGCAGTGTGAATGGTCTAATAAGAATCATTGGAACATGGATGGATGTGTTTTTTTATATAAAGTGGTAATAATTTGATAATAAGTTTAATTATGTTTGTTAACTCTTAATTTAATTTACAAAACCAACAGATAAAATAACTAGATATGGGTGAGATATTTAAAAATACTAAAGCATATATATTTATAACCTAGTTCAACAAAGTTTAAATTAGAGTAAATTGTAGTTTTTGTCCATATGGTTTGCTCCAATTAACACGTTTCGTACACCCTTAACACCTCTCGTCCCTGACGTTTGATTTTTTCACACTTTACGTCCTGGACCTTAACACTGTAAACTTTTCTACTAGTTTGTGTGTGAAATTACTGATATACCCTTCAACATTCTTCTCCAACCAGCCCCACCATTCAACCACCACCACCTGCCACCACCACCAGTTAAGGGAATCTCTCACGGATACGATCCAGATTCAAGAACACAAACTTACACATGAAATGACCAACAAATCAATCAGATTTACATACTTCGATCAATTTAGCACCAAAAATGGAGGAACAAGCACAAAATGTTAATTTGATACAATCACCGACAAAACAAAGGGGCAAACGTTGTAATCCACTTGCAGAAGCCTTTTCTCATATTCTTCAACAATTTTAGTATCATTATTGAAGAATTGGTGGATATTTTGGGTTAATGCATGAGAAACACGAAGAATCTAAACAAAAAATGGCGCGAGAGATCGTTAACTTGTTACAGCCGCGTATAACACCTCGAAAATTCGTGTTCAATGAAATAACGACACGTGTCATGTAAGACAAAAGAGATATAAACCCGGATATAATTAAAGATGTATGACACGATTTAAAAGTGTCGTCATGTTAATCTTACACCTCTGAAAGACCTCATTATGAATCCCAAGACTAATAGACATCTGGTACATATACAAATCCGGTGATTTCTAGCAATAACTGATTCATAATTGCAAGGGTGGACTCCTACGAAGAAATGCACGGTAAACCTTCATTAACGGCATTTTCAAAAGGATTCAAGGAAACATGCCAAAATGGTAGGGTACATAACTGTTCAAGACCCATAATAAGAGGCCCCATACTGTTAAATCATGTCCCAAATTCGAAACACACTAAGTTTCCCCTTCAAATCCCGAAAGAACAAGAGTTTTTGCTTCTGATCAAGGTCTTACGGACCGTAAGACAACCCCTTACGGTCCGTAAGGGTGGCCCAACGACTGAAAATTCGGTTGTTGTCTGTTTCAAGCTTGTAACCGACTTATAATCGATTTTCCACATCTTTGGACGACCCCTACTTGCTTTTTAGACCACTAGGACACTTGTGGGTGATCAGGGGCACATGATAGACTTGTTTGTCAACAATCTATGAGATTTTAAGCACTATATAAAGGGCCAAAGTTGCAACCATTTGATCACACCTCACTTCTGCATTTCTGATCATTTCTGGAGCTCCAAAGCAGACTCAAGTGATCACTAATCGTGCATAGGACTTCAGTAAGTATGCTTAGCATTTCTTAGTTGAGTTTTTACTTAGTTTTAGCTTAAAAGTCAAACCGTCGTAATTAACGGTTGACTTAGCGATTAATCATTGATGGCCCAGTGATTAGTCGAATTGAAAGTAGTTATAAGTTGATAATTATGTGGGCAATAAACCCTTAAAAGGGCACCCTCTGATTCCCACTCTAACTAGGTCAAATGTCGGGTCAAACTTGTTATTAAAAAGTCAACAGAATGCTTAATTTCCAATTTATGCATAATTAGCAATGTAGAACCCATACAACCTGTTTGATCATTAATATAACTTGGTAATTAATGTAAGAACATGTCTAAACATGTTCAACCCGAAAATTTTCAGTAGAGACCCGGTTCGGAACCGAAAGTCGCATAATTTGACTTTTGCTTTGACTTTCAGTTCTGACCCGTTTAAGCATGTTTTAGAAATGCCTTAGAGATTTAATTGGACTAGGTTACATGCTAGTATAACCCTCTGTGATTATACACCATGGTTCATTAGTTATCCGATTAATATGCATGATTCCGTTAATTGCTCATATGTTGACCATTATGCCCTTTTCACCATAAAACATGATTTTTAAAAATGTAAAAGAGTAGAAACCTTAGTTACTGAATTATAAACTTGCACCCAAAATTTGACATCAGTTTGAGGTGTAGATTGAGAGTTATGCTCATTAGCGTAATTAGAAAGCTTCTTTAGCGATTAAACGGCATAATTAGCATATAGCCTATTTAAACCGACTTTTTGATATCAAACTCTTTACCCACTGATGTAATATATTATTTTGGGATTTTTGAATATTTTTAATTAATTTTAGGCTGAGCATAACTTAGAGTTATAAGCTTAATTCGGTAATTGTCGGTTTTGCCCTTTTGGGCTATAAAATGAGTTTTACATATCTTTTTGACCCCAAACCTTTTGCTACTGATTTCATATGATAAATACATTATTTTAAACCTTCTGGAATAATAAAAATATCAGCTTTCTATATAGAACCCGGAAACGGCTTCTAATCGCCTAATTAAGCGTTTTTAACGCATAGTATGTACTAAAATTATTTTAAACATACAAGGGTTGATACCTACTGATATTTTAGGTAAATTATAATATTTTAACAGTAAGCAAAAGTTTTTTAACTCAGACTTCAGTTTTGAGCTTTTCGGCTTATGTGAAATTACCAAAATGCCCCTACGGTGCATAGTTTGGTTATAATTAATAAATTTCACATATATGCCATAACCTACTGTTATAACTTAGTAAATTAAGTATTTTTACTAATGATATCAGACCTGTAACTCAGGAAAATACTTAAACTCTTTTATAACCTTGAAAATGACCAAAATGCCCCTACGGGGCATAGTTTGTGTTTAAATTCGTTTCGGGCATAATAAAAGATATCTTACTGATGTCACAACATATTTGAGGCATATTAACTTAGGAAACCTGTATATGGCTCTTACGGTTACCCCTTACGCTTCTTGCGCGTTCGGTTCGGTTTATGTAACTAGTTTGCATAAATTAGCCGAAACGGGTCAAACCTTATCGTTTTTATCTCAAAATCCAGAATGTGTATAATATACCCATATTAAGCAAGTCTTCAAACTTCTCGGGTCTAAATCCCATTCTATTCCGGTCTTCTCTTAAATCGTGCGTACGAACCGTATCTTTAAAACTAACCGGTCTAAGTTTAGGCTTAATTAAAGACCCGTTAGGATTCTAATAGGTTATTATAAACCTTCGTTCCAGAATAGGAGGACCAGTAAAAGCTACTTGCATTCTGTTTGTGAATTATACTTGCAAAGGTAAATACTTTTAACTTATTTTCCCTTATACGGGCTTGGGGTACGGTATATAAAATACCGCTTGATATTACAATTTATTAAAGTTAAAATATATCTTTCATTTGCTTCCGCTGTGCATTTAAATATTGTGTTGTTTGACTATTATGTTGCCAACCAAGTCACGATACTCCCCCACCGGGCCCACCGGTAAAACGTGGAAAGTCGGGGTGTGACAGGTTGGTATCAGAGCCAACATTGAGTGAATTAAACACTAGCCTTTTGTGTTTAATCTCAATGACACAATTGCACATTCCTAAATTTCGAGTCTAGACAAAGAACATAGGAATAATCCAAAATGTTTTTGTTTTTATCTTATCATTGTCCTTTATATTTTGTTGTTATCTCATGTTATATTGACAGGTCTAAATATGCCGCCTAGATTTTTCAGACGAAGAGGACGAGGCAAGGGGCCAATCACTGCCCCCAATGATCACGAAGCCGGGCCTTCGCAAAGGCGAGCTCCTTCCACTACTGCGAGTGCAGATCCTCGAGAGAACAGGAGGAACCTTTTTGAGCCTGCTAGACGGTCCGTCTCGCACAGTTCAACGCCTCCCTATCATAACTCCTATGGGCCACAGTCGGAAAACGAGCCCAATAACCCACAACCTTCTTATATACCTCTACAGCGATCCCTATCGCACCATTCATTTGGAGACCCCACTCCCGTCTTCCAGGGCCGGTTTAACCCGGCAAACTACAAACAAGAACCAGTGGGTTTTAACCCATTGGGGCCAGAGGATCATTTCTCCGGCGATCATGCAGAGGACATGGACGAGGACACGGATCCCGTCGAGCCTGCAACCGGAACCCCCAACCATCCTATCGAGGTCTCTGATGGTTCGTCTTTTCATGGATCACCCTACCGTGGTCCAGACAGTTACCAGGCACGGTTTAACCAGTTCGAGTGGTATTTTACACCCTCGCATCATTCGTCGCCTCACCAGCAGCAGCAGCAGGATCCCTCTGGGGATTCACGTTTCGTGGCTGTCACGCCACCGCCTCCTCCGCCGCCAGTTCATCAAGCACCTCCAGAACTGCCAAGGCGTAGGAGAACCGGCGCACGTATGTCTGCGCAAGCAGGGGATTTTCATTTTAGCTCTCCTCGTCAATCAAGTGGCAGTCATTACCCGCCACTTCAGGAAGACCCACAAATGGGTGGGCCTTCAAACCCAGTTGCACCGCAGCCACCACCGATGGGTTTTGATAACCCGATTCCTGCATACACTGGTTCGATGGCGTACAACCCGTTTGAGCAGCCGGCTCACACCAACTATAATTACGCTGAAGCCGACCCATACTTGGTAGCGGCCAACTATAACGCCCTTCATCCTGAAGGACCGTATGGAGCTCCTTGGGGAGTAGGGTACCCAACTCATGGGTACCAAATACCTGCTAGACCTATAATTCGACAACAATCGCAGCCGCCACGGTTTTCCCCACCTGAACGGGAAGAAATTCTTCAAAGATTGGACCAAGTCGAGCGAGACTTTCACAGAGACCGCAGGGAACGACAAAGTTTCTTCCAGGGATTGACAAGTTTAATAAAAGGGAAGAGCAAGAAGTACCATTGAATCCTTCAATTATTGATTGTACTTTCCTTGTTTCAGTTGAGCCCCTGCGTGGGCCTGTCTTGCTGTATTGACCCCTGCGTGGGTATGTTTGCTGTATTGACCCCTGCGTGGGTATGTTGGTTTGTTTTGACCCCTGCGTGGGCCTATCTTTCTGTTAACCCCTACGAGGGTATGTTGTTTGTTTAAGTCCCTGCGTGGACTAGTATTTCAGTTTGACCCCTGCGTGGGTATGTTGTTCTGATAAAAAAGTCCCGTTTAGGGCGATGTGTAATCTTCTAATAAATTAATGGAATGCAAGTTTATAAATTTCATTTTTGCCATTTTATGCATAAATAAAATATATATGAAATAAATAAATCAAAATCATTCCTTTTAAAAATATATCTGCCTATTTAAATATTTATTAAGAATCTTAACGGTGAAACCTAGCCTCCGTGTCATTATAAGACCTGGCCAAGATGGTAAGGCCTGTTTAAAAGATTCAGATTCCTGTTAACATCTGAAAACATGTTAACGCTCCTGGCAGAAGTGATTCGTTAAAATCACACATGTGATCCTTAATAGGATTCTTTAAAAGATTCCTAACTTAAACTAATGATATATAAATCATGGGTTTAAATCATCAAATAAGATGATCATATGTTAACCATCCATTGGTGATTTGGTGCCTACGGGCCCTGCTCATTTTCATATGAGACAAAAGACAGTAATAGTCTGCTACCCTGTCTGAAAAAGGTAAAGAACTATGATTCAAACCTTCATGCCTTGATTCTCTGAAATCATGGCTTATAATTTAAAAATGTCCCTGTGACTAGGCCTTGTGTGCTAATGATTCTGTTATTGTTTATAATTAGGATAAATTATAATAGAAATCCTAAATAAATGTGAGTAACAAATTAACCAAATATGGTCTATGTTTACCATGGTTAATGAATTGCCATAAAAGACAATTCCATAATAAACTCTCAAATAAACTATTGTCAATATCTTATGTAACAGTTCAAGATAAATGGCTGACTCGGACGAGATTAACAGTCATCATCTGGAGAATAATGACAATGCTAGGATTAATATAACCAGAGGAGAGCTTCGTACACTGATCGATACAGCTGTGTCTAAAGCTGTAGAGGAGCAATTTAAGGAATATAGTGGGACTCAGAGTAGGACCCTATCTACACCGCACTCAAAGCCCAAGACTCATTCTGAGGCTCACAGCAAGCCTCCCTCCAAGAAGGAAGAACCAAAGAAAGATGATGATCGACACTCCTCAAACCACAACAGTGCTCCATCTCTGAAGATCATACCGAAACAAGGAACCCATGATAAGGGTTGCTCCTACAAATATTTTGTTTCATGCAAACCCAGGGATTTCACTGGGGAGAAAGGAGCTATAGATTGTATGACGTGGTTGGATGAGATGGAAACAGTTGTTGATATCAGCGGATGCGCTGAGAAAGATGTGGTAAAGTTTGTGTCGCAATCATTTAAAGGCGAGGCCTTAGCCTGGTGGAGATCGCTGATTCAAGCCACTGGGAATATCCCATTGTACAACATGACATGGGAGCAATTTGTTGCCCTCATCAGGGAAAACTACTGCCCTCAGCATGAGGTTGAGAAGATTGAGTCTGATTTCCTATCGTTGGTTATGCAGAACCTTGACTGCCAAGCTTACCTCACGAGCTTCAACACAATGTCCAGATTTGTTCCGTATCTGGTGACTCCGGAACCCAAAAGAATAGCTCGTTTTATCGGGGGTTTAGCCCCAGAAATTAAGGCAAGCGTGAAGGCCTCTCGGCCAGCTACTTTCAGATCTGTAGCTGACATATCCTTGTCCCTCACACTGGATGCGGTCAGACAAAGATCGCTGAGGAATAAGGATGCCGAGAAAAGGAAACGTGAAGATGACAATTCACGAAGGTCAAACAAGAAGCACCGAGGAAACAGTGACCACAAGAAGGGGTCTGAATCAAAGAGGGATGGGCATCAGTCTGGTGATAAGCCCAAGTGCAAGATCTGCAAGAAACAGCACTTCGGGAAGTGCAGGTTTGAATCAAACTCGCAGACTCAGTCAAGAACTTTTGCCTGTGGTATATGCAAGTCCAAGGAACACAAGACCTTGGATTGCAAAAAGTTGAAGGATGCAACCTGCTACAGCTGTAATGAGAAGGGGCATATCAAGACCAATTGCCCAAAACTCGCAAAGAAAGCTGATGAAGGAAAGAAGACCAATGCTAGGGTCTTCAGAATGGATGCAAAGGAAGCAGTACAGGATGACAATGTGATAACAGGTACTTTCCTCATAAATGATGTCTATGCAAGAGTACTCTTTGATTCAGGCACTGATAAATCATTTGTAGATAATAAGTTTTTGCAAATTGCTAAATTTACCTGTTAAAACCTTAAGTGTGAAGTATGAGGTGGAATTAGCAGATGGCACCATAGAAACCGCCTCAACCATATTAGATGGATGTTTTATATCCATTAAGAACCACTATTTTCCTTTGTCCCTACTTCCTTTGAAGTTAGCCGGTTTTGACATCGTATTAGTCATAGACTGGTTATCTCATAACCAGGCCCAGATTGTCTGCAATAAAAAGCAAGTGGTGATCAAGACTCCTTCTGGCGAACCACTTACCATTCAGGGAGATACCCGGTATGGACTGCCTGAGCAAGTGACTATGCTCAAGGCCTCTAAGTGTTTAAAGAAGGGTTGTGTCATCTACATGGCACAAGTGACTATTGATGAGCCGAAACCCAAGATGGAAGACATCCCCGTCATTTCTGAATACCCTGAAGTTTTTCCTGAAGAACTACCTGGCTTACCACCAGATAGGCAAGTGGAATTCAGAATTGACATCATCCCTGGAGCAGCACCTGTTGCTAGAGCGCCTTACAGATTGGCATCAACAGAGATGAAGGAATTGAGAACGCAACTAGATGAATTGCTAGCCAAAGGTTTCCTTAGACCTAGTTCGTCTCCATGGGGAGCGCCAGTCCTGTTTGTCAAAAAGAAGGATGGATCGATGCGTCTGTGCATCGACTACCGTGAGCTTAATAAGGTCACTATAAAGAATAGGTATCCTTTGCCCAGGATCGACGATCTGTTCGATCAATTGCAAGGGGCAAGTTACTACTCGAAGATTGACTTAAGGTCAGGCTATCTCCAACTGAAGGTTAGAGATGAAGACGTATACAAAACTGCATTTAGGACTCGTTATGGTCATTACGAGTTCCTAGTGATGCCTTTTGGGCTCACTAATGCACCTGCCGCATTCATGGATCTCATGAATCGCGTTTGCAAGCCGTACTTAGATAAATTCGTCATCATCTTCATTGACGACATCCTCATCTACTCAAAGAACCAAGCTGACCATGAGAAACACCTTCGCTGTATTCTTAAACTTCTACATCATGAGAAATCTACGCCAAATTTTCCAAGTGTGAATTTTGGCTTCGAGAGGTCCAATTCCTTGGACATATGGTTAGTGAGCGTGGTATCCAAGTGGATCCCGCTAAGGTGGAAGTAGTTATGAACTGGCAAGAGCCGAAGACGCCCACAGAAATTCGTAGTTTCTTGGGATTGGCAGGATACTACAGACGCTTTATCAAAAAAATTTCAAGGATTGCTGCACCCCTAACTTCCTTAACTTGGAAGAAGATTAAGTTCGACTGGGGACCTAAGCAGCAAGAATCTTTTGATATTCTGAAGCAAAAGTTGAGCAACGCTCCTGTACTAACATTGCCTGAAGGTACCGAAGAATTCGTAGTTTACTGCGATGCATCACACACTGGCATGGGGTGTGTGCTTATGCAGAAAGGCAAGGTTATTGCCTATGCTTCAAGACAGTTAAAGGTGCATGAAAAGAATTACACCACCCACGACTTGGAGTTGGGTGCCGTTGTATTTGCACTGAAACTATGGAGGCATTATTTATATGGTATCAAGTGTGTGATCTATTCTGATCACAAGAGCCTCCAGCACCTGTTTAATCAGAAGGATTTAAACATGAGGCAGCGCCGATGGATGGAGACTTTGAATGATTATGATTGTGAAATCAGATACCATCCCGGCAAGGCGAATGTAGTCGCCGATGCCTTGAGTCAAAAGGAAAGGGTGAAACCCATCCGAATCAATGCCAAGAGCATTGAAATAAGGAATGGTTTGAATGAAAGGTTGTTAGCTGCACAGAAGGAAGCTGTGTTGGAAGCTAACTACGCTAAAGCTAGGGGTAACTGAGGAGCAGTTATCTCTTGGAAAGGACGGAATTCTAAGATTAAATGGACGAATATGGGTTCCAGTGTATGGAGGACTTCGAGATGTCATCCTCCAGGAAGCCCACAGTTCTAAATACTCCGTTCATCCTGGAGCTGATAAGATGTACCAGGATCTGAAGGCAAATTTTTGGTGGATAGGCTTGAAGAAGTCTATAGCCACCTATGTAGCTAAATGCTTGACATGTGCGCAAGTAAAAGCTGAACATCAAAAGCCGTCAGGTTTGCTACAACAACCTGAACTTCCCACTTGGAAGTGGGAAATGGTGACGATGGATTTCATCACCAAGTTGCCCAAGACAAGGAAAGGAAATGATACGATATGGGTGATAGTTGATAGACTGACTAAGTCGGCACATTTCCTACCCATCAAGGAGACCTACAGCTCCGACATGTTAGCCCAACTGTACGTAGATAAGATTGTAGCTTTACATGGCGTACCTGTGTCTATTATCTCTGACAGGGATACTAGATACACGTCACATTTTTGGAAAAGCTTCCAACAATCTTTGGGCACGCGTTTAAATTTCAGTACAGCTTACCATCCTCAGACAGACGAACAGAGTGAGCGTACAATCCAAATGTTGGAAGACATGCTTCGTGCATGTGTGATCGATTTAGGTGGTAGTTGGGATAACCACCTGCCATTAATCGAGTTCTCATATAACAATAGCTACCATACCAGCATCAAGGCTGCGCCTTTCGAGGCCTTATACGGTAGAAAGTGTAGAACGCCCGTTTGTTGGGCGGAAGTTGGAGATGTCCAACTCTCGGGACCGGAAATAGTATTTGAAACGACGGACAAGATTGTCCAGATTCGTGACCGCCTGAAAGCTGCCAGGGATAGGCAGAAAAGCTACGCGGGTTTAAAGCGTAAACCTTTTAACTTCGAGGTAGGCGATAAAGTGTTGCTTAAAGTGTCACCCTGGAAGGGAGTGATGTAATTTGGTAAGAAAGGCAAGTTAAGCCCGAGATACATAGGACCATTCGAGGTCATCGAACGAGTCGGATCGGTTGCCTATAAGTTAAACTTACCTAAAGAGCTCAGTGGCATTCATAATGTATTCCACATCTGCAATCTGAAGAAGTGTTTCGCTGATGAATCACTGGTCATACCACATACAGATGTGCACATAGAAGAGAGCTTGAAGTTTGTCGAAAAACCTGTGTCGATCGAAGATCGACAGGTTAAGAAGCTTCGAAGGAAGCATGTGCCTATTGTAAAGGTAAAATGGGATGCCCGTAGAGGCCCCGAGTATACGTGGGAGGTGGAGTCCACAATGAAAGAAAAGTACCCTCATTTGTTTCAGTAAATCTCGAGGTCGAGATTTCTTTTAAGGGGGTGAGGATGTAACACCTCGAAAATTCGTGTTCAATGAAATAACGACACGTGTCATGTAAGACAAAAGAGATATAAACCCGGATATAATTAAAGATGTATGACAAGATTTAAAAGTGTCGTCATGTTAATCTTACACCTCTGAACGACCTCATTATGAATCCCAAGACTAATAGACATCTAGTACATATACAAATCCGGTGATTTCTAGCAATAATTGATTCATAACTGCAAGGGTGGACTCCTACAAAGAAATGCACGGTAAACCTTCATTAACGGCATTTTCAAAAGGATTCAAGGAAACATGGCAAAATGGTAGGGTACATAACTGTTCAAGACCCATAATAAGAGGCCCCATACTGTTAAATCATGTCCCAAATTCGAAACACACTAAGTTACCCCTTCAAAGCCCGAAAGAACAAGAGTTTTTGCTTCTGATCAAGGTCTTACGGACCGTAAGACAACCCCTTACGGTCCGTAAGGGTGGCCCAGCGACTGAAAATTCGGCTGTTGTCTGTTTTAAGCTTGTAACCAACTTATAATCGATTTTCCACATCTTTTGACGACCCCTACTTGCTTTTTAGACCACTAGGACACTTGTGGGTGATCAGGGGCACATGATAGACTTGTTTGTCAACAATCTATGAGATTTTAAGCACTATATAAAGGGACAAAGTTGCAACCATTTGATCACACCTCACTTCTGCATTTCTAATCATTTCTGGAGCTCCAAAGCAGACTCAAGTGATCACTAATCGTGCATAGGACTTCAGTAAGTATGCTTAGCCTTTCTTAGTTGAGTTTTTACTTAGTTTTAGCTTAAAAGTCAAACCGTCGTAATTAACAGTTGACTTAGCGATTAATCATTGATGGCCCAGTGATTAGTAGAATTGAAAGTAGTTATAAGTTGATAATTATGTGGGCAATAAACCCTTAAAAGGGCACCGTCTGATTCCCACTCTAACTAGGTCAAATGTCGGGTCAAACTTGTTAATAAAAAGTCAACAGAATGCTTAATTTCCAATTTATGCATAATTAGCAATGTAGAACCCATACAACCTATTTGATCATTAATATAACTTGGTAATTAATGTAAGAACATGTCTAAACATGTTCAACCCGACAATTTTCAGTAGAGACCCGGTTCGGAACCGAAAGTCGCATAATTTGACTTTTGCTTTGACTTTCAGTTCTGACCCGTTTAAGCATGTTTTAGAAATGCCTTAGAGCTTTAATTGGACTAGGTTACATGATAGTATAACCCTCTATGATTATACACCATGGTTCATTAGTTATCCGATTAATATGCATGATTCCGTTAATTGCTCATATGTTGACCATTATGCCCTTTTCACCATAAAACATGATTTTTAAAAATGTAAATGAGTAGAAACCTTAGTTACTGAATTATAAAATTGCACCCAAAATTTGACATCAGTTTGAGGTGTAGATTGAGAGTTATGCTCATTAGCGTAATTAGAAAGCTTCTTTAGCGATTAAACGGCATAATTAGCATATAGCCTATTTAAACCCACTTTTTGATATCAAAATCTTTACCCACTTATGTAATATATTATTTTGGAATTTTTGAACATTTTTAATTAATTTTAGGCTGAGCATAACTTAGAGTTATAAGCTTAATTCGGTAATTGTCGGTTTTGCCCTTTTGGGCTATAAAATGAGTTTTACATATATTTTTGACCCCAAACCTTTTGCTACTGATTTCATATGATAAATACATTATTTTAAACCTTCTGGAATAATAAAGATATCAGCTTTCTATATAGAACCCGGAAACGGCTTCTAATCGCCTAATTAAGCGTTTTTAACGCACAGTATGTACTAAAATTATTTTAAACATACAAGGGTTGATACCTACTGATATTTTAGGTAAATTATAATATTTTAACAGTAAGCAAAAGTTGTTTAACTCAGACTTCAGTTTTGAGCTTTTCGGCTTATGTGAAATTACCAAAATGCCCCTACGGTGCATAGTTTGGTTATAATTAATAAATTTCACATATATGCCATACCCTACTGTTATAACTTAGTAAATTAAGTATTTTTACTAATGATATCAGACCTGTAACTCAGGAAAATACTTAAACTCTTTTATAACCTTGAAAATGACCAAAATGCCCCTATGGGGCATAGTTTGTGTTTAAATTCGTTTCGGGCATAATAAAAGATATCTTACTGATGTCACAACATATTTGAGGCATATTAACTTAGGAAACCTGTATATGGCTCTTACGGTTACACGTTACGCTTCTTGCGCGTTCGGTTCGGTTTATGTAACTAGATTGCATAAATCAGCCGAAACGGGTCAAACCTTATCGTTTTTATCTCAAAATCTAGAATGTGTATAATATACCCATATTAAGAAAGTCTTCAAACTTGTCGGGTCTAAATCACATTCTATTCTGGTCTTCGCTTAAATCGTGCGTACGAACCGTATCTTTAAAACTAACCGATCGAAGTTTAGGCTTAATTAAAGACCCGTTAGGATTCTAATAGGTTATTATAAACCTTCGTTCCAGAATAGGAGGACCAGTAAAAGCTACTTGCATTTGCTGTTTGTGAATTATACTTGCAAAGGTAAATACTTTTAACTTATTTTCCCTTATACGGGCTTGGGGTACGGTATATAAAATACCGCTTGGTCGGGCATTCGACCTTAATCGATTGGTGGTTAAGTATTATCGAGATGACCCGTTTAAATATGTTTTGTTTGCTTAACGCCTTTGGGGGGTTAATGACCATGTCCCGGATATCCTTGGCATCATTTTACGAAATGGCCACGACCTAAGCGCGGGGTGTAGGCGTACACCCGTCATTGCATAAATGAATAATGTGGTGTGTCTATTGATCTTTAACCCGGCACGAACCGGGCTACTGAACGCATAAGGAACATGTAATCCTTTTACAAGTTTATACATTTAAATAATTATCCCATGTTATAAAAATGTTTGTGCCACGTGCATCCAAATCAATTTTTAATCATTTTTAAAATGAGTCAGTTGATTGTATTTACCAGTGTAAACTGACGTATTTTCCCAAAAAGATTAAGTGCAGGTACTACGCGAACTAGGCTGGCTACTCCTAGCATCAATAAAGAGTCTCACAAGCTTAAGATGCCTAAAGTCTGTTGAACTACTGTTTCCATTTTTTTATCCTTCTGTGGATAAACTTTCGACTGTTGTGATACTTGATATTACAATTTATTAAAGTTGAAATATATCTTTCATTTGCTTCCGCTGTGCATTTAAATATTGTGTTGTTTGACTATTATGTTGCCAACCAAGTCACGATACTCCCCCACCGGGCCCACCGGTAAAACGTGGAAAGTCGGGGTGTGACAGGTTGGTATCAGAGCCAACATTGAGTGAATTAAACACTAGCCTTTTGTGTTTAATCTCAATGACACAATTGCACATTCCTAAATTTCGAGTCTAGACAAAGAACATAGGAATAATCCAAAATGTTTTTGTTTTTATCTTATCATTGTCCTTTATATTTTGTTGTTATCTCATGTTATATTGACAGGTCTAAATATGCCGCCAAGATTTTTCAGACGAAGAGGACGAGGCAAGGGGCCAATCACTGCCCCCAATGATCACGAAGCCGGGCCTTCGCAAAGGCGAGCTCCTTCCACTACTGCGAGTGCAGATCCTCGAGAGAACAGGAGGAACCTTTTTGAGCCTGCTAGACGGTCCGTCTCGCACAGTTCAACGCCTCCCTATCATAACTCCTATGGGCCACAGTCGGAAAACGAGCCCAATAACCCACAACCTTCTTATATACCTCTACAGCGATCCCTATCGCACCATTCATTTGGAGACCCCACTCCCGTCTTCCAGGGCCAGTTTAACCCGGCAAACTACATACAAGAACCAGTGGTTTTTAACCCAATGGGGCCAGAGGATCATTTCTCCGGCGATCATGCAGAGGACATGGATGAGGACACGGATCCCGTCGAGCCTGCAACCGGAACCCCCAACCATCCTATCGAGGTCTCTGATGGTTCGTCTTTTCATGGATCACCCTACCGTGGTCCAGACAGTTACCAGGCACGGTTTAACCAGTTCGAGTGGTATTTTACACCCTCGCATCATTCGTCGCCTCACCAGCAGCAGCAGCAGCAGGATCCCTCTAGGGATTCACGTTTCGTGGCTGTCACGCCACCGCCTCCTCCGCCGCCAGTTCATCAAGCACCTCCAGAACCGCCAAGGCGTAGGAGAACCGGCGCACGTATGTCTGCGCGAGCAGGGGATTTTCATTTTAGCTCTCCTCGTCAATCAAGTGGCAGTCATTACCCGCCACTTCAGGAAGACCCACAAATGGGTGGGCCTTCAAACCCAGTTACACCACAGCCACCACCGATGGGTTTTGATAACCCGATTCCTGCATACACTGGTTCGATGGCGTACAACCCATTTGAGCAGCCGGCTCACACCAACTATAATTACGCTGAAGTCGACCCATACTTGGTAGCGGCCAACTATAACGCCCTTCATCCTGAAGGACCGTATGGAGCTCCTTGGGGAGTAGGGTACCCAACTCATGGGTACCAAATACCTGCTAGACCTATAATTCGGCAACAATCGCAGCCGCTACGGTTTTCCCCACCTGAACGGGAAGAAATTCTTCAAAGATTGGACCAAGTCGAGCGAGACTTTCACAGAGACCGCAGGGATCGACAAAGTTTCTTCCAGGGATTGACAAGTTTAATAAAAGGGAAGAGCAAGAAGGACCATTGAATCCTTCAATTATTGATTGTACTTTCCTTGTTTCAGTTGAGCCCCTGCGTGGGCCTGTCTTGCTGTATTGACCCCTGCGTGGGTATGTTTGCTGTATTGACCCCTGCGTGGGTATGTTGGTTTGTTTTGACCCCTGCGTGGGCCTATCTTTCTGTTAAACCCTACGAGGGTATGTTGTTTGTTTAAGTCCCTGCGTGGACTAGTATTTCAGTTTGACCCCTGCGTGGGTATGTTGTTCTGATAAAAAAGTCCCGTTTAGGGCGATGTGTAATCTTTTACTAAATTAATGGAATGTAAGTTTATAAATTTCATTTTTGCCATTTTATGCATAAATAAAATATATATGAAATAAATAAATCAATGGGTTTAAATCATCAAATAAGATGATCATATGTTAACCATCCATTAATAGGATTCTTTAAAAGATTCCTAACTTAAACTAATGATATATAAATCATGGGTTTAAATCATCAAATAAGATGATCATATGTTAACCATCCATTGGTGATTTGGTGCCTACGGGCCCTGCTCATTTTCATATGAGACAAAAGACAGTAATAGTCTGTGACCCTGTCTGAAAAAAGTAAAGAACTATGATTCAAACCTTCTTGCCTTGATTCTCTGAAATCATGGCTTATAATTTAAAAATGTCCCTGTGACTAGGCCTTGTATGCTAATGATGCTGTTATTGTTTTTAATTAGGATAACTTATAATAGAAATCCTAAATAAATGTGAGTAACAAATTAACCAAATATGGTCTATGTTTACCATGGTTAATGAATTTCCATAAAAGACAATTCCATAATAAACTCTCAAATAAACTATTGTCAATATCTTATGTAACAGTTCAAGATAAATGGCTGACTCGGACGAGATTAACAGTCATCCTCTGGAGAATAATGACAATGCTAGGATTAATACAACCAGAGGAGAGCTTCATACACTGATCGATACAGCTGTGTCTAAAGCTGTAAAGGAGCAATTTAAGGAATATAGTGGGACTCGGAGTAGGACCCTATCTACACCGCACTCAAAGCCCAAGACTCATTCTGAGGCTCACAACAAGCCTCCCTCCAAGAAGGAAGAACCAAAGAAAGATGATGATCGACACTCCTCAAACCACAACAGTGCTCCATCTCTGAAGATCATACGAAAACAAGGAACCCATGATAAGGGTTGCTCCTACAAATATTTTGTTTCATGCAAACCCAGGGATTTCACTGGGGAGAAAGGAGCTATAGATTGTATGACGTGGTTGGATGAGATGGACACAGTTGTTGATATCAGCGGATGAGCTGAGAAAGATGTGGTAAAGTTTGTGTCGCAATCATTTAAAGGCGAGGCCTTAGCCTGGTGGAGATCGCTGATTCAAGCCACTGGGAAGATCCCATTGTACAACATGACATGGGAGCAATTTGTTGCCCTCATCAGGGAAAACTACTGCCCTCAGCATGAGGTTGAGAAGATTGAGTCTGATTTCCTATCGTTGGTTATGCAGAACCTTGACTGCCAAGCTTACCTCACGAGCTTCAACACAATGTCCAGATTGGTTCCGTATCTGGTGACTCCGGAACCCAAAAGAATAGCTCGTTTTATCGGGGGTTTAGCCCCAGAAATTAAGGCAAGCGTGAAGGCCTCTCGGCCAGCTACTTTCAGATCTGTAGCTGACATATCCTTGTCCCTCACACTGGATGCGGTCAGACATAGATCGCTGAGGAATAAGGATGCCGAGAAAAGGAAACGCGAAGATGACAATTCACGAAGGTCAAACAAGAAGCACCGAAGAAACAGTGACCACAAGAAGGGGTCTGAATCAAAGAGGGATGGGCATCAGTCTGGTGATAACCCAAGTGCAAGATCTGCAAGAAACAGCACTTCGGGAAGTGCAGGTTTGAATCAAACTCGCAGACTTAGTCAAGAACTTTTGCCTGTGGTATATATGCAAGTCCAAGGAACACTAGACCTTGGATTGCAAAAAGTTGAAGGATGCAACCTGCTACAGCTGTAATGAGAAGGGGCATATCAAGACCAATTGCCCAAAACTCGCAAAGAAAGATGATGAAGGAAATAAGACCAATGCTAGGGTCTTCAGAATGGATGCAAAGGAAGCAGTACATGATGACAATGTGATAACAGGTACTTTGCTCATAAATGATGTCTATGCAAGAGTACTCTTTGATTCAGGCGCTGATAAATCATTTGTAGATAATAAGTTTTGCAAATTGCTAAATTTACCTGTTAAAACCTTAAGTGTGAAGTATGAGGTGGAATTAGCAGATGGCACCATAGAAACCGCCTCAACCATATTAGATGGATGTTTTATATCCATTAAGAACCACTCTTTTCCTTTGTCCCTACTTCCTTTGAAGTTAGCCGGTTTTGACATCGTATTAGGCATGGACTGGTTATCTCATAACCAGGCCCAGATTGTCTGCAATAAAAAGCAAGTGGTGATCAAGACTCCGTCTGGCGAACCACTTACCATTCAGGGAGATACCCGGTATGGACTGCCTGAGCAAGTGACTATGCTCAAGGCCTCTAAGTGTTTAAAGAAGGGTTATGTCATCTACATGGCACAAGTGACTATTGATGAGCCGAAACCCAAGATGGAAGACATCCCCGTCATTTCTGAATACCCTGAAGTTTTTCCTGAAGAACTACCTGGCTTACCACCAGATAGGCAAGTGGAATTCAGAATTGACATCATCCCTGGAGCAGCACCTGTTGCTAGAGCGCCTTACAGATTGGCACCAACAGAGATGAAGGAATTGAGAACACAACTAGATGAATTGCTAGCCAAAGGTTTCATTAGACCTAGTTCGTCTCCATGGGGAGCGCCAGTCCTGTTTGTCAAAAAGAAGGATGGATCGATGCGTCTGTGCATCGACTACCGTGAGCTTAATAAGGTCACTATAAAGAATAGGTATCCTTTGCCCAGGATCGACGATCTGTTCGATCAATTGTAAGGGGCAAGTTACTTCTCGAAGATTGACTTAAGGTTAGGCTATCACCAACTGAAGGTTAGAGATGAAGACGTACACAAAACTGCATTTAGGACTCGTTATGGTCATTACGAGTTCCTAGTGATGCCTTTTGGGCTCACTAATGCACCTGCCGCATTCATGGATCTCATGAATCGCGTTTGCAAGCCGTACTTAGATAAATTCGTCATCTTCTTCATTGACGACATCCTCATCTACTCGAAGAACCAAGCTGACCATGAGAAACACCTTCGCTGTATTCTTAAACTTCTACATCATGAGAAACTCTACGCCAAATTTTCCAAGTGTGAATTTTGGCTTCGAGAGGTCCAATTCCTTGGACATATGGTTAGTGAGCGTGGTATCCAAGTGGATCCCGCTAAGGTGGAAGCAGTTATGAACTGGCAAGAGCCGAAGACGCCCACAGAAATTCGCAGTTTCTTGGGATTGGCAGGATACTACAGACGCTTTATCGAAAATTTTTCAAGGATTGCTGCACCCCTAACTTCCTTAACTAGGAAGAAGATTAAGTTCGACTGGGGACCTAAGCAGCAAGAATCTTTTGATATTCTGAAGCAAAAGTTGAGCAACGCTCCTGTACTAACATTACCTGAAGGTACCGAAGAATTCGTAGTTTACTGCGATGCATCACACACTGGCATGGGGTGTGTGCTTATGCAGAAAGGCAAGGTTATTGCCTATGCTTCAAGACAGTTAAAGGTGCATGAAAAGAATTACACCACCCACGACTTGGAGTTGGGTGCCGTTGTATTTGCACTGAAACTATGGAGGCATTATTTATATGGTATCAAGTGTGTGATCTATTCTGATCACAAGAGCCTCCAGCACCTGTTTAATCAGAAGGATTTAAACATGAGGCAGCGCCGATGGATGGAGACTTTGAATGATTATGATTGTGAAATCAGATACCATCCCGGCAAGGCGAATGTAGTCGCCGATGCCTTGAGTCAAAAGGAAAGGGTGAAACCCATCCGAATCAATGCCAAGAGCATTGAAATAAGGAATGGTTTGAATGAAAGGTTGTTAGCTGCACAGAAGGAAGCTGTGTTGGAAGCTAACTACGCTAAAGCTAGGGGTAACTGAGGAGCAGTTATCTCTTGGCAAGGACGGAATTCTAAGATTAAATGGACGAATATGGGTTCCAGTGTATGGAGGACTTCGAGATGTCATCCTCCAGGAAGCCCACAGTTCTAAATACTCCGTTCATCCTGGAGCTGATAAGATGTACCAGGATCTGAAGGCAAATTTTTGGTGGATAGGCTTGAAGAAGCCTATAGCCACCTATGTAGCTAAATGCTTGACATGTGCGCAAGTAAAAGCTGAACATCAAAAGCTGTCAGGTTTGCTACAACAACCTGAACTTCCCACTTGGAAGTGGGAAATGGTGACGATGGATTTCATCACCAAGTTGCCCAAGACAAGGAAAGGAAATAATACGATATGGGTGATAGTTGATAGACTGACTAAGTCGGCACATTTCCTACCCATCAAGGAGACCTACAGCTCCGACATGTTAGCCCAACTGTACGTAGATAAGATTGTAGCTTTACATGGCGTACCTGTGTCTATTATCTCTGACAGGGATACTAGATACACGTCACATTTTTGGAAAAGCTTCCAACAATATTTTGGCACGCGTTTAAATTTCAGTACGGCTTACCATCCTCAGACAGACGGACAGAGTGAGCGTATAATCCAAACGTTGGAAGACATGCTTCGTGCATGTGTGATCGATTTAGGTGGTAGTTGGGATAACCATCTGCCATTAATCGAGTTCTCATATAACAATAGCTACCATACCAGCATCAAGGCTGCGCCTTTCGAGGCCTTATACGGTAGAAAGTGTAGAACGCCCGTTTGCCGGGCGGAAGTTGGAGATGTCCAACTCTCAGGACCGGAAATAGTCTTTGAAACGACGGACAAGATTGTCCAGATTCGTGACCGCCTGAAAGCTGCCTGGGATAGGCAGAAAAGGTACGCGGGTTTAAAGAGTAAACCTTTTAACTTCGAGGTAGGCGAAAAAGTGTTGCTTAAAGTGTCACCCTGGAAGGGAGTGATGCAATTTGGTAAGAAAGGCAAGTTAAGCCCGAGATACATAGGACCATTCGAGGTCATCGAACGAGTCGGATCGGTTGCCTATAAGTTAAACTTACCTGAAGAGCTCAGTGGCATTCATAATGTATTCCACATCTGCAATCTGAAGAAGTGTTTCGCTGATGAATCACTGGCCTTACCACATACAGATGTGCACATAGAAGAGAGCTTGAAGTTTGTCGAAAAACCTGTGTCGATCGAAGATCGACAGGTTAAGAAGCTTCGAAGGAAGCATGTGCCTATTGTAAAGGTAAAATGGGATGCCCGTAGAGGCCCCGAGTATACGTGGGAGGTGGAGTCCACAATGAAAGAAAAGTACCCTCATTTGTTTCAGTAAATCTCGAGGTCGAGATTTCTTTTAAGGGGGTGAGGATGTAACACCTCGAAAATTCGTGTTCAATGAAATGACGACATGTGTCATGTAAGACAAAAGAGATATAAACCCGGATATAATTAAAGATGTATGATAGGATTTAAAAGTGTCGTCATGTTAATCTTACACCTCTGAACGACCTCATTATGAATCCCAAGACTAATAGACATCTGGTACATATACAAATCCGGTGATTTCTAGCAATAACTGATTCATAACTGCAAGGGTGGACTCCTACGAAGAAATGCACGGTAAACCTTCATTAACGGCATTTTCAAAAGGATTCAAGGAAACATGGCAAAATGGTAGGGTACATAACTGTTCAAGACCCAAAATAAGAGGCCCCATAATGTTAAATCATGTCCCAAATTCGAAACACACTAAGTTGCCCCTTCAAAGCCCGAAAGAACAAGAGTTTTTGCATCTGATCAAGGTCTTACGGACCGTAAGACAACCCATTACGGTCCGTAAGGGTGGCCCAGCGACTGAAAATTCGGCTGTTGTCTGTTTTAAGCAATAACTGATTCATACCTTCAGTAAGTATGCTTAGCATTTCTTAGTTGAGTTTTTACTTAGTTTTAGCTTAAAAGTCAAACCGTCGTAATTAACGGTTGACTTAGCGATTAATCATTGATGGCTCAGTGATTAGTCAAATTGAAAGTAGTTATAAGTTGATAATTATGCGGGCAATAAACCCTTAAAAGGGCACCCTCTGATTCCCACTCTAACTAGGTCAAATGTCGGGTCAAACTTGTTATTAAAAAGTCAACAGAATGCTTAATTTCCAATTTATGCATAATTAACAATGTAGAACCCATACAACCTGTTTGATCATTAATATAACTTGGTAATTAATGTAAGAACATGTCTAAACATGTTCAACCCGACAATTTTCAGTAGAGACCCGGTTCGGAACCGAAAGTCGCATAATTTGACTTTTACTTTGACTTTCAGTTCTGACCCATTTAAGCATGTTTTAGAAATGCCTTAGAGCTTTAATTGGACTAGGTTACATGCTAGTATAACCCTCTGTGATTATACACCATGGTTCATTAGTTATCCGATTAATATGCATGATTCCGTTAATTGCTCATATGTTGACCATTATGCCCTTTTCACCATAAAACGTGATTTTTAAAAATGTAAAAGAGTAGAAACCTTAGTTACTGAATTATAAACTTGCACCCAAAATTTGACATCAGTTTGAGGTGTAGATTGAGAGTTATGCTCATTAGCGTAATTAGAAAGCTTCTTTAGCGATTAAACGGCATAATTAGCATATAGCCTATTTAAACCCACTTTTTGATATCAAACTCTTTACCCACTGATGTAATATATTATTTTTGGATTTTTGAAGATTTTTAATTAATTTTAGGCTGAGCATAACTTAGAGTTATAAGCTTAATTCGGTAATTGTCGGTTTTGCCCTTTTGGGCGATAAAATGAGTTTTACATATCTTTTTGACCCCAAACCTTTTGCTACTAATTTCATATGATAAATACATTATTTTAAACCTTCTAGAATAATAAAAAAATCAGATTTCTATATAGAACCCGGAAACGGCTTCTAATCGCCTAATTAAGCGTTTTTAACGCATAGTATGTACTAAAATTATTTTAAACATACAAGGGTTGATACCTACTGATATTTTAGGTAAATTAATAGTTTGGTTACCAAAATGCCCCTACTCCTAGCATCAATAAAGAGTCTCGCAAGCTTAAGATGCCTAAAGTCTGTTGAACTACTGTTTCCATTTTTTGATCCTTCTGTGGATAAACTTTCGACTGTTGTGATACTTGATATTACAATTTATTAAAGTTGAAATATATCTTTCATTTGCTTCTGCTGTGCATTTAAATATTGTGTTGTTTGACTATTATGTTACCAAGCAAGTCACGATACTCCCCCACCGGGCCCACCGGTAAAACGTGGAAAGTCGGGGTGTGACAGGTTGATATCAGAGCCAACATTGAGTGAATTAAACACTAGCCTTTTGTGTTTAATCTCAATGACACAATTGTACATTCCTAAATTTCGAGTCCAGACAAAGAACATAGGAATAATCCAAAATGTTTTTGTTTTTATCTTATCATTGTCCTTTATATTTTGTTGTTATCTCATGTTATATTGACAGGTCTAAATATGCCGCCAAGATTTTTCAGACGAAGAGGACGAGGCAAGGGGCCAATCACTGCCCCCAATGATCACGAAGCCGGGCCTTTGCAAAGGCGAGCTCCTTCCACTACTGCGAGTGCAGATCCTCGAGAGAACAGGAGGAACCTTTTTGAGCCTGCTAGACGGTCCGTCTCGCACAGTTCAACGCCTACCTATCATAACTCCTATGGGCCACAGTCGAAAAACGAGCCCAATAACCCACAACCTTCTTATATACCTCTACAGCGATCCCGATCGCACCATTCATTTGGAGACCCCACTCCCGTCTTTCAGGGCCGGTTTAACCCGGCAAACTACATACAAGAACCAGTGGGTTTTAACCCATTGGGGCCAGAGGATCATTTCTCCGGCGATCATGCAGAGGACATGGACGAGGACACGGATCCCGTCGAGCCTGCAACCGGAACCCCCAACCATCCTATCGAGGTCTATGATGGTTCGTCTTTTCATGGATCACCCTACCGTGGTCCAGACAGTTACCAGGCACGGTTTAACCAGTTCGAGTGGTATTTTACACCCTCGCATCATTCGTCGCCTCACCAGCAGCAGCAGCAGCAGCATGATCCCTCTGGGGATTCACGTTTCGTGGCTGTCACGTCACCGCCTCCTCCGCCGCCAGTTCATCAAGCACCTCCAGAACCGCCAAGGCGTAGGAGAACCGGCGCACGTATGTCTGCGCGAACAGAGGATTTTCATTTTAGCTCTCCTCGTCAATCAAGTGGCAGTCATTACCCGCCACTTCAGGAAGACCCACAAATGGGTGGGCCTTCAAACCCAGTTGCACCGCAGCCACCACCGATGGGTTTTGATAACCCGATTCCTGCATACACTGGTTCGATGGCGTACAACCCGTTTGAGCAGCCGGCTCACACCAACTATAATTACGCTGAAGCCGACCCATACTTGGTAGCGGCCAACTATAACGCCCTTCACCCTGAAGGACCGTATGGAGCTCTTTGGTGTAACAACTCTCACCAAAACTATTATTTATTATTATATTTAGTTCAATAGGAAACCCTAATTGAAACACCCAAGTGATTCTACACAAACCCTGAAATTTTCAGAACAATCAGAATCAGGATCAGGGCCCCTAAAACTCAAAGGGGGGGGGGTAAACCCTAGTTACGATTATCCACATAACTATCTGTCAAAATCGAATTTTACGAAACTGTCAACTCAGCAAGCCTACAAACACACGTAGCTACCCTATGGTAAATAGGGACCCCTCGCGCCACGCGACGCCTAGAGGGGTACCCCTCGCGTCACGCGAGGGGGGTCAAAATTTTTGTATAAATAGTAGAGTCTGGGACTTGATTTTGGGCACTGAAACGACGTAAAAATTCGTTATATACATTGAGATATCGTAGAAACCGTTCTAAAACACACACGATCACAAATCGCTGCCGCAAACAGGGTAATAACTCGATCGCTGCTACGATTCAATATCCGATCGATTAAACTATCCAATGGATGTTTAAGTGCTGCCCACATTAGGGTTATGCTTTGTCATTCGTCGTTAATTCGATGGATGTTTAAGTATCACACTTTGTCATTCGTTGTGAGGGTTGATCTCGTGAGTTATCGTAAATGCTGTATTGATTACTAACCTAGTTTTGTGTGCATTGTTATTTAAAATAGGTTAACAAGGCTAATCAGTAGACTAGACTTTGTCCGTGTTAAATCTGCAATGTGAGTCATTCTCTTTTTATCAAAATGCTTTATAAATTCTTAAATATTTTCAGAGTTATAATTACAGTGATTAAGTATATGTAGTCACCAAATTACAGCCATTATGTGGGGTTTTGTATACATTACTTTATAATCGTCACCATTGGGGCAACCAATGGGGGATATGACCATAGTCACAGATCCGGTCGAGTGACAAATACTGTGGGTAGTTGGTTGATATCAGAAACATTGTAATCTCTCTTAATACTGTAAATTATTACAAATGTGTCGTTTTAATAAATAGAATGATTCACCAGTATTTCCCGCTGATAAAACCTTTTTCAAACATGTTTCAGGTGATCTGTTGTGATCCAGGAAAAGTGCCGTGAAGCACTGCAAGCTTAAGAAAGTGGCTCATTATAAAATAAAGAAATGTGTTTTGTAAAAATAAAGATTTCTCCGTGAAATCATATGATTGTAAATTACCGGGGTTTTATCCCGAGTTGTGAAATAAAATAATCGGGAAAATTTTAGCTTTAAAAAGATCCTGATGATAAACTTCCGCTGTTAAACTCAATTAAATAAATACCACGGGATTTTCTGTCCCGCGGCTCCTGAAACGGGTCAAACCGGGTCGGGGGCCGTGACAGAAAAAGGTGGTATCAGAGCCACTGAGTTAAGCTAATTAAGTATTTAGAAATACTTAATTTTTCCTGATTACTATTATGAGATTATGTGTTTTATTAACTGAATATTTGTTAGTTACAGTATGGGTAAGCAAAAGCTTTCAAACATCTATCTTAAATTAGATAGGTCATCAAATGAGAAGGGAAGTTCATCCCAAACTCCTGAAGAAGGAATATTTGTTCGAAAAATCCAATACGAGGAACCACTTTCTCCTGATAAAAGAAGTTTGATTATTAGGAAAAGTCAGGGGAAATTAAAGAAATTCCGAGAAAAGAAAGTTAAAAAGGAAACCCAGGAATTAATCAGTAAATCACCATGGGAAGACAAGTTAGATGAAAAATGGGCGGATCTTTATATGCTAGCCACTGTAGCAGTAAATGCTAATCTTTAAAATACCATGACTCCGTATTAGCAACTTACAAGCCAGAAATATCATCTAGTAAATAAATAAAATTACAATAAAATTTAGTATGTTTAAATTGTCAATTTTTCCTTTGTATTAAATTAGTCACAGAATATGCAACAATAATATTTGAGGTTTATCTGTAAAATTTGTTATAAAATTTTAATTTATTATTTTTACTTATATGCTAAACAGCATGAATGAGTTATCTGGAGCCCTAGAGAATCTCAACCTCTACCCTGTAAACATAGAAGTCTCTAAAGAGTTTACTGGGTACTTTGCTGAATTGGAACAACCTATAGAATTCAACGCTCCACCTCTGGAAAAGCCAAAACCTAAGAAAAGAAAGAGATTCGTATGGGGGAGGCGTGTTCATAAGAGAAAGCCAGCTAAGAGACTTCCTAAAAAAACAATCCCTTAGAAAAAGGAAAAGAAATTGAAACCGGGGAAAGTTCTAGACAGCAGGAATTGGAGATTGAAGTCAGGGAAGATTCTAGGCAAATGGGAATACAGTTTGAGGAATATTCTAAGCAAATAGAAATGGAGGTTGGAAAAGGTTCTAGACAAACCCAGATGGAAATTGGAGAAAGCCCTAAACAAACCCACATTCCAATGAACTTGGAACCAGCAATCCCAAAACCTTATCAATAGTCCGTATACGTTTTTCCCTCAGTTCGATCCAGAACCTCTACCAAATCCACCGATGAGTAACGAGAATATGGCTAAACTCCGCCATTTTGGTGAAGAGCTGATGGATGCTGGGAATAGGATCCGAGAGATAGGAGGACAAATTTCATGGAAATATGATGAGAGGGAACATCGTTATTAAAGATGCAAATTGACGAGGGAGAAATGGGTTATGAGTCTGTGTTTGTATAATAACAGTAATATTAATAAAAAAGCAGTATGTGTAAAATAAACAATAAAACGGTTGTATATGAAAGCATAATATAATCTATAAAACAAATGAAAATTTAGAATTTGGTTGAATATTTGTTTACATGATTATGTGTGATTAATTGTTATATTGGATTGTTTCTTATTCTATACTAATTATTTATCTATAAATTAATTATCAGATGGCAAACATTGGTAATGAACCAGTAAATGAAGTAAATCAATCTGAGCAAAATCAGGAAGAGCAATTGTTAAATAGGCAAGATATCGAGGATATCGTTGCACAAGGAATAGCCAATGATATTCCAGCAATCGTTGCTGCTGTCCAGAAACCTGTTAAACCTCAATCAATCATTCCTAGTAAACGTACACAAGGCGACAACTTTAGTAATAGTATAAACGGAGGCGGTAATCATGTTAATAACAATAATGATCTGCAAGCCCCAATTTTCAAGAAAATGAAAGCTGCAACACCTGGTTGCACTTACAAAGAATTCCTTGCCTGTAAACCAGTTGAGTTTGCAGGTAACGAAGGGGCTATTGCAGCACTGCGTTGGTTAGAGAAAACTGAGGCAGTGATCACTATAAGTAAATGTGCTGAGGAAGATCAAGTTATGTATGCGTCAAATCTTTTTAAAGAAGGGGCGCTAGAATGGTGGAACACAGTGTTACAAGCTAAAAGAAGGATCAAGGCATATGCCATGAAATGGGAAGAATTTAAGAATCTTGTAGAAAGAAAATTCTGTCCCGAGTATGAAAAAGATCAAATGGCAAATAAGTTCCTAAACCATCGGATGGTAAATGTGGACTGTCGATGATATACTTCGACATTCTTTGAATATGCTAGAGTGGTACCAACGCTGGCTTCACCAGAACCGGTACTCATTTCTCATTATATTTGGGGATTAATTAGTGAAATTCGTCATATCGTTAAAGCTGCGAGACCTCGCATTATTGACGATGCAGTAGAATTAGCTAATACCCTCACTGACGAACTGGTACGCACAAGGGATGAAAACAGGAAAAAGGAACTGACTCAGAAAATTACCCAAGGTTTTCGTGTGGGTAATAGTAGTAACTTCAAGAAAAGAGGAACAGGGCAATCCTCAACTCCTCAGTTCTGCAGGAATTGCAAAAAGAAACATTATGGAAGATGTAATGTAACCTACAACTTTTGCAAAACTGTAGGACATCATGAAGAAAACTGCAGAAAGAAAACCATAACCTGCTTCAACTGTGGAGAAAAAAGGGCATTTTAAAACAGAATGTCCTAAATTGGCCAAACCAGCAGACAACAAAACCAAGGCGACCGACGGAGCTACTAAGAAGAATGTTAGAGCATTCTAGTTAACCACTCAAGAAGCAGAACTCATTCCAGATGTGATAGCTGGTACGTTCCTAGTTCACAACATATACGCAAAAGTATTATTTGACTCTGGTGCAAACCAAATTTTTATAAATACTTTATTCTGCCAAGCTCTTAACTTACCTTTAACCCGACTTAGGCAGATTTTTACAGTTGAAATGGCAGATAGAAATTCAGTTAAAATAAATCAGGTTTTGCAAAAAGAAAATATAGAACTTTCAGGTCATAAATTCTCTGCAAACCTATTGCCTATGAAATTAGCTGAATTCGATGTCGTGTTAGGAATGGATTGGTTAGTAGCCAACCATGCTCGAATTCTTTGTGATAAAAATTCTATAGAGATTCAGGCACCTACTGGAGAAGTAATCATGATTACAGGAGATAAACCGCGTAAACCCATGAAGTTCATATCAGTAATGAAAGTTGCTAGCTATGAACGAAAGCAAGGAATAGTATATATGATTTCAGTAATCATTAATACTAAGAATAAAGAACTTAAGGAAATTCCTGTAGTCTCAGAATACTCAGATATATTCCCAGAAGAATTACCAGGATTACCACCTGATAGGGAAGTAGAATTTAGGATTCATCTAATTCCTGGAACTACACCGATAGCTAAGGCACCTTATCGGTTAGCTCCTACCGAAATGTTAGAACTGAAAAAGCAATTAGATGAATTACTAAGCAAAGGATTCATACAACCTAGCTCATCCCCTTGGGGAGCGCCAGTGTTGTTCGTAAAGAAGAAGGATGGTTCGATGAGAATGTGTATTGATTATAGAGAATTGAATAAGGTTACAATTAAGAATCGATACCCATTACCTAGGATTGATGATCTATTCGATCAACTCCAGGGAGCTAGATATTTTTCTAAGATTGACTTACGTTCCGGATATCATCAATTGAAAGTACAAGAGGAAGACATACCTAAAACTGCTTTCAGGACTAGGTATGGTCATTACGAGTTTACAGTCATGCCCTTTGGGTTAACGAATGCTCCTGCTGCATTCATGGACTTGATGAATAGAATCCGTAAACCGTATTTGGATAAATTTGTGATTGTTTTTATAGACGATATACTTATTTATTCCAAAAGTCAGACAGAACATTGTGAGCACTTACATGCACTCTTAACTTTGTTAAGAAAAGAAAAGCTTTACGCCAAATTTTCGAAGTGTGAATTCTGGCTGCAAGAGGTGCAATTTTTAGGACACATGGTGAATCACGAAGGTATTCATGTAGATCCTGCTAAGATAGAGGAAATTACCAATTGGAAGGTTCCGCAAACCGCCATGGAAATTAGAAGTTTTATAGGTTTAGCTGGATATTATAGACGATTCATTAAGGATTTTTCCAAGATAGCTGTACCATTAACTAAGTTAACCTGTAAAGCCATTGAGTTTGAATGGGGACCTAAACAAGAAGAAGCCTTTAGAATCTTGAAGCAGAAATTAACCAATGCTCCAATCTTAGCTTTACCAGAAGGGACTAAAGATTTTGAAGTATATTGTGATGCTTCAAAACTAGGATTTGGATGTGTGCTTATGCAACGCAAAAAGGTAATTGCGTATGCTTCAAGGCAATTGAAAAAGCACGAAGAAAATTATACAACTCATGATTTAGAATTAGGAGCCGTAATCTTTGCCCTTAAGATTTGGAGGCATTATCTGTACGGAAGTAAATTTAGTGTCTATACAGATCATAAAAGTTTAAGATATATATTTGGGCAAAAAGAGTTAAACATGAGGCAAAGAAGATGGATGGAAATCCTAAGTGACTACGACTGTGATATTCAGTATCACGAAGGAAAGGCAAATGTAGTTGCAAATGCCTTAAGTCGTAAATACCATGAGAAACAATGAAGGGTCCGTGCTCTTAGATTAAATCTACAGTTAGATTTAATGGAACAACTTAAGCATTTTCAAGAAACAGCAATCAAGGATGATGCTGAAGGAATGAAAGGAAGAATAAAAGAATTAGAACAAGGATCTGATGGAATTTGGAGATTCCATAAGAAAAGGATTTGGGTACCTAAGCAGGGAGAATTAAGAAATAAGATTTTAGAAGAAGCTCATAAATCTAGGTATACCATACACCCTGGAAATAATAAGATGTACCAAGATTTAAGAAATAATTTCTGGTGGATAGGCATGAAGAAGGATATAGCTAGATATGTTTCTAAGTGTCTTACTTGTTCACAAGTTAAAGCAGAACACCAGAAACCTTCAGGTCTACTACAACAATTAGATATGCCAGTATGGAAATGGGAACTCATAACAATGGATTTTGTTACTAAGTTGCCCAAAACCAGAAAAGGTAATGATGCGATTTGGGTAATTGTAGATCGATTAACCAAATCAGCTCATTTTCTACCCATGAAGGAAACCTTTAGTATGGAAAGGTTAGCCAAATTATACGTAGACGAAATAGTATCCTTACATGGAGTTCCACTCTCCATTTTATCAGATAGGGATAGTCGGTTCACTTCTCATTTTTGGACAAGTTTCCAGAAAGCAATGGGAACTCGACTAAACTTAAGCACTGCATATCATCCCCAAACAGACAGGCAAAGTGAAAGGACAATACAAACTCTAGAAGACATAATCCGAGCATGTGTAATAGATTTTGGTGGAAATTGGGATGACCACTTACCGTTAATTGAATTCTCCTATAACAATAGTTATCATTCAAGTATTGAAACTTCCCCATTTGAAGCCCTATATGGAAGAAAGTGCAAAACTCCAGTTTGTTGGGCAGAAATAGGAGAAAGTCAATTATCAGGTCCCGAGATTGTGCAAGAGACGACTGATAAAATAGCACAAATCAAAGAAAGACTGAAGACGGCTCGAGATCGTCAAAAGAGTTATGCCGATAATCGATGCAAACCACTGGAATTTCAAGTCGGAGATAAAGTACTTTTGAAAGTTTCTCCTTGGAAAGGAGTAGTTCGATTCGGTAAGAAAGGAAAGCTAAGTCCGAGATACGTAGGACCATTTTCGGTGATCCAACGTATAGGACCAGTTGCTTATCGTTTACAACTACCAGAAGAGTTAGCTGGAGTACATGATGTATTTCATGTATCCAATCTCAAGAAATGTCTATCAGACGAGTCTCTGGTAGTACCTCTTCAAGACATAGAGGTAAACGAAAAGTTAAAATTTGTTGAGAAACCTCTTCAGATAGAAGATCGAAAGGTGAAATTTCTCAAGCACAAACGACTAGTGCTAGTTAAAGTCAAGTGGGATTCAAAGAGAGGGTCTGAATATACTTGGGAGCTGGAATCAGAAATGAAACAAAAGTATCCTCACTTATTCCAGTAAATCTCGAGGACGAGATTTTTATTAAGGTGGGGAGAATGTAACAACTCTCACCAAAACTATTATTTATTATTATATTTAGTTCAATAGGAAACCCTAATTGAAACACCCAAGTGATTCTACACAAACCCTGAAATTTTCAGAACAATCAGAATCAGGATCAGGGCCCCTAAAACTCAGGGGGGGGGGGGTAAACCCTAGTTACGATTATCCACATAACTATCTGTCAAAATCGAATTTTACGAAACTGTCAACTCAGCAAGCCTACAAACACACGTAGCTACCCTATGGTAAATAGGGACCCCTCGCGCCACTCGACGCCCAGAGGGGTACCCCTCGCGTCACGCGAGGGGGGTCAAAATTTTTGTATAAATAGTAGAGTCTGGGACTTGATTTTGGGCACTGAAACGACGTAAAAATTCGTTATATACACTGAGATATCGTAGAAACCGTTCTAAAACACACACGATCACAAATCGCTGCCGCAAAACAGGGTAATAACTCGATCACTGCTACGATTCAATATCCGATCGATTAAACTATCCAATGGATGTTTAAGTGCTGCCCACATTAGGGTTATGCTTTGTCATTCGTCGTTAATTCGATGGATGTTTAAGTATCGCACTTTGTCATTCGTTGTGAAGGTTCATCTCGTGAGTTATCGTAAATGCTGTATTGATTACTAACCTAGTTTTGTGTGCATTGTTATTTAAAATAGGTTAACAAGGCTAATCAGTAGACTAGACTCTGTCCATGTTAAATCTGCAATGTGAGTCATTCTCTTTTTATCAAAATGCTTTATAAATTCTTAAATATTTTCAGAGTTATAATTACAGTGATTAAGTATATGTAGTCACCAAATTACAGCCAGTATGTGGGGTTTTGTATACATTACTTTATAATCGTCACCATTGGGGCAGCCAATGGGGGATATGACCATAGTCACAGATCCGGTCGAGTGACAAATACTGTGGGTAGTTGGTTGATATCAGAAACATTGTAATCTCTCTTAATACTGTTAATTATAACAAATGTGTCGTTTTAATAAATAGAATGATTCACCAGTATTTCCCGCTAACAAAACCTTTTTCAAACATGTTTCAGGTGATCTGTTGTGATCCAGGAAAAGTGCCGTGAAGCACTGCAAGCTTAAGAAAGTGGCTCATTATAAAATAAAGAAATGTGTTTTGTAAAAATAAAGATTTCTCCATGAAATCATATGATTGTAAATTACCGGGGTTTTATCCCATGTTGTGAAATAAAATAATCGGGAAAATTTTAGCTTTAAAAAATCGTGATGATAAACTTCCGCTGTTAAACTCAATTAAATAGATACCACGGCATTTTCTGTCCCGCGGCTCCTGAAACGGGTCAAACCGGGTCGGGGGCCGTGACACTTGGGGAGTAGGGTACCCAACTCATGGGTACCAAATACCTGCTAGACCTATAATTCGGCAACAATCGCAGCCGCCACGGTTTTCCCCACCTGAATGGGAAGAAATTCTTCAAAGATTGGACCAAGTCGAGCGAGACTTTCACAGAGACCGCAGGGAGCGACAAAGTTTCTTCCAGGGATTGACAAGTTTAATAAAAGGGAAGAGCAAGAAGGACCATTGAATCCTTCAATTATTGATTGTACTTTCCTTGTTTCAGTTGAGCCCCTGCGTGGGCCTGTCTTGCTGTATTGACCCCTGCGTGAGTATGTTTGCTGTATTGACCCCTGCGTGGTATGTTGGTTTGTTTTGACCCCTGCGTGGGCCTATCTTTCTGTTAACCCCTACGAGGGTATGTTGTTTGTTTAAGTCCCTGCGTGGACTAGTATTTCAGTTTGACCCCTGCGTGGGTATGTTGTTCTGATAAAAAAGTCCCGTTTAGGGCGATGTGTAATCTTTTAATAAATTAATGGAATGTAAGTTTATAAATTTCATTTTTGCCATTTTATGCATAAATAAAATATATATGAAATAAATAAATCAAAATCATTCCTTTTAAAAATATATCTGCCTATTTAAATATTAATTAAGAATCTTAACGGTGAAACCTAGCCTCCGTGTCATTATAAGACCTGGCCAAGATGGTAAGGCCTGTTTAAAAGATTCAGATTCCTGTTAACATCTGAAAACATGTTAACGCACCTGGCAGAAGTGATTCGTTAAAATCACACACGTCATCCTTAATAGGATTCTTTAAAAGATTCCTAACTTTAACTAATGATATATAAATCATGGGTTTAAATCATCAAATAAGATGATCATATGTTAACCATCCATTGGTGATTTGGTGTCTACGGGCCCTGCTCATTTTCATATGAGACAAAAGACAGTAATAGTCTGCGACCCTGTCTGAAAAAAAGGTAAAGAACTATGATTCAAACCTTCATGCCTTGATTCTCTGAAATCATGGCTTATAATTTAAAAATGTCCCTGTGACTAGGCCTTGTGTGCTAATGATGATGTTATTGTTTATAATTAGGATAAATTATAATAGAAATCCTAAATAAATGTGAGTAACAAATTAACCAAATATGGTCTATGTTTACCATGGTTAATGAATTTCCATAAAAGACAATTCCATAATAAACTCTCAAATAAACTATTGTCAATATCTTATGTAACGGTTCAAGATAAATGGCTGACTCGGACGAGATTAACAGTCATCCTCTGGAGAATAATGACAATGCTAGGATTAATATAACCAGAGGAGAGCTTCGTACACTGATCGATACAGCTGTGTCTAAAGCTGTAGAGGAGCAATTTAAGGAATATAGTGGGACTCGGAGTAGGACCCTATCTACACCGCACTCAAAGCCCGAGACTCATTCTGAGACTCACAGCAAGCCTCCCTCCAAGAAGGAAGAACCAAAGAAAGATGATGACCGACACTCCTCAAACCACAACAATGCTCCATCTCTGAAGATCATACCGAAACAAGGAACCCATGATAAGGGTTGCTCCTACAAATATTTTGTTTCATGCAAACCCAGGGATTTCACTGGGGAGAAAGGAGCAATAGATTGTATGACGTGGTTGGATGAGATGGACACAGTTGTTGATATCAACAGATGTGCTGAGAAAGATGTGGTAAAGTTTGTGTCGCAATCATTTAAAGGCGAGGCCTTAGCCTGGTGGAGATCGCTGATTCAAGCCACTGGGAATATCCCATTGTACAACATGACATGGGAGCAATTTGTTGCCCTCATCAGGGAAAACTACTGCCCTCAGCATGAGGTTGAGAGGATTGAGTCTGATTTCCTATCGTTGGTTATGCAGAACCTTGACTGCCAAGCTTACCTCATGAGCTTCAACACAATGTCCAGATTGGTTCCATATCTGGTGACTCCGGAACCCAAAAGAATAGCTCGTTTTATCGGGTGTTTAGCCCCAGAAATTAGGGCAAGCGTGAAGGCCTCTCGGTAAGCTACTTTCAGATCTGTAGCTGACATATCCTTGTCCCTCACACCGGATGCGGTCAGACAAAGATCGCTGAGGAATAAGGATGCCGAGAAAAGGAAACGTGAAGATGACAATTCACGAAGGTCAAACAAGAAGCACCGAGGAAACAGTGACCACAAGAAGGGGTCTGAATCAAAGAGGGATGGGCATCAGTCTGGTGATAAGCCCAAGTGCAAGATCTGCAAGAAACATCACTTCGGGAAGTGCAGGTTTGAATCAAACTCGCATAATCAGTCAAGAACTTTTGCCTGTGGTATATGCAAGTCCAAGGAACACAAGACCTTGGATTGCAAAAAGTTGAAGGATGCAACCTGCTACAGCTGTAATGAGAAGGGGCATATCAAGACCAATTGCCCAAAACTCGCAAAGAAAGCTGATGAAGGAAAGAAGACCAATGCTAGGGTCTTCAGAATGGATGCAAAGGAAGCAGTACAGGATGACAATGTGATAACAGGTACTTTCCTCATAAATGATGTCTATGCAAGAGTACTCTTTGATTCAGGCACTGATAAATCATTTGTAGATAATAAGTTTTGCAAATTGCTAAATTTACCTATTAAAACCTTAAGTGTGAAGTATGAGATGGAATTAGCAGATGTCACCATAGAAACCGCCTCAACCATATTAGATGGATGTTTTATATCCATTAAGAACCACTCTTTTCCTTTGTCCCTACTTCCTTTGAAGTTAGCCGGTTTTGACATCGTATTAGGCATGGACTGGTTATCTCATAACCAGTCCCAGATTGTCTGCAATAAAACGCAAGTGGTGATCAAGACTCCATCTGGCGAACCACTTACCATTCAGGGAGATACCCGGTATGGACTGCCTGAGCAAGTGACTATGCTCAAGGCCTCTAAGTGTTTAAAGAAGGGTTGTGTCATCTACATGGCACAAATGACTATTGATGAGCCGAAACCCAAGATGGAAGACATCCCCGTCATTTCTGAATACCCTGAAGTTTTTCCTGAAGAACTACCTGGCTTACCACCAGATAGGCAAGTGGAATTCAGTATTGACATCATCCCTGGAGCAGCACCTGTTGCTAGAGCGCCTTACAGATTGGCACCAACAGAGATGAAGGAATTGAGAACGCAACTAGATGAATTGCTATCCAAAGGTTTCATTAGACCTAGTTAGTCTCCATGGGGAGCGCCAGTCCTGTTTGTCAAAAATATGGATGGATCGATGTGTCTGTGCATCGACTACCGTGAGCTTAATGAGGTCACTATAAAGAATAGGTATCCTTTGCCCAGGATCGACGATCTGTTCGATCAATTGCAAGGGGCAAGTTACTTCTCGAAGATTGACTTAAGGTCAGGATATCACCAACTGAAGGTTAGAGATGAAGACGTACACAAAACTGCATTTAGGACTCGTTATGGTCATTACGAGTTCCTAGTGATGCCTTTTGGGCTCACTAATGCACCTGCCGCATTCATGGATCTCATGAATCGCGTTTGCAAGCCGTACTTAGATAAATTCGTCATCGTCTTCATTGACGACATCCTCATCTACTCGAAGAACCAAGCTGACCATGAGAAACACCTTCGCTGTATTCTTAAACTTCTACATCATGAGAAACTCTACGCCAAATTTTCCAAGTGTGAATTTTGGCTTCGAGAGGTCCAATTCCTTGGACATATGGATAGTGAGCGTGGTATCCAAGTGGATCCCGCTAAGGTGGAAGCAGTTATGAACTGGCAAGAGCCGAAGACACCCACAGAAATTCACAGTTTCTTGGGATTGGCAGGATACTACAGACGCTTTATCGAAAATTTTTCAAGGATTGCTGCACCCCTAACTTCCTTAACTAGGAGGAAGATTAAGTTCGGCTGGGGACCTAAGCAGCAAGAATCTGTTGATATTCTGAAGCAAAAGTTGAGCAACGCTCCTGTACTAACATTGCCTGAAGGTACCGAAGAATTCGTAGTTTACAGCGATGCATCACACACTGGCATGGGGTGTGTGCTTATGCAAAAAGGAAAGGTTATTGCCTATGCTTCAAGACAGTTAAAGGTGCATGAAAAGAATTACACCACCCACGACTTGGAGTTGGGTGCCGTTGTATTTGCACTGAAACTATGGAGGCATTATTTATATGGTATCAAGTGTGTGATCTATTCTGATCACAAGAGCCTCCAGCACCTGTTTAATCAGAAGGATTTAAACATGAGGCAGCGCCGATGGATGGAGACTATGAATGATTATGATTGTGAAATCAGATACCATCCCGGCAAGGCGAATGTAGTCGCCGATGCCTTGAGTCGAAAGGAAAGGGTGAAACCCATCCGAATCAATGCCAAGAGCATTGAAATAAGGAATGGTTTGAATGAAAGGTTGTTAGCTGCACAGAAGGAAGCTGTGTTGGAAGCTAACTACCCTAATGAAATGCTAGGGGTAACTGAGGAGCAGTTATCTCTTGGCAAGGATGGAATTCTAAGATTAAATGGACGAATATGGGTTCCAGTGTATGGAGGACTTCGAGATGTCATCCTCCGGGAAGCCCACAGTTCTAAATACTCCGTTCATCCTGGAGCTGATAAGATGTACCAGGATCTGAAGGTAAATTTTTGGTGGATAGGCTTGAAGAAGTCTATAGCCACCTATGTAGCTAAATGCTTGACATGTGCGCAAGTAAAAGCTGAACATCAAAAGCCGTCAGGTTTGCTACAACAACCTGAACTTCCCACTTGGAAGTGGGAAATGGTGACGATGGATTTCATCACCAAGTTGCCCAAGACAAGGAAAGGAAATGATACGATATGGGTGATAGTTGATAGACTGACTAAGTCGGCACATTTCCTACCCATCAAGGAGACCTACAGCTCCGACATGTTAGCCCAACTGTACGTAGATAAGATTGTAGCTTTACATGGCGTACCTGTGTCTATTATCTCTGACAGGGATACTAGATACACGTCACATTTTTGGAAAAGCTTCCAACAATCTTTGGGCACGCGTTTAAATTTCAGTACGGCTTACCATCCTCAGACAGACGGACAGAGTGAGCGTACAATCCAAACGTTGAAAGACATGCTTCGTGCATGTGTGATCGATTTAGGTGGTAGTTGGGATAACCACCTACCGTTAATCGAGTTCTCATATAACAATAGCTACCATACCAGCATCAAGGCTGCGCCTTTCGAGGCCTTATACGGTAGAAAGTGTAGAACGCCAGTTTGTTGGGCGGAAGTTGGAGATGTCCAACTCTCAGGACCGGAAATAGTCTTTGAAACGACGGACAAGATTGTCCAGATTCGTGACCGCCTGAAAGCTGCCAGGGATAGGCAGAAAAGCTACGCGGGTTTAAAGCGTAAACCTTTCAACTTCGAGGTAGGCGACAAAGTGTTGCTTAAAGTGTCACCCTGGAAGGGAGTGATGCGATTTGGTAAGAAAGGCAAGTTAACCCCGAGATACATAGGACCATTCGAGGTCATCGAACGAGTCGGATCGGATGCCTATAAGTTAAACTTACCTGAAGAGCTCAGTGGCATTCATAATGTATTCCACATCTGCAATCTGAAGAAGTGTTTCGCTGATGAATCACTGGTCATACCACATACAGATGTGCACATAGAAGAGAGCTTGAAGTTTGTCGAAAAACCTGTGTCGATCGAAGATCGACAGGTTAAGAAGCTTCGAAGGAAGCATGTGCCTATTGTAAAGGTAAAATGGGATGCCCGTAGAGGCCCCGAGTATACGTGGGAGGTGGAGTCCACAATGAAAGAAAAGTACCCTCATTTGTTTCAGTAAATCTCTAGGTCGAGATTTCTTTTAAGGGGGTGAGGACGTAACACCTCGAAAATTCGTGTTCAATGAAATAACGACACGTGTCATGTAAGACAAAAGAGATATAAACCCAGATATAATTAAAGATGTATGACAGGATTTAAAAGTGTCGTCATGTTAATCTTACACCTCTGAACGACCTCATTATGAATCCCAAGACTAATAGACATCTGGTACATATACAAATCCGGTGATTTCTAGCAATAACTGATTCATAATTGCAAGGGTGGACTCCTACGAAGAAATGCACGGTAAACCTTCATTAACGGCATTTTCAAAAGGATTCAAGGAAACATGGCAAAATGGTAGGGTACATAACTATTCAAGACCCATAATAAGAGGCCCCATACTGTTAAATCATGTCCCAAATTTGAAACACACTAAGTTGCCCCTTCAAAGCCCGAAAGAACAAGAGTTTTTGCTTCTGATCAAGGTCTTACGGACCGTAAGACAACCCCTTACGTGTAACAACCCTCAGTAAAACCAATGCCCTCATAATATTTCCGACTCTCTAATATACTGTAAAATGTCTCAGTGTGTCATATATTACACCCCGTATGTGAAAACCGAGCCCTAGTTATGTTATAATTATAAAATAAATCAAAAATAAGAAATATAGGGCTGAGGCAGGCCGCGTAGAACCACCCCATCCTATTACGCGGGCGGTATCAAGGCTAGATTTGACTCCGCTGATTTCTTAAGTTAAAGCGGGCCGCGTGAAGGTTATGCTTAGTTAACGCGGGCCGCGACAGATCATGAAACGCGGATGCATCCGGTGCTAACACGTGTCGACATCGTGTCAAGTCTACAAGCTGACCCAGCTAAGCTACTGAGTTGACCGATGTTGACGCGGGCCGCGTAAGGGTCCCTTTGTCTTTTACGCGGGCCGTGACAGGACTCAATATCACAACTATATAAGAAGGCCATCAGTCTACGTTTTTCGTCGCTCACATTCTCAATTCTCAATCTAAATTCTGTAGAGAAGTTATAATACACGGGTATTATACCCCTAATTAGCGAGGTTCTGCTCCGTTGTAAGTATTATAACCCCAGTTTCATAATAGTTACGCTGCCCGATTGATTTAGGGTTCCGTAACAACTGTCGTGGTTCTGCCCGACGTAGTTGTTGGAATGCCGTCTCGGGGAGGGTATTATTAATAATTTCAAAGGGTTATGATACTAACCAATGTACATTTGTATAAATTATAGATTATATCCAGGAAACCCTTACGAAAAGCCTAAGACAGCAATGTAAGTTTATCCTCTTTTTGCTAATGTTTTTGGTAATGTTTTACCAAACCTTAAATGTTTTATTATGAAATTTAGCAGTGATTGAGTCTTTGTGGTTATTCAATTACTGCCGGTATGTTGGGGTTTTGTATACAAAATTTGTACTACTTGTGAGTAGTAAGTCTGGATGACAATACGTTACCATTGGACAATGAGTTAGCCAATGGGTAATATGACCCACAAGTCAGGATTGATAGTACCAAATGGAGTAATTGTGTAGACATAAACAATGTGATCGCTCTCAATACTGTTCACTGTGACTGTAAACTTGATTAAATTGGGATTCACTCACCAGTATTTCCCGCTGACAAATATTTTTAGAACATGTTTCAGGTAACCCAATGTGACAGCCAATTAGTAAAAAGCCAGCTGGAGAGCACTGAAGGCTTGGGAAAATGTGGCTATAAAAGTTACCTAATAAACGATGTTTTAAATTCAATAAAATAGGGTTTGTCCCTATAAATGTATTGTAATAAGAAACTTGGGTTTTGCTCATGTGTTTATTAATATCAAGTACGGTGGTTTTACTCTGATAAACATTTCCTAACTACGGTCCTGATGTAAATTCCGCTGCAAGACTAAATAAAACTGATACCACCGAAACTCTGAGATCGCGTCCGCCCGTTCCCGTGGATCAGGGATCGGGGGTTGTGACATAAGGTGGTATCAGAGCCTAGCCACTGGTCTGAGCCAAAGAAGTGTTCTGCTGACACTTAAATTTTAAATTTTATGTTAGGAAATAAATTATGGAAATACGTGCATAACTGTAATTATGTGTTATGTGTTATTTGACTATCTGTTAGTTTTCAGTATGAGTGATCAAGGACCATCAGATGTGAATCGTCAGTTATCTGATTCACCTAGGAGTGAAGGTACATCATCACAGCCTGCCCTTTCAGGGTATACTGCTGATTAGGAAGATGGAATATTTGCTTTTAGAGCTCAATCTGAAGAACCATTTCCTACTAAGAAACGAGGATGGTTCAGTAAAGAAGCTTTTGCTCGTAGGAAAAGAATGCGAAAATTGCAACAGCAAAGGGCTTTAGCAGCTATTAAGCGAGAGACAGATGCCCATACTCAAGATATGCTTAATAGAAGATTAGCAAATTTCCATATCTTAGCTACGACTGCTGCTGACCCAAGTCTGGAACAATTAGTAGCCCCACAACCACAAAACCCAGAACAACCCATGGAGATAGAAAATCAGGAAAACCAAGTGGAGATGCATGACTTTAACCCAGAAGAAATCCCTAGGGTGCCTGCACCAAACCCACTAGACCCGAATTACGACCCCTGGTGGGACGATAATGGGGACTTTGTGCAACGTTACCCTATCCAGGATTATCCACCCATACAGAACATAGAAGCCTACCCAGGTATGGACCCTTTGGATCCCTATTACCATGATAATTATATTAGGGAGATTTTAGAGGATCCTTACCAATTTCAGGAATTGTCACCCCCATATCAGGAACCTGTACCCCAGATTCCAAACCCAGTCCTAGAACCTGCACCCCCAATGAGTGCAGAAAACGTCCAAGAACTTAGGACTTTCAGGGAGGAAATATTAGAAAGCAGTGAGAGAATGCGTCCGGTGGGAGAACGTCTCGTATGGAAATACGATGAACGTAATATGGATTTTTGGATAAATCCATATCCGTGAATGTTAGAATGGAGGAAGTGGTAGTAATAATAATATAATATAATAAAATAAAATAAAAGATGTATGTATGGATGCATATTACTATTTTATTTCTGTTGGTATTGTAATCTTTATTTCTGTACTAGTGTGTAATAGACGCATAGTATATGAAAAGAGTAAAGGTAGCAATGATCTACGTTTTTGGCTAGATTGCGTATAATGTGAGTAACTATATTAAAATATTATTTGTGATATTAATATGGGATAAATGTTTAAAATTCAGATGGCCGACCAAGGAAATCAAGTCAATTTGGATAATAACCCGGAAATCCAGAATATTATTATTCAGAATGACAATAATCTGAATAATGAGAACCCAAACAACAATAACAACGGAAACCAAGTGGATAATAGTGCTATCCAACATATAGTAGCACAGGGAATTATAGATGCTATGCCATTTATACTACAAACTGTTAAGGATGCTGATAATAAAAGTAAGCATAGCAGTAAGCGACCAATTGAACCAGAAAACAGTGTGAACAATGGACCGGTACTTCAAATGCCTATTCCCAAAAGAAGAAGAACCATGCCTTATGGTTGTTCTTATAAAGAATTCTGGTCTTGTAAACCAATGGAATTCTCAGGCAATGAAGGGGCCATTGCAACCTTACGCTGGATAGAAAAGACTGAGGCAGTCTTAAGGATAAGCAAATGTGCTGAAGAAGATAGAATACTTTTTGCTTCTAATCTATTTAAGAATGCAGCACTAGAATGGTGGAACACTATCCTCCAGACGAGAGGAAGTGATCAAACCTATAATATGGAATGGGAAGAATTTAAGAATAAGGTAGAAAGGAAATTCTGCCCACCCAATGAGAAGGAACATATAGCTAACAAATTCTTAAACCTTAGAATGACTGGTGTGGATAGTAAAGGGTACACTAAGTTATTCTTCGAATATGCTAGGATAGTGCCAACTCTTGCTTCACCAGAACCAGTGTTAATTTCCCGTTATATTTGGGGATTAATTGGGGAAATTAGACACATAGTCAAGGCAGCTAGACCTCAAACCATAGAAGAAGCTGTAGAATTAACAAATACCTTGACTGATGAATTAGTTCGTACTAGAGAAGAGGATCAGAGGAGGAACTTAACTCAAAGGCTTACACAAGAATTTCGTTCCGGAAATTAAAATCGTAGGAATATGGGTTCTACCTCTGCAACATACTGCAAGGTCTGCAAGAAAAGGCATTCAGGAAAATGCTCAATTCTCTGCAATCATCGTAAGATGCCAGGGCATAAGGAAGAAAATTGCAGAAGGAAAATCAGTAATGGATTATGTTACAACTGTGGAGAAAAAGGTCATATCAGGCCAAATTGTCCAAAATTAGCTCCAGCCACAGACAACAAGAATACTAGAAATGCTAGAGCATTTGTTCTGACTGCAGAAGAAGCCAAGATGATCCCAGATGTCATAGCTGGTACGTTTTTAGTTAATGATATTTTTGCTAAAGTATTATTTGACTCTGGTGCAAACCAAAGTTTTATTAATACATCGTTTTGCAAAATTTTAAATCAGTCAATAACTAAACTACCACAAGAATGTTTAGTAGAAACAGCTAATGGAGGAACCATTAAGATTTCTGAAATCTTGCAGGGAGCAAGAATAGAAATTTTAAATCAGAAATTTATAGCAAATCTGTATCCCATGAATCTAGTAGGATTTGATGTTGTTTTAGGAATGGATTGGTTAATAGCCAATAAAGCCAATATTGTATGTGATCAAAAGTTAATTCACCACAAGGTAAAAAGATCACAATTAAAGGAGATAAGCCTTCTAGGTCCACTAAATTCATTTCTGTGATGAAAACTGCAAGTTGTATAAGAAAAGGTTCTATAGTGTATTTGATTTCTATAATCACTAACACTAAAGGAAAAGAACTAAAAGATATTCCAGTAGTATCTCAGTTTTCAGATGTCTTTCCAGAAGAATTACCAGGACTACCTTCGGATAGAGAAGTTGAATTCAGAATCCATTTAATACCAGGAACATCACCGATTGCCAAAGCACCTTACCGTTTGGCACCTGCAGAAATGCAAGAATTGAAGAAACAATTAGATGAATTGTTGGAAAAAAGGATTTATACAACCAAGTTCGTCGCCATGGGGAGCGCCGATATTGTTTGTTAAAAAGAAGGACGGATCAATGCGTATGTGCATTGACTACCGTGAATTAAACAAAGTCACGATTAAGAATCGGTACCCATTACCGAGAATCGATGATCTGTTTGATCAACTACAAGAAGCTCGATTTTTCTCCAAGATCGATTTAAGATCAGGATATCATCAATTAAAGGTACAGGAAGAGGATATTCCTAAAACCGCTTTTAGAACAAGGTATGGTCATTATGAATTTACTGTCATGCCATTTGGTTTAACCAATGCCCCAGCTGCATTTATGGACATGATGAACCGAATATGTAAGCCATATTTGGATAAATTCATAATTGTATTCATAGATGATATTCTAATTTACTCTAAGAGTAAAGGAGATCATGCAAGACATTTGCACGCACTTTTAAGTCTGTTAAGAAAGGAAAAACTTTATGCTAAGTTTTCTAAGTGTGAATTTTGGTTAGAACAGGTACAATTCCTTGGACACCTAGTCAATCATGAAGGAATTCATGTAGATCCAACAAAGATCGAGGCAATTACGAAATGGAAAACCCCTGAGTCACCAACTGAGGTTAGAAGTTTCTTAGGATTGGCTGGTTATTATAGAAAATTTATTAAAGATTTCTCTAGAATAGCCATTCCCTTAACTAAGCTAACTTGTAAATCTGTTAAGTTTGAATGGGGATTAAAACAAGAAGAAGCATTTAAAATCCTTAAGCAAAGATTAACCCATACACCTATACTAGCATTACCAGAGGGAACTGGAGATTTTGTAGTCTGTTGTGATGCTTCTAGATTAGGTTATGGATGTATATTGATGCAATGCCAAAAGGTTATAGCTTACTCATCTAGACAACTTAAGAATCATGAAGAGAATTATTCAACCCATGATTTAGAGTTAGGAGCCATAATTTTTGCTCTTAAGATTTGGAGACATTACCTTTATGGTAGTAAGTTTACTATATTCACTGATCATAAGAGTTTAAGGTATATTTTTCAACAGAAGGAGTTGAATATGAGGCAAAGACGCTGGATGGAATTTCTTAGTGACTATGATTGTAATATCCAGTATCATGAAGGAAAAGCAAATGTAGTGGCAGATGCTTTAAGTCGAAAGTATCATGAAAAGCAAAAAAGGGTACGTTCTCTTAAATTAAATCTGCAAGTAGATTTAAATGATCAAATAAGAGAAGCACAAGAATCAGTAATCAAGGATGATTCTGAAAAATTAAAAGGTATGCTAAAAGAATTGGAATAAGGAATAGATGGAAATTGGAGATTCCATAAAAAGAGAATGTGGATACCTAAATTAGGAAACCTGCGTAACCGTATATTAGAAGAAGCCCATAAGTCTAAATATACGATGCATCCAGGAAGTGATAAAATGTACCAGGATTTAAGGAAAAAATTCTGCTGGATAGGAATGAAAAAGGACATAGCAGTCTATGTTTCTAAATGTTTAACTTGTTCACAAGTTAAAGCTGAACACCAGAAACCCTCAGGTTTGTTGCAAAAATTAGAAATGCCGGTGTGGAAATGGGAATTAATAACAATGGATTTTGTTACTAAATTACCCAAAACTAGGAAAGGAAATGATACAATCTGGGTGATTGTAGATAGACTAACCAAGTCAGCTCATTTTCTACCAATGAAGGAAACAATTAGTATGGAACAATTATCTAAATTGTATGTAAATGAAATTGTTTCTTTACATGGTATTCCTTTATCAATTGTTTCTGACAGAGATAGTCGATTTACATCTCATTTTTGGTCAAGTTTCCAAAAGGCAATGGGAACCAAGTTAAAACTAAGCACGGCTTATCACCCTCAAACGGATGGACAAAGTGAAAGAACAATTCAAACCATGGAAGATATGCTTAGAGCTTGTGTAATTGACTTTGGAGGTAATTGGGACGATCACTTACCTTTAATAGAATTTTCTTATAATAATAGTTATCACACAAGTATCAATGCCGCACCATTTGAAGCACTTTATGGACGAAAGTGTCGAACCCCAGTCTGTTGGGCAGAAATTGGGGAAAAGCAACTATCTGGACCTGAAATAGTACAGGAAACAACCGACAAAATTATTCAAGTCAAGGAACGACTGAAAGCAACACGTGGTCGACAAAAGAGTTATGCTGATAACCGATGCAAACCCTTGGAATTTCAAGTAGGAGATAAAGTATTGTTAAAAGTCTCTCCTTGGAAAGGAGTAGTAAGATTCATCAAACGAGGGAAGTTAAGTCCCAGGTATGTTGGACCTTTTAAGATTATTAGAAGAATAGGACCTGTAGCCTATCCGCTACAACTGCCAGAGGAAATGGCAGGAATACATGACGTATTTCATGTATCTAATCTTAAAAAGTGTTTATCTGATGAATCATTGATAGTACCTCTTAAAGATATAGAGGTAAATGAACAACTCAAGTTTGTAGAAAGACCTCTACAAATTGAAGACAGGAAAGTCAAGAATCTCAAGCATAAAAGACTAGTTCTAGTCAAAGTAAAGTGGGACTCTAAAAGAGGACCTGAGTACACATGGGAACTCGACTCAGAAATGAAAAGAAAATATCCACATTTGTTTCAGTAGATCTCGAGGACGAGCTTAAAACAAGGTGGGGAGAATGTAACAACCCTCGGTAAAACCAATGCCCTCATAATATTTCCGACTCTCTAATATACTGTAAAATGTCTCAGTGTGTCATATATTACACCCCGTATATGAAAACCGAGCCCTAGTTATGTTATAATTATAAAATAAATAAAAAATAAGAAATATAGGGCTGAGGCGGGCCGCGTAGAACCACCCCATCCTATTACGCGGGCGGTATCAAGGCTAGATTTGACTCCGCTTATTTCTTAAGTTAAAGCGGGCTGCGTAAAGGTTATGCTTAGTTAACGTGGGCCGCGATAGATCATGAAACGCGGATGCATCCGGTGCTGACACGTGTCGACATCGTGTCAAGTCTACAAGCTGACCCAGCTAAGCTACTGAGTTGACCGATGTTGACGCGGGCCGCGTAAGGGTCCCTTGTCTTTTACGCGGGCCGCGACAGGACTCAATATCACAACTATATAAGAAGGCCATCAGTCTACGTTTTTCGTCGCTCACATTCTCAATTCTCAATCTAAATTCTGTAGAGAAGTTATAATACACAGGTATTATACCCCTAATTAGCGAGGTTTTGCTCTGTTGTAAGTATTATAACCCCAGTTTCATAATAGTTACGCTGCCCGATTGATTTAGGGTTCCGTAACAACTGTCGTGGTTCTGCCCGACGTAGTTGTTGGAATGCCGTCTCGGGGAGGGTATTATTAATAATTTCAAAGGGTTATGATACTAACCAATGTACATTTGTATAAATTATAGATTATATCCAGGAAACCCTTACGAAAAGCCTAAGACAGCAATGTGAGTTTATCCTCTTTTTGCTAATGTTTTTGGTAATGTTTTACCAAACCTTAAATGTTTTACTATGAAATTTAGCAGTGATTGAGTCTTTGTGGTTATTCAATTACTGCTGGTATGTTGGGGTTTTGTATACAAAATTTGTACTACTTGTGAGTAGTAAGTCTGGATGACAATACGTTACCATTGGACAATGAGTTAGCCAATGGGTAATATGACCCACAAGTCAGGATTGATAGTACCAAATGGAGTAATTGTGTAGACATAAACAATGTGATCGCTCTCAATACTGTTCACTGTGACTTTAAACTTGATTAAATTGGGATTCACTCACCAGTATTTCCCGCTGACAAATATTTTTAAAACATATTTCAGGTAACCCAATGTGACAGCCAATTAGTAAAAAGCCAGCTGGAGAGCACTGAAGGATTGGGAAAATGTGGCTATAAAAGTTACCTAATAAACGATGTTTTAAATTCAATAAAATAGGGTTTGTCCCTATAAATGTATTGTAATAAGAAACTTGGGTTTTGCCCATGTGTTTATTAATATCAAGTACGGTGGTTTTACTCTGATAAACATTTCCTAACTACGGTCCTGATGTAAATTCCGCTGCAAGACTAAATAAAACTGATACCACCGAAACTCTGAGATCGCGTCCGCCCGTTCCCGGGGATCAGGGATCGGGGGTTGTGACATTACGGTCCGTAAGGGTGGCCCAGCGACTGAAAATTCGGCTGTTGTCTGTTTTAAGCTTGTAACCGACTTATAATCGATTTTCCACATCTTTGGACGACCCCTACTTGCTTTTTAGACCACTAGGACACTTGTGGGTGATCAGGGGCACATGATAGACTTGTTTGTCAACAATCTATGAGATTTTAAGCACTATATAAAGGGCCAAAGTTGCAACCATTTGATCACACGTCACTTCTGCATTTCTGATCATTTCTAGAGCTCCAAAGCAGACTCAAGTGATCACTAATCGTGCATAGGACTTCAGTAAGTATGCTTAGCCTTTCTTAGTTGAGTTTTTACTTAGTTTTAGCTTAAAAGTCAAACCGTCGTAATTAACAGTTGACTTAGCGATTAATCATTGATGGCCCAGTGATTAGTCGAATTGAAAGTAGTTATAAGTTGATAATTATGTGGGCAATAAACCCTTATAAGGGCACCCTCTGATTCCCACTCTAACTAGGTCAAATGTCGGGTCAAACTTGTTATTAAAAAGTCAACAGAATGCTTAATTTCCAATTTATGCATAATTAGCAATGTAGAACCCATACAACCTGTTTGATCATTAATATAACTTGGTAATTAATGTAAGAACATGTCTAAACATGTTCAACCCGACAATTTTCAGTAAAGACCCGGTTCGGAACCGAAAGTCGCATAATTTGACTTTTGCTTTGACTTTCAGTTCTAACCCGTTTAAGCGTGTTTTAGAAATGCCTTAGAGCTTTAATTGGACTAGGTTACATGCTAGTATAACCCTGTGTGATTATACACCATGGTTCATTAGTTATCCGATTAATATGCATGATTCCGTTAATTGCTCATATGTTGACCATTATGCCCTTTTCACCATAAAACGTGATTTTTAAAAATGTAAAAGAGTAGAAACCTTAGTTACTGAATTATAAACTTGCACCCAAAATTTGACATCAGTTTGAGGTGTAGATTGAGAGTTATGCTCATTAGCGTAATTAGAAAGCTTCTTTAGCGATTAAACGGCATAATTAGCATATAGCCTATTTAAACCCACTTTTTGATATCAAACTCTTTACCCACTGATGTAATATATTATTTTGGGATTTTTGAAGATTTTTAATTAATTTTAGGCTGAGCATAACTTAGAGTTATAAGCTTAATTCGTTAATTGTCGGTTTTGCCCTTTTGGGCTATAAAATGAGTTTTACATATCTTTTTGACCCCAAACCTTTTGCTACTAATTTCATATGATAAATACATTATTTTAAACCTTCTGGAATAATAAAAATATCAGATTTCTATATAGAACCCGGAAACGGCTTCTAATCGCCTAATTAAGCGTTTTTAACGCATAGTATGTACTAAAATTATTTTAAACATACAAGGGTTGATACCTACTGATATTTTAGGTAAATTATAATATTTTAACAGTAAGCAAAAGTTGTTTAACTCAGACTTCAGTTTTGAGCTTTTCGGCTTATGTGAAATTACCAAAATGCCCCTACGGTGCATAGTTTGGTTATAATTAATAAATTTCACATATATGCCATACCCTACTGTTATAACTTAGTAAATTAAGTATTTTTACTAATGATATCAGACCTGTAACTCAGGAAAATACTTAAACTCTTTAATAACCTTAAAAATGACCAAAATGCCCCTACGGGGCATAGTTTGTGTTTAAATTCGTTTCGGGCATAATAAAAGATATCTTACTGATGTAACAACATATTTAAGGCATATTAACTTAGGAAACCTGCATATGGCTCTTACGGTTACCCCTTACGCTTCTTGCGCGTTCGTTTCGGTTTATGTAACTAGTTTGCATAAATTAGCCGAAACGGGTCAAACCTTATCGTTTTTATCTGAAAATCCAGAATGTGTATAATATACCCATATTAAGCAAGTCTTCAAACTTGTCGGGTCTAAATCACATTCTATTCCGGTCTTCGCTTAAATCGTGCGTACGAACCGTATCTTTAAAATTAACCGGTCTAAGTTTAGGCTTAATTAAAGACCCGTTAGGATTCTAATAGGTTATTATAAACCTTCGTTCCAGAATAGGAGGACCAGTAAAAGCTACTTGCATTTGCTGTTTGTGAATTATACTTGCAAAGGTAAATACTTTTAACTTATTTTCCCTTATACGGGCTTGGGGTACGGTATATAAAATACCGCTTGGTCTGGCATTCGACCTTAATCGATTGGTGGTTAAGTATTATCGAGATGACCCGTTTAAATATGTTTTGTTTGCTTAACGCCTTTGGGGGGTTAATGACCATGTCCCGGATATCCTTGGCATCATTTTACGAAATGGCCACGACCTAAGCGCGGGGTGTAGGCGTACACCCGTCAGTGCATAAATGAATAATGTGGTGTGTCTATTGATCTTTAACCCGGCACGAACCGGGCTACTGAACGCATAAGGAACATGTAATCCTTTTACAAGTTTATACATTTAAATAATTATCCCAAGTTATAAAAATATTTGTGCCACGTGCATCCAAATCAATTTTTAATCATTTTTAAAATGAGTCAGTTGATTGTATTTACCAGTGTAAACTGACGTATTTTCCCAAAAAGATTAAGTGCAGGTACTACGCGAACTAGGCTGGCTACTCCTAGCATCAATAAAGAGTCTCGCAAGCTTAAGATGCCTAAAGTCTGTTGAACTATTGTTTCCATTTTTTGATCCTTCTGTGGATAAACTTTCGACTGTTGTGATACTTGATATTACAATTTATTAAAGTTGAAATATATCTTTCATTTGCTACCGCTGTGCATTTAAATATTGTGTTGTTTGACTATTATGTTGCCAACCAAGTCACGATACTCCCCCACCGGGCCCACCGGTAAAACGTGGAAAGTCGGGGTGTGACACCGCGATACGTCATCTTGATTTTGATCGCTTCACTTTTTTGTGTTTCTTATCTTCTCCTCGATTTCTTAACAGGTAGTTTGTTTATTGATATGTGCAATTTGTATGAAATTACAATCTACAACAAAAAATGAATTCCATAGATGTCTCTCTTCCGTTCACCATCTTTAACTGAAGATGACACCGGCAAGTGAAAGACTCGCATGAATATCCAAACCGGCCTCCATCGGAGTAGGAGCCGATGCTAATGAGAACTCAATTTATTCTCTACCAAGGACTGTGGTGATGGGAATCATTAGAACTACGAGTGCGATTGCGAATTGTAGTGCGCTATCGTAAGCCATTGTATCAGCAGTTGGAGAGATCAGTAATAATCGGTGACATTAGAGAGAAAGAGAGAGAGGGTGTTTGGAATGTTGCAAATGGAGATGTGAGTGAGGGTCTGTTTATAAACAATGGTTGGCTCTAACGGTCGAAAATGTGAACATTAGAACATGACGGTTTGGGATTGTTAATTTGTAACGATGCAATTTATCGATTAATAAAATGTAAATCAAATTGATACCGACGACAACACATGGAAGAAGAGCATCCTTGTCCATCGTAATATGAATTGGATGATGTTGGTGGTAGGTGGGGGTAGTGGTTGGTTGGAGAAGAAAGTGGAAGGGTACGTGTAATTTCATACATAAACTAACACAAAGTTAACGGTGTTATGATGCAAGGAAGTAAAGTGTAAAAAGATCAAACTTTAGGAATAAGAGGCGTTAAGGTGAAGAAAACGTATTAATTAGAGTAAACCACATGGATGAAAGCTATAATTTACATTTAAGTAATTTATTCTATAGTTTCCTAAATAAGTGTTGTCCCATCACACTTCTTGCCCGCCAACTACTATATTATATCACCAACCTAGAATTTTCTCTAAAGTAAAAGGAAAGTGTGTACTAGCAATGTAAGGTTTCAACATTTCACATTTGATTCCTTGATATTTCTTTGAATTTTCTTGAAGCTCACTTTTGAATTATATTTTTTAACATTATTTCATCATTATAACATTTCAAAGTATAAAATCATGATCAACTTCGTAAGTAACTTAAACCATATTTGTATACTTGCAGACATGAGTTCATCTCGTAGGAATCGTTATACTAGTTTTTTTATAATCCTATAATTCTAACTGAAAATATTTATACCTTTTACGGTTTCACTTTAAAATTGATGACTGATTTTTATACCAAGTCACATGCAATCTCAATTAACACCATAACAGTTAAATTGATATTCGCACAAGTTTTGTATTGTTATTTCATGAATTACATTTTCATGTATATTGTAATAAGAAATTATATTAAAGAAAAAAAGTGTTAATAATGTGTTGATGCTAAATACATCTAACCAATGAGTGAATGTCTATCTTTTATTTTGCAATCTGTTTTATAATATATATTGTTGGGATGAGCATTTCGGTACCAATATGGTATTCAATTTTTGACGTTTTTGGATCGTTACTTTCGGTTCGATACAATATCTGTATTTTTCCAATTTTTAGCTTCAAATATTGTACCGTAATGGTACCCAACTTTGACAATTTCTAGATGGATATTTTCGATACCGGTACCGATCTCATCTCAAACATATAGTTGGTAAATAGAGAAAATGAATAATAAGCAAAGTAAGGGCACTTGAAATTGAAGTGGAGCTTCCTGTCTTTGACGAGTTAATTTGTTTGGCATAACAAAAAATGTTGGGTCCCTTTAAGAATAAAAAGTCTTATCGCTTTCAAAATATTAGTGTAACCAATTTAGGGGTGTGAATTTCTTACACAACCGGAAAACCCGACACGAACCTAACACGAAATTCGAGGGTTTAGGTTTAGTCTACACGGGTTCGGGTCAGTTTCAAGTTAAACCCGCGAACCCGTTTAGGTTAACGGGTCAGGTTCGGGTCAACCTGGTTGGGTTGGCGGGTTAACCCGTTTAACACATTTATACTATATTATATTTCTTTACAATATATTTTATGTCATAAATTAAATGGGGTGTGTATTTTATGCCATGATTATAACTTAAAAAGAGAAATTAACATAGATATTATAATTTAAATATGATATTATTATATACATTTGTGTTTTTAAGTAAACTAGATTTTTTACCCGCCCCGCGTTGCGGGGCGAAAAACTTTTAGGTAATTCGAATACGATATGTTTTATTATATGACGATAACTAAAAATAATTAAAAAAAAAACCATTCAGCAATGTGTCAACAAAATAGACGCGGCTACAACAGGTTAAGAACTTACGGCGCCAACCCGTTAGTCAAAAAACCCCTTCGAGTATTCCTTTTACTCTCGAGTCGAACCCAATGAACCCATTTTCATCCGACCATTGATCTATTTCTTTTATTCTACTTCCACCTTTCACTACAAAAAAAACGCCATTACACGATACGATTAACACCAAATGAAGAATTGGAAAATAATATTATCTTGAACAGCCAAGTTGATCATCTTTCAAACAAAAATCCATTCTAGCTTGCTGATGCTAATATATGGTTATATACCCACTTCCATCCATTAAAAAGGTTAGTTGAGTTGTAAGAAAAGATAATAAACTTGATAATCGTAATGAAAAGTAACAAATCTTTGCTTGTATGGACCTATGTATAATATCAAAGTAGCATTACAGAATTTACTAAAAACCAATAAAAATGCAAACTGAAGTTAAGGAAAAAAACTATAGCAACGAATGTGTTTGATAAATTATTCAAGCAAGAATTCTTATAAATCCACAACTTAAAATAATTCTAGCAGTTCATGGATTGCTATTAACAATTTAGTTTAGCACCATCTAAAGCACTTCCAAGCTTAATCTTTCAAACAACTCTAACCCAATAAGATGATATGACATGCACTTACCGCAGAATACTGGTATAGATGGTGTGGGTACACACCATAGCAGCTCTGACCAGTGGCGTAACTTCCGCGTTCATCTGTGGGTAGAAAGCGACGGCTACACCTGCAGCAATAATCATGCCAGGCATCAGCTACCCAGCAATTGAACCACCATATGAACAAACTATGGATAATTACCTTGGCTTTTTTTAATTCTCATCTTGATTTGCTTTGAAGCTAATTTTCTAACAAACCACAACCAAGTCAATTTCTTTGGTAGTGTTGAAAAAAACAAATGGGTCAAACATATAATTAAAATTAATAGTTTTTATTCATGAGAAAATGGAATGATCTAGTTGAGCTATTTCGTTAACATTCTTTTTCTCGCAACTCTCTTTGTTTTACATTAGCGTGGGGTTTGGTCACTGGATATGGGTCACAGGTGAGCGGTTCATAGAATCGAATATAAAGTCGGGTCGCGGGTTTGAACGCGTCAAAGTAGCAGGTGTTTTAGACTTGTAATTTTTTGATTTATGTTTTGTTGGGCTAATCGGGTTTACACACTGGGTATGGGTCACGGGTAAGCGGGGTCTAAAGTCTAATAGAAAGTCAGGTCGCGACACGCACGGACACACCAACAATGTGTATTATTATGAGTACATAGAAATTTTGTTATTAGTGTGTTTTTCTAACAGTGAGTGTGAGTAAAAGCATACAATAACAATGTGTATTTCTATAAGCATGTTTAATGCGCTAACTGCAATTTCCTCAAATTTTGAGACACAAAACGCACCTTCCATAATAAAAACACATTCAATTGCATAACACCAGACTACCCGTACTCATTTTAGGTGAACTAAAACTCTCTTTTTCCACTTAGGCAGACCGGACCTGAAAATTATTGACTTTTCGGTTACATTCTCTAGCTTAATGACAGGTAATTGACCAAAAAAAAAGTTCTAAGAGCACTTCACTTTTTAGGCTTATCAAACATGCATACTTAAGCCCACTTCAATTTATAAACCCCACGTCTTAAATATACACTAAACAAAAGTCAGCAATCGAATCCTACCTATCGGAATAAGATCCAAACCAGTTTAAAACTAAAGCAAAAGAAGTAGATTTACCCCTAAAAAGTGCTCTTAAAACAATTTAATTGAAGCAAAAGAGCACACATTCAAGTATGGAAAAAGTACATTTACCCCTCAAAGTGCTTCAAAACAACTCAGTCTAACCTCATGAAATCACAGATGAACAGGTTTCAAATTAAAGCAAAAGAGCACACATTCAATAATTCCAGGTCACAAACCCAACCAACATTCAATAAACAATAAATCAAGCATTCTGGAACATGAAAGAACACATACATGCAGAACAACTTAACACCTGCACCTGCAAATCCTGTCTGCGGCAACTAAGGAAGAAATCAGAACAACTGTTAAACACACAAACAAAATCGGAGATGAAAAACACTTGAAACAAAATCCTAAAAGGAGAAAATAAAAGCCTGAATACCAAATCCCATCAAGAATTCCCAATTCCCTTACCAACGGTAGCCGATAAGACTATGGGGCATGGGTTGGCTGAAAACGCCCAAGCCACCACCCCGGGGGCGTGGGTTGGGGCGTGGTCCAAGGGGCGCCGGGGCGGGAGTTTGAAGCCGGGCGTGGGGCGGGCTAGTGATCCTATGTGGCGGGCTCCTATTCGCTTTTTTTTTTTTAATAAACTGCCAAGCCACGCCCCAACCCAAGCCCCGCCATACCCCACGGCCACGTCACTCACCGGTGGGGGGGCTCAAACTCCACGTGTCAACTCATGCCCCCAACCCAAGCCACACCATACCCCACGGTCTAATGCAAGCCCTAAAATTTTAACAGTACGATTGTACATTTGTTGCTCAGATCACCACCTCACTGTACACTTGTAACGCTAAAAACGTTTAAACCCCATCGTCTCTCCTCCGGCCGTCGTTTGTCTTCCTTCCTTCTCTTCTCCGATCTCTCTCCTCCGGCTGTCGTTGGCATCTTTCTCTCGCTCTAAGGCGGTGGAGTCCTCCCTGCACCAACATCTCTCTCTCTCTATCGCATACGTGAGATGAAGGAAAGATAGCAGGATGTGGATAATGAAAGCAAGCAAACCTGCTGCAACATTTGAACCTGATCACATGCTAATCCTGCCCTCAAGGTTATCTTCTAATCACTTTCTTGCCCGATACCATCATCATCGGTCCTTGAACCTTCAAGAAAACCAAACTTACAGCCGTAAGCTTGCTGGAAACCTAGTTGATGTTGGTTACAGGCCCCTTAAACCTCACACAAAACACACACTCACAACTCTTGTAAAGAATGAAATGTGTTGATAAAATTATCTGCAGCAAATATTGAAGAGGAAAGCTTCTGTGTGTATTTGATAAACAAAAAGAGGTTATAATATTCATTAAACAAAAGCCAATATATAGCCATACAATACGTGCGAATATAAAAGGAATAAACTAATATTCTACCCTAAAGAGTTGGTACATGGGTTGACCTATTCTAAACCCAACGTGCACCTTCATAATGTTCGGTAAAACCCTTTACCAAATCAAAGTAAACATGCAGCCAGTATCGAGAAGATTTCTCACGTCTAAAACAACCATAATTGACTCTTTTACCCGACACCTGCTGCTCCAATTTGAAACCGCAACCCGTGAACCGATAACGCACCGACCCGTGACCCGTAAACAAACCCGATTAATCCAACATTCACCCCCTTAATCGGTGTTTGTTCGAACCGTTCACTGTAGCACCGAATCACCTCGGTTTCGAATCACTATGACATCTAACGGACACCCGATCTTCACCTCAATCACGTCCAATGTCTCGGTTCAACCCGAATAAAACTCTCTACACTTGTAACATCTCACATGGCATTACGTTGGAAACCGTTCACTAACATCACGACTTTTTCACGGATCAACGACCTCTCCCCAGTCACATCCAAAGCCACCCGATTGAACTCCAACGCCATAATGTCACCGTGTTTTCTCCATTCTTTACCTTTTTCCGATCACCTTTGTTCAAGAGGCTCTCCACCGACAAAGAAAACAAGCCACCCGCTTCTTCCGTTTTCTCACCTTGCCAAACGAGACGAATCTAAGGCCACCTGCTTTGACGGATCCCTTACGCCCGTTTTTCACGCAACACGCCGGTCTCCTCTTATCACGAAACAACATGATCAAGGCACCATCATAACACTACCGCTGTTGTCACTGGTTATACACCCGCTGCGCAAACCCGCAACCATCAACCAAAACAACCACGTTCTTCCTCCTTTCATCACCACTAACAGCCACGGAACACAAGTGTTTATCACCGGTCACCCCGTCGTCTTAACCGGTACGTCTACCACAACAACGGCCTACCGAAAACACCATAACGCCTCCGTCTTCTGCTGTTAATCAACCCCGAAACAACACCTTTTACGCCTGCTCTCCTGCTGCGTTTGCCCCGCAGCGACGGGCTAAACCGTTTTCACGAGACCGACTCTCAAAACGGCTACACCGTCTTCTTCACGAGAACTAGGCTCTGATACCAAATGTTGGTTACAGGCCCCTTAAACCTCACACAAAACACACACTCACAACTCTTGTAAAGAATGAAATGTGTTGATAAAATTATCTGCAGCAAATATTGAAGAGGAAAGCTTCTGTGTGTATTTGATAAACAAAAAGAGGTTATAATATTCATTAAACAAAAGCCAATATATAGCCATACAATACGTGCGAATATAAAAGGAATAAACTAATATTCTACCCTAAAGAGTTGGTACATGGGTTGACCTATTCTAAACCCAACGTGCACCTTCATAATGTTCGGTAAAACCCTTTACCAAATCAAAGTAAACATGCAGCCAGTATCGAGAAGATTTCTCACGTCTAAAACAACCATAATTGACTCTTTTACCCGACACCTGCTGCTCCAATTTGAAACCGCAACCCGTGAACCGATAACGCACCGACCCGTGACCCGTAAACAAACCCGATTAATCCAACAGTTGAGTGACCGGAGTTCGTTTCTGAAGTCACGGCCATCCCTATAACCAGAACCTCCATCATTGCTTTCTTAATCGTCATTACCTTCAGTTGAACGGCGCCCGGAACCCTGGAACCTAGCCCACCCGATAGCGATTCTGATAAAGAAAAGACTGCTGATACCATGTTTCATGGCGGAACCCTAACCGCCGCCGCCGCTAACCACTGGAACTTTTCGCAGCCATCTCCGTCATCGTCTCCCTTATCTCACATCTTTCTCGTTCTGTCTCACTCGTTCTGTCTCAGTTGTATATGGGCAATAAGATGGTTGGTGATTGAGGATCGGCGTGTTGTTGATGAAAACCCAAAATAACATGAAATACCAAAATAACCCCTTTTTACTGTTCAAATCGTTCGTTTATTAATATATAGGGTAATTTTAATTTTAATATATTAATTTCTGAAGAAAAAATCGGGTTGAACGGGTCGTGTTCGGGTCAACCCACGGAACTTCGGTTCGGGTTCTTATGTATGATACGATTTTCGGGTTCGGGTCGGGTTTGTGTAAAATTTTCGGGTTCGGGTCGGGTTGAACCCGCCAACCCGCGAACACGACCCGTTTAGCACCCCTAAAGCTAGGCATGTAAACGAATCGAACGTTCATGAACTGTTCGTGAACTTGTTCGGCGGGAAGTTCGTTTATGTTCGTTTATTTAATAAACGAACGAACACGAACAAAAAAGTTTGTTCGTTTAATTAAATGAACGAACATGAACACACCTCGTGTTCGTTCATTAATGTTCGTTCGTGAACGTTCGTTTATGTTCGTTCATTTATGTTCGTGAACGTTCGTTTATGTTCGTTTAAATTCTAGTAAATACATAAATAGTTATATTTAAATGAATATTAGCTTTTCTAAGTACTTATATAAATATAACTAATTAGTAATTAAATTTTCTAGTGAGAAAAATGAAATTTTAAACTTTTTCTTATATCGTAACTGATCTCTTACTTAATACTTATATAAAAACCTACTTAATTTTAGCATCTATGAACCTAAATTTAGATGTGTTTTCGGATAAACTGTACTATATTAGACTTCTTTGTTCGTGTTCACTAATGTTAAATTGTGTTTGTTTATATTTGTTCAATCACGTTCATTTATGTTCGTTTATGTTTGTTCAATCATGTTAATTTATGTTTGTTTGTGTTCGTTTATGTTCGTGAACTGTTCGTTTAGACTTTAAACGAACGAACATAAACAAACATGAACATGCCTGATTTCTTAATGAACAAACACGAACAAAAAAATGTGTTCGATTACATGTTCGTGTTCGTTCGGTTTATTTACAGGCCTACCTAAAGCAATTGAGTTAAGAAAACTTATTTTACTCAACCAACACTTTTCTAGCTTCCGTCTCTTTTTCTTTTTTACTTTACCATGTCTTTGCCTATCTTTTTTGCTTTTTTTTAGTCCTTTTTTTTGTATATTTTTCCTTTTTTTAACCTTTATCTTACTTGATTTTCTTAAACTTTGTTTACCTTACTTTTTTACTCTTTTTACCTTCCCTTTTTTAACTTTGTTATTTACGTTAATTTTTACATTATCTTCTTATTGTTGTTGTAGTATCAGGTCCCAATATCGTTTGGTGAAATTTCTACGTGCAAGGAACTGAAATGATACCAATCAAATCGCCATCGCCTTGTATGGAAAAGTCGCCTCCCGCTATGAAGTGCGTGCTTACCTCTAACTCTAGTCAATATAAAAGGAAGATCGGTAAAAGAAATATAAAGAAAATACCTAATGCTTTCAAATAAAGTCAAAGTTGGTGTTTTTTTCTTTGTGACGTTCTATTTGTTAAAAATTAGAGATAAAGCTCGATGTAACTTACAATTTATCTATAGTTAGTGGGATACACAAATAACTTTCACAAACATAAAGGGGGAATTATATTTAGTGAACTTTTACTATATGACTTGTAGCCCATCAGTAATAATATATGTAATAAAAGTTTTTCTATGTAAGTGGTTGAGTGCTATAGTCTCATTGTGGACATTAGAGTAGATTTGAAAGTAGGTTTAGAGGGTATGTGTTAGCCGTTCTACAATTACACACTAAAATTTTGAGAGATCGCGCGAAATAAATCTGAAACTTTTTTTTTGTCTTTATCAAAGTTCTAAATTTTTTAAGTTCAAAGTAAATTACATTTTTCGTTAATTGTTTTGGCCAAATTCATGAGTTTAATCAAACTTTTCTTTTTAATAGTTGCAGCGCTTATGGCATGCATTTTTTGGCATTTTTGTATACTTCTCTTAATACTCTTTGATCCTTTGTTATCCGGTGTTAACTTTATGGGGGTATAATTTTGCTAAAACTTTAGTATCGGTAGTAGTGGGCTAGTGGCTGCAATTGGGCCTGATCTGGTGTCTGCAAGTTTGGACTAAAATGCAAAACGTTTTTCTCACACGAACTGGAACCTTTGGACATGAAGTGGGCCTGTGATATATTTATTGTAAGTGGGCTAAATTCTTAGTAACAAAGGTGGTTCAGATTTATCATGTAGTAGATTGTTAAACTTGTATTATAAATAATAATCTTCTTCCATTGATATACTATACAATATTTCCATTAAAGAACTAGAAAAATTACACTGGCAGGTAGACAGAAAATTATTAATCGAGCATGTATAATAATATTTATTTGTTATAATTGGGCCTGTATGATACAAATAATATTTGTTTGGTTAAATTTGTAGGCATTTATCATGTTCTACATTCAAATTTAAAACTAGTGATAATGAATTTTAAGATGCGACTAGGCTATAATGCCATGGCCTTGAACCACCTAATATACTTTTCTTAGGAACAAGTTCTACCTTATTATTACCCTTGACAAGCTATGACCACCCATGTGATGTGTGTGCATGTGGCTCAAGCAACCAAACACAAAGGAGGGTCAGGGACGTGCACCAACAGTTTGCTTGTCAAGTTGACGGGTCAGTTTATTGTGTTGTTTGTTAATCGAATACTTTCCGTACTCAGCTTTCATCTATTTCAGGTTTACCATTCTTCGGATTAAATTTAGTGTTTGAAGAAGATACTTTGTTCATTTGGTTATGACGATCAAAGCCGTGATCTCGGCCTCTTCTCGTACCCTACAACTGTAAGGTCTAGACTTTTGGAAGAAACTAACTAGCTTCATTTGACAAAATACCAAACGGGTCGAATAATTCATAAGTAAAAATTCTGCATTTAACTTCGTGATAACCAACGAAATAGTTACAAAAGAGTTTACAACCCAAACATTTCATAAGCAACTAACATAGTCTTTAACTACAAGTTCAACATCTAATGACTACCGGGTTAAGTTACTTACAAAAGACCCGTTTTAACAAAACCATTTAACAAAAGTTTAAACCATAACTAGTAGCTTCACGGAAGCGTGCATCATGAGTGTGTTCGATCCAAGTAGCGCCATTCATCAAGTTGCTTTTCCTACATTCAACCGACCAATTTAACATTTAAACAGTAAGTACATATGACTTGAAAATTTATTAAATCAAACAACAAGAGAACTTTTTAAAGCTTCAATCAAACATAGACTTCCCAACTTGGCGTAATATTTCGTCTACTCATTCGTCTTATGCTCTTAACACGTCTTCAAAAAATTACACTAATCCATTACACATATAAAGATTCAAAACTTGAAATAACATCAATCATCACAATCTTACAAAAGACTAGTACTTAGTAAGCAAAGGAACTTACCTTTATCGTGCTTTGATTGCGCTCCGGAGTGACTCGCGTCTTCCTCTTTCACTCCTATAATTCATAATCGACATAATTCAATCTCATGTTTTTATTTCTCATTCTTGTCCTAGACAAACCAAGTTATCACATACAAATTTCTCAATTTTAGTTGTCTAGCATCCTATTCACATGAGATTGTCTTTTTCACATAAAACTCTTCAATCAAACATTTTAACAAACACTTGGTGTGCATAACACCAACAAAGCATATTGTACAAGTAGTCTATGCTTACCTTTCCTATTTCTCAATATAATCCCTTGTATTCAATTAACTTCATACGAACAACATCTCATATCAAATATTTACTAGTATTCTAACACATGTAAATCCTTGCATCAACATAACATGAAGTTGGTCTAACAAGATCACCCTATTTTACTACCTTTCTAACCTTCAAAGTGGGTTTTTCATAATTCTTTAAATTAATCAGAATTCAAGCATGATTTACCCTCCATAAAGTGAATCTAGCATACATTCATAATCAATTTCAAAGAAGTTTCATGTTTCATTCAAGACCCACTTATGAAAAATTACCAAATCATAAAATTCGACTTACCATTCGATTGTCTAACTCAGATGAACGTTTCTATGTGTTCATGCAGTAATTCAAGCCATGGATTCCCTTTCAATTTGTTGATTTTGTGATATTTGAGGGCTTTGGTCTGTGCTTTCTTGTTCCAGGCGACACACACACACCCACTGAAGTGGGTGATGTGTGTTGTTATTTTCTTTTAAATAAACAACTTTCCTTAGTTCCCCCTTTTGGTCCCTCATGTTTCTACAATTGTTTTAATTGACTAAACTTGCCCCCTTTTAAGTTAATCTTCCAAATTACATTCTAACTAGGTTCTCATTTTAAATAACTATATAATATGCATGCTTATAAATTTTGGGGTGTTACAAGTTCACTCCCCTTAAAGAAGGTTTCGTCCCCGAAACCATATTTAACATACCGAATAAAGACGGGTAGAACTTCCTCATCTCGTCCTCCGGTTCCCAAGTGAGATCTGATCCCTTTCTGTGTTGCCATTGGACTAACACTTGCTTGATTTCTTTGTTGCAAAGAGTCTTCACCTTGGTATCCTTTATAGCTACCGGTCTTTCTATGTAATTCATTCTCTCGTCTACCTCAATGTCTTCAAGAGGTATATGAGCCGTTTCATCCGCAAGACACTTTCGTAATTGTGACACATGGAAAGTGTTGTGAATTCCTTCTAATGTTGAGGGTAGTTCTAATCGGTAGGCTACCTTTCCAACTCGAGTTAAAATCTTGAATGGTCCGATATATCGAGAACCCAACTTTCCTCGCTTACGAAATCGAATTATGCCTTTCCACGGGGACACCTTCAGGAATACTTGATCTCCTACTTGGAACTCAATAGGGCGCCTTCTTTTGTCTGCATAGGACTTTTGTCGGTCTTGCGCTGCTTTCAATCGGGCACGTACCATGCCGATCTTTTCGTTAGTTATCGCTACTACATCTTTGGGTGCGAGTTCTCTTTGTCCCACTTCTCCCCAACAAACGGGGGTTCTACACTTTCTCCCATACAACATTTCATACGGCGCCATTTGTATGCTACTTTGGTAGCTGTTATTATACGAGAACTCCACTAATGGCAAATGTTCATCCCAATTTCCCCCGAAATCCATAACACATGCTCTCAACATTTCTACTAGAGTTTAAATGGTCCTTTCGGATTGACCATCCGTTTGTGGGTGATATGCGGTACTTACATGCAATTGGGTATCCATTTCCTCATGAAATTTCTGCCAGTAGCGGGAGGTGAATCGCGTATCCCGGTCCGACACAATAGACACTGGTACACCGTGGCGGGAAACAATCTCATTCACATAAATTTCCGCTAACCTTTCAGAGGAATAAGTCTCCCGAATGGGTAGGAAATGGGCAGTTTTGGTAAGGCGGTCAACAATGACCCATATCGCGTCATGCCCCTTTCTCATCCTAGGAAGTTTGGTCACAAGGTCCATAGTTACATCCTCCCATTTCCATACCAGGATTTCTAAAGGTTGCAATTTCCCGTACGGTTTTTGATGTTCTGCCTTAACTTGGGAACACGTCAAGCATTTAGATACATACTTAGTAATGTCACGTTTCATTCCTGGCCACCAATAATTCTCTTTCAAATCTCGATACATTTTAGTGGCTCCCGGATGAATCGAGTAACGGGACTTATGTGCTTCTTCCAATAATAAAGTCTTTGCTTCACAATGTCGCGATATGCAAACCCGCCCAAACCTCATTTTTAATCCACTTGCGTTTACTTCAAGTTTATTTTCAAACCCTTTCGTCATTTCACTTTTCGGATTACCTACATTCAAGGACTCATCTTGCGCCTTTCGTATTGTTTCGAGAAGGTTTGACGTGACTATCATTCTCATCGATTTTACTCGAATAGGTGGTGGATACTCTTTCCGGCTTAGTGTGTCCGCCATAATATTAGCCTTACCCGGATGGTAAAGGATGTCGCAGTCGTAATCCTTGATCAATTCTAGACACCTTCATTGCCTCATATTAAGGTCTTTCTGCTCGAAGAAGTATTTAAGGCTTTTGTGGTCTGAATAAATTGTACACTTTGTTCCATACAAATAATGCCTCCAGATTTTTAAGGCAAAAACTACCGCCGCCAGTTCTAGATCGTGGGTTGGGTAGTTAGTTTCATGCTGTTTTAGTTGTCTAGAAGCGTAGGCAATAACCTTGCCTCGTTGCATCAAGACACACCCCAACCCCTGATGAGATGCATCCGCATATACCACTAAGTCTTCCGTTCCCTCTGGTAGGGTTAATATGGGAGAGCTCGACAATTTCTCTTTTAACATTTAGAAAGCTTTCTGTTGATTATCACCCCATTCAAACTTTTCTTCTTTCTTTGTCAATTTGGTTAAAGGAAGGGCTATTTTGGAGAAATCTTGGATGAATCTTTGATAATAGCCGGCTAGACCGAGGAAACTTTTTACTTCACTAACATTCTTCGGGGGTACCCACTTTACCACAGCTTCCACCTTAGAGGGATCCACCAAAATCCCTTTCTCGTTAATTACATGGCCTAAAAACTGCACTTCCCTGAGCCAAAATGCACATTTAGAAAACTTAGCGAATAACTTTTCCTTTCGAAGCGTGTCGAGTACCTGACGTAGATGACTCGCATGTTCAGACTCACTACGAGAGTATACTAAAATGTCATCAATAAATACTATGACGAATTGATCTAGCATATTTCGGCATACTCTATTCATTAGATCCATAAAAGCGGCCAGAGCGTTAGTTAACCCGAATGACATTACTAAAAATTCATAAAGTCTGTAACAGGTTCTGAACGCTGTCTTAGGTACGTCCTCTTCCCTTACTCGTACTTGATGGTAACCCGATCGCAAGTCGATTTTTGAGAACTTACTTGCCCCTTGTAATTGATCGAAAAGATCATCTATTCTCGGAAGGGGATATCGGTTCTTTATCGTGAGTTTGTTGAGCTCATGATAGTCGATGCACATTCTCATCGACCCATCCTTCTTTTTAACGAACAAAACGGGCGCTCCCCACGGGAACACGCTAGGGCGTATGAAGCCCTTGTCAAGAAGTTCTTGTAATTGGACCATTAACTCCCATACTTCCGCGGGTGCCAACCAGTAAGGGGCCTTGGCTACCGGTTTGACATTTGGTTCCAACTCGATACGGAATTCGACTTCTTGCTCGGGTGGGAGTCCCGGCAATTCATCCGGAAACACATCCGGGTATTCATTCACAATCTTAGTATCTTCAACTCTTAAAGCACCTAATTTTGTGTCGACAACATAGGCTAAGAATGCCTTACTTCCATTCTTCACATACTTAACCGCTTCTAAGATAGTACAGAATTTTGCCTCTACCTTCCTTTCCCCATGAATACTTACCCGCCTTCCCCTTGGAGATGTCACATGAATGATTTTGCTTTCACATAAAATTTCCGCATGATAGCGGGAAAACCAATCCATACCTACTACTACCTTGAATTCTCCTAAGACCATGGGAATCAAATCAATGTCAAAATCCTCATCCTCGATAGTAATTTTACAATTTCTACATATCTCATGTAAAAGGTAACTCTTACAGTCGGCTATTTCTACCTCTAAAGGTGTAGGCATTCTTTCTATCTTGAATAAAGGGGAATGTATAAACTCGGTCGAAATGAATGATCTACTAGCCCCAGTATCAAACAACACATATGTAGGTATAGATTTTATCATAAAGATACCTGCCACCACATTCGGGTGGGCTCTAGCTTCTTCCGTAGAAATTTGGAACATTCTTCCTTTAGCTTTAGCGGGTTCTTCCTTCTTTCCTTCTTTCTTCGTCCCTTGTTTGAGTTTTAGGCATTCGGCCTTCACATGGCCCGATTCATTACAGTTGTAGCACACTCTCTTGGGATTTGGGCAATTATAATACGGATGCCCTTCTTGTCCGCAGTTGTAACATCCTTTCCTTCCAATAAACATTCTCCTGGATGGGGTTTTCCACATGTTTTACATCGTGGAAACCCTCCCTTAGAAGCTTCTTTCTTTCCTTGATCGTGTGTCTTAGGTTTCTTGGAAGTGCCTTGTGTTGATCCTTTCTCGATTTGTCTTTTCTCCCCGCGTTCAACTTGTCTCTTCAACTCAATTTCCCTATCCCTTGCCCAATCGATAAGCTCGTCCAAAGTTTCACATTTGGAAGGAGTTATGAACTCCCGATATTCAGCCTTTAGCATGCCATGATAACGGATAATCTTCTTCCTCTCCATTCCCATTATTTCTCTGCAAAACTTCAGCTTGTTAAGGAAAGTATTTGTGATCTCATCAATTGATTTGTCTTTTTGTCAAAGTCGGAGAAAATCTTCTTGAATTTGATCCACGGCTGATTGTGGACAATGGTATTTGATAAAAGGTTGCTTGAATTCTTGCCAAGTCAAAGTTTTGACTCTATCCTCGCCGATCTCTTTACTATACGCATCCCACCAATCCTTAGCTCGTCGCGAAAGTTGCCCCGTGGCGAACATGACTTGATCTTCTTTATCACAATGAATACGAATGAACACTCCCTCCATATTGGCTATCCATCTTTGACATTCAATGGGATCAATTTCCCCATTATAAGTTCCAGGTTTACATGCCATGAAATCCTTATATGTGCACCGTCGTGCATCCTTCTTGCCTTGAATCCCGGTTATCATTTCTTTCAACTCATCTACCTTACTTGTTACCATAGTCTCCACTCTACTCAACACTTGGCTCTCCACTTCTTGCGCTAGCTTCGAAACATTCGCATCAAACGCCTTCACTACTTCATCCGAAATTATCTTGTTTAACCCGTTTCGAGTTATCCGTTCTGTGGTATCCGTGTTTCCTCCACTTGCCATCTACAATTAAATACTCATGTTAAACATCATTACATTCATTCTCCCCATCTTTCTATACACCAATCATTCTTAACAATTCATTCTCGTAAGTCATAAACCCATGCAATCTTTCTTTACAAACATTCTAGTCACGTTAATTACTTTATACATTCATTCGTATCCTTTGTTTCCCACACATTCTGATTAATCATCATACTACATTTGGCGTTTATTAGAAACCATTAAGATTTCGGGGCTTCATTATTTTAAGTTTCCAGTTGCTTCTTGACCTCCACCGTAAGCTACGGTTACCTCACCGTAGCCTACGGTATAAATTTTTGCATCTGGGTGCCTACCGTAAGCTATGGTAGCCACCGTAGCTTACGGTAGAGGTAAAACAGTTACGTTGTAATTCTACTGCCTTACGGCAGCTATATGTCCCCCCAGTACCAACCGTAGCTTACGGTAGCTACCGTAAGCTACGGTAGCGCCCAGTTCATGATGGCTAATTTTTCCATTTACAGCCCTTTTATTTCATTTTCGGGTATGGCTTCAATCAAGGTGGTTCCCGAAATTTTCTAATATACTTTAAGCTACCATTTCTATGTATTCATTTCCTTCTAGCATTTCTGTAACATAACCAAATCATAATATATTTTACTAAAGAATTCTTAAGGAAAAGTTACCTCTTCTTGCGTCTTGGAGCGAACACACCCTTGCTTGCGAGCTCTCGGTATGAGTCCGAGCACCATGTCGTGCTCAAATCTCTCAAACCTAGGCTTTTGGAAGAAACTAACTAGCTTCATTTGACAAAATACCAAATGGGTCGAATAATTCATAAGTAAAAACTATGCATTTAACTTCGTGATAACCAACGAAATAGTTACAAAAGAGTTTACAACCCAAACATTTCATAAGCAACTAACATAGTCTTTAACTACAAGTTCAACATCTAATGACTACCGGGTTAAGTTACTTACAAAAGACCCGTTTTAACAAAACCATTTAACAAAAGTTTAAACCATAACTAGTAGCTTCACGGAAGCGTGCATCATGAGTGTGTTCGATCCAAGTAGCGCCATCCATCAAGTTGCTTTTCCTACATTCAATCGACCAATTTAACATTTAAACCGTAAGTACATATGACTTGAAAATTTATTAAATCAAACAACAAGAGAACTTTTTAAAGCTTCATTCAAACATAGACTTCCCAACTTGGCGTAATATTTCGTCTACTCATTCGTCTTATGCTCTTAACACGTCTTCAAAAAATTACACTAATCCATTACACATATAAAGATTCAAAACTTGAAATAACATCAATCATCACAATCTTACAAAAGACTAGTACTTAGTAAGCAAAGGAACTTACCTTTATCGTGCTTTGATTGCGCTCCGGAGTGACTCGCGTCTTCCTCTTTCACTCCTATAATTCATAATCGACATAATTCAATCTCATGCTTTTATTTCTCATTCTTGTCCTAGACAAACCAAGTTATCACATACAAATTTCTCAATTTTAGTTGTCTAGCATCCTATTCACATGAGATTGTCTTTTTCACATAAAACTCTTCAATCAAGCATTTTAACAAACACTTGGTGTGCATAACACCAACAAAGCATATTGTACAAGTAGTCTATGCATACCTTTCCTATTTTTCAATATAATCCCTTGTATTCAATTAACTTCATACAAACAACATCTCATATCAAATATTTACTAGTATTCTAACACATGTAAATCCTTGCATCAACATAGCATGAAGTTGGTCTAACAAGATCACCCTATTTTACTACCTTTCTAACCTTCAAAGTGGGTTTTTCATAATTCTTTAAATTAATCAGAATTCAAGCATGATTTACCCTCCATAAAGTGAATCTAGCATACATTCATAATCAATTTCGAAGAAGTTTCATGTTTCATTCAAGACCCACTTATGAAAAATTACCAAATCATAAAATTCGACTTACCATTCGATTGTCTAACTCAGATGAACGTTTCTATGTGTTCATGCAGTAATTCAAGCCATGGATTCCCTTTCAATTTGTTGATTTTGTGATATTTGAGGGCTTTGGTATGTGCTTTCTTGTTCCAGGTGACACACACACACCCACTGAAGTGGGTGATGTGTGTTGTTATTTTCTTTTAAATAAACAACTTTCCTTAGTTCCCCCTTTTGGTCCCTCATGTTTCTACAATTCTTTTAGTTGACTAAACTTGCCCCCTTTTAAGTTAATCTTTCAAATTACATTCTAACTAGGTTCTCATTTTAAATAACAATATAATATGCATGCTTATAAATTTTGGGGTGTTACAGCAACCTAGAAATCATCTTGTAGAAGAATAAAAGAGGTAAATGGTATAATGCTGAATTTATATGAAGTGTAGGTGTGTGCTGTTGGCGGTAATTCCTGATTCATTACAAGTCGGTGATGGGAAAAGGGTGACAAAGGAGTTCAAGCCACAAGTCGGTGAACTTGAGGGATCAATGTTGACAAGTTGGTCATAGTTGATTAAGTTTCCTAATTATGTTATAATTATATTTGGTAATGTTTTGGCAACCAAGTTAGGGTTGGTCTATATAAATCAAGCTAGGGTTATGCATTATTAAGATAAGAGAGAAGAGAAAAGAGTAAAAAGACTAGAGAGAAACCTAGTTATGGTTTGAGAGTCTGTAATCAGTTTTGAGTTATTTTCTGATTAATAAGATTGAGAGTTACTCGATCTAAATTCTGTTCTTCATCTTTTCTATTCGGTTTGATTGTCGATTGGGACTTGAATTGGTATCAGAGCCAAGTTCAGTCGTCAATATCAAACGAGTACCTAGGTTCTTAATCGTCTGCTGAGAAGTTACGAGTCGGTGATTGGATTGCAAGATTCTATCGACGAAGCGAAGTCATCGTTTCCAGCGATCAAGGGCAATCAACAGTTCATGGGCGACGAGAAGCATCGGATTTTTCCGTTGTTTTTTATGGTTTTGTTTTGTGACTAAAGAATTACAAAGTGTCACAAAAGGGCTTTGCATAGCTTACGAAAGGAAAAACACAATATATCTGAAGGATTATTTATGCACTTTAAAAATCAAGAAAAACAATTAAAAGGATTTTTGGAACAACGTTTGAAGCAAAAAGTAATAATAAAAAGTTGGTATATTAATTATTTTTTTGTTGGTTTAAACTAAGTTTGAGTTTAACCATTGAACGTTATTTGGGTTGAATAAGCGGGTTCAATTTAGGATTCTTTTTGACCGGGTTCGAGACTAATCAGTTGGTATTCGTTTCGACGGACTGGAGCGAGAGGGTAAATTTGGCACTTTCTAACAAGTCGGTTAGAGGATATCTAATTCAAACAAGTTTCTTGTTCAACAAGTTTGGTTGCTGCTACGTTTGTACTAAACCGATAAGCAGGTTGATTTATTATCATAATTGAACGTGTAAGGTCAAAGTCTTTGGGTTAAACAAGTTGGTTTAATTAAGGAATATTTTTTTTGGTTGAACGAGTTTGGGTTTGACCAACGATTAAACAGAGGTTAGAGTTGGCAAGGAAGAACCAACCAGGAGGATCAGGACCGACGAGAGGATTGGTAAGAAGATCAAAGGGCCGGTTGAGTTTCTTCAAGAAGTCTCTACGCATGTTTTAGTTGCGAGGTTTGAATCAAGATGAGCCTAAATTCTAAGGGAACGCACTATGGTTTAAGAAAGCTAGTGTTTGCTCAAGATCGCAGCCGAGTCAATGGTGGTGCGAGTTCTTATGATCAAAGGACAAGTCGTGGACATAAGACTAGTCGAGTACAAGGTCACAAGAATGTTCAAGCTTGGAAAGAGCCGAAAAACACAACTAGAGATCAAGATGAGTTCTATGAGAATCAAGTCAAAGAAAACATGTTAGAGCCTACTTATTTCGAGTCGGAAATTAAGGGGGTGATGTCACACCCCGATATTTCCACGTTTGACCGGTGGGCCCAGTGGGGGGAGTATCGTGACGTGGTTGGCAACGTTACAGTCAAACAACACAATATTTAAATGCACAGCGGAAGCAAATGAAAGATATATTTCAACCGAATATAATTGTAATATCATGTATCACAAACAGTTGAAAAATAATCCACAGAAGGATCAAAAATAAATAGGAAACATTGTTCAACAGTTTGACGTCGAAGCTTGCGAGACTTATTGTGGACCCTAGGAGAAAGCCAGCCTAGTTCGCATAGTACCTGCACTTAACCTTTTTGGGAAAATACATCAGTTTACACTGGTAAATACAATTTAACTGACTCATTTTAAAATGGTTAAAAATTGATTTGAATGCACGTGGCACAAACCTTTTTTTTATAACTTGGGATAATTATTTAAATATATAAACTTGTAAAAGAATTACATGTTCCTTATGCATTCAGTAGCCCGGTTCGTGCCGGGTTAAAGATCAATAGACACACCACATTATTTATTTATGCACTGACGGGTGTACGCCTACACCCCGCGCTTAAGTCGTGGCCATTTCGTAAAATGATGCCAAGGATATCCGGGACATGGTCATTAACCCCCCAAAGGCGTTAAGCAAACAAAAAATATTTAAACGGGTCATCTCGATAATACTTAACCACCAATCGATTAAGGTCGAATGCCCGACCAAGCGGTATTTTATATACTGTACCCCAAGCCCGTATAAGGGAAAATAAGTTAAAAGTATTTACCTGAGCTAAATATAATATTCAATCCCAGCCGTATCAAATCAGCAAGTACAGATAGCTTTTACTGGGCTCCTATTCTTGAACGAAGGTTTATAATAACCTATTAGAATCCTAACGGTCTTTAGTTAAGCTTAAGCTTAGACCGGTTAGTTTTAAAGGAAGATACGGTTCAAACGCATGATTAAGCGAAGACCGGAATAGAATGTGATTTAGACCCGACAAGTTTGAAGACTTGCCTTATATGGGTAATCTAAGCACATTCTGAATTTTGAGATAAAACCGATAAGGTTTGACCCGTTTCGGCTAATTTATGTTAACTAGTTACATAAACCGAACCGAACACGCAAGAAGCGTAACGGATAACCATAAGGGTCCTAAACAGGTTTCCTAAGTTAATATGCCTCAAATATGTTGTGACATCAGTAAGATATCTTTTATTATGCCCGGAACGAATTTAAACTCAAACTATGCCCCGTAGGGGTATTTTGGTCATTTACAAGGTCATAAAAGAGATTAAGTATTAACCTGAGCTACAGGTCTGATATAATCAGCAAAAATACTTAATTTACTAAGTTATAAAAGTAGGGTATTGCATATATGTGAAATTTATCAATTATAACCAAACTATGCACCGTAGGGGCATTTTGGTAATTTCACATAAGCCAAAAAGCTCAAAACTGAACTCTGAGTTAACCAACTTTTTCTTACTGTTAAAATATTATAATTTACCTAAAATATCAGTATGTATCAACCCTTGTATGTTTAAAATAGTTTTAGTACATACTATGCGTTAAAAACACTTAAAAAGGCGATTAGGAGCCATTTCCGGGTTCTATATAGAAAGCTGATATTTTTAATTATTCCAGAAGGTCTAAAATAATTTATTTATCATACAAAATCAGTTGAAAAAGGTTTGGGGTCAAAAAGATATGTAAAACTCATTTTATAGCCCAAAAGGGCAAAACCGACAATTACCGAATCAAGCCTATGACTCTAAGTTATGCTGAGCCTAAAATTAATTAAAAATCTTCAAAAATCCCAAAATAATATATTACATAAGTAGGTAAAAATTTTGCTATCAAAAAGTGGGTTTAAATAGGCTATATGCTAATTATGCCGTTTAATCGCTAAAAGCTTTCTAAATACGCTAATGAGCATAACTCTCAATCTACACCTCAAACTGATGTCAAATTTTGGGTGCAAGTTTATAAATCAGTAACTAAGGTTTCTACTCTTTTACATTTTTAAAAATCATGTTTTATGGTGAAAAGGGCATAATAGTCAACATATAGGCAATTAACGGGATCATGCATATTAATTGGATAACTAATGAACCAAGGTGTATAATCACAGAGGGTTATACTAGCATGTAACCTGGTCCTAAGGAAGCTCTAAGGCATTTCCAAATCATACTAAATCGGGTCAGAACTGAAGTCAAAGCAAAAGTCAAAGTTTTTCGACTTTCGGTTCCGAACCGGGTCTAAACAGAAAATTGTCGGATCAAACAAGCTTAGACCAGTTATTATACTTATTACCAAGTTATATGAGTGATAAAATAGGTTACACGCCTTCTGCATTGTTAATTATGCGTTAATTCGAAGATTAGCATTCTGTTGACTTTTTCTAATCAACTTTGACCCAACATATGGTCTAGATATAGTGGGAATCGGAGGGTTCCCTTTTAAGGGTTTATTGCCCACATAATTACCAACTTATAACTACCTTCAATTCGACTAATCACTGGACCATTAATGATTAATTGCTAAGTCAAACGGTAATTACGACGGTTTGACTTTTAAGTTAAAACTAAGTAAAAACTCAACTAAGAAAGCTTAAGCATACTTACTGAAGTCCTATGCACTATTAGAGATGACTTGGAAAGGCACTTGAGCTCCAGAGATGCTCCACAAATGCAGATGGAAGGTGTGCTCATAAGGTTGCAACATAAGGCCTTTATATAGTGTTTAATCTTCACTTACATCAATGAAAACCAAGCCTACCCTTGTTCCCTGATCATCAACAAGTGTCCTAGGGTCTAAAAAGCATGTAGGGGTCGTCCAAGGAAGTGGAAAATCGTTTTTGAGTCGGTTGCAAGGGCATAACAGGCTGCAGCCTGTTGTTTCTGTATCTGGGCATCTGGCGCGGCCCGCGTAAGCTCTTGCCAAGGCTTACGCGGCCCGCCTTAGCCTTGTTTTCAGGTTAAAAGCTTTTCAACTTTTTGCACTTGACTCTTGGCCCTTCGAAAGGTCATCCGAACTTTGTTTCTTGCATTTTGATCCCCTCATCATGGCTTATAAGGGGTTTATGACTTATACCCACTTTGCTAAGTTCTTGGTCACCTCATGTTAACCCGAAAAGTCATAACTTTCAACGTTGACGCTTTAACCCCTCGCATACGAATTTGATCATAACTTTCTCATACTATAACGAAACTTTATGAAATTTTTATCGTGCATTCTAGTGAGCATAATTATTTCGTTACAAAGCTTCGGGTTTGCTAAAAGGTCACTCAGAGGTATACTTTAAACATGTTGACACATTTAACCCCTGTAGTTTGTAATCTCTCACTTTCTTTCATTTTTAGCTTCGTATGATCCATGATTTATTCGTTTGAAGGTATAAACATCATGTAGGGTTATTGTAAAGTATATTTATCCCTTGTTGACAATTTGAACCCTTATATTCACATACTTTCCATGTTTGTCAACTTTAGTCCTTCTAGAACATTCTTTCACACGTTCAAACCTATGACACGTGTCAATACATTATAGGACGTGAATTTTCGAGGTGTTACATCCTCACCCCCTTAAAAGAAATCTCAACCTCGAGATTTACTGAAACAAATGAGGGTACTTTTCTTTCATTGTGGACTCCACCTCCCACGTGTATTCGGGACCTCTACGGGCATCCCATTTAACCTTTACTATAGGCACATGCTTCCTTCGAAGCTTCTTAACCTGTCGATCCTCTATCGACACAGGTTTTTCAACAAACTTTAAGCTCTCTTCTATGTGCACATCTGTATGTGGTATAACTAGTGATTCATCAGCGAAACACTTCTTTAGATTGCAAATGTGGAATACATTGTGAATACCACTGAGCTCTTCAGGTAAGTTTAACTTATAGGCAACTGATCTGACACGTTCGATGACCTCAAAAGGTCCTATGTATCTCGGGCTTAACTTGCCTTTCTTACCAAATCGCATCACTCCCTTCCAGGGTGATACTTTGAGCAATACTTTTTCACCTACCTCGAATTTCAGAGGTTTACGCTTTAGATCTGCGTAGCTTTTCTGCCTATCTCTGGCAGCTTTCAGGCGGTCACGAATCTGGACAATCTTGTCCGTCGTTTCAAAGACTATTTCCGGTCCTGACAGTTGGACATCCCCAACTTCCGCCCAACAAACGGGCGTTCTGCACTTTCTACCGTATAAGGCCTCGAAAGGCGCAACCTTAATGCTGGTATGGTAGCTATTGTTATACGAGAACTCGATTAATGGTAGGTGGTTATCCCAACTACCACCTAAGTCGATCACACATACACGAAGCATGTCTTCCAACGTTTGAATTGTACGCTCACTCTGGCCGTCTGTCTGAGGATGGTAAGCCGCACTAAAATTTAAACGCGTGCCCAGAGATTGTTGGAAACTTTTCCAAAAATGTGACGTGTATCTAGTATCTCTATCAGAGATAATAGCTACAGGTACGCCATGTATAGATACAATCTTATCCACGTACAATTGGGCTAACATGTCGGAGCTATAGGTCTCCTTAATGGGTAGGAAATGTGCTGACTTAGTCAGTCTATCCACTATCACCCATATCGTATCATTTCCTTTCCTTGTTTTTGGCAACTTGGTGATGAAATCCATTGTCACCATTTCCCACTTCCATGTGGGAAGTTCAGGCTGTTGTAGCAAACCTGACGGCTTCTGATGTTCAGCTTTGACTTGTGCACATGTCAAGCATTTAGCTACATAGGTGGCTATAGACTTCTTCAAGCCTATCCACCAAAAATTTGCCTTCAGATCCTGGTACATCTTATCAGCTCCAGGATGAACGGAATATTTAGAACTGTGGGCTTCCTGGAGGATAACATCTCGAAGTCCCCCATAAATTGGAACCCATATTCGTCCATTTAATCTCAGGATTCCGTCCTTGCCCTGAGATAATTGCTCTTCGGTTACTCCTAGCTTTTCATTATGATAGTTAGCTTCCAGCACAGCTAGCTTCCAGCACAGCTTCCTTCTGCGCAGCTAACAACCTTTAATTCAAACCGTTCTTTATCTCAATGCTCTTGGCATTGATTCTTATGGGCTTCATCTTTTCCTTTCGACTTAAGGCATCGGCGACTAAATTCGCCTTGCCAGGATGGTATCTTATCTCACAGTCATAATCATTCAACGTCTCCATCCATCTTCGTTGCCTCATGTTTAAATCCTTTTGGTTAAACAGGTGCTGGAGGCTCTTGTGATCAGAATAGATCACACACTTGACACCATATAAATAGTGCCTCCAGAGCTTCAGTGCAAATACAACGGCACCCAACTCCAAGTCATGGGTGGTGTAATTCTTTTCGTGCACCTTTAACTGGCGTGAAGCATAGGCAATAACTTTGCCTTTCTGCATAAGCACACATCCCATCCCGGTGTGTGATGCATCACAATAAACTACGAATTCTTCTATTCCATCAGGCAATGTCAACACAGGTGCATTGCTTAGCTTCTGCTTAAGGATATCAAAGGATTCTTGCTGCTTAGGGCCCTAATGGAACTTTATTTTCTACCTAGTCAAAGAGGTTAGGGGTGCAGCAATCCTTGAAAAATTTTCAATGAAACGCCTATAATATCCTGCCAATCCCAAGAAACTGCGAATTTCTGTGGGCGTCTTCGGCTCTTGCCAATTCATGACAGCTTCAACCTTAGCGGGATCTACTTGGATTCCGCGTTCACTAACCACATGTCCAAGAAATTGGACTTCACGAAGCCAAAATTCACACTTAGAGAATTTGGCGTAGAGCTTCTCCTGCTGAAGTAACGAAAGAATACATCGAAGATGTTTCTCATGGTCGGCCTGATTCTTTGAATAAATCAGAATGTCGTCAATGAAGACGATAACGAATTTGTCCAAGTAGGGTTTGCAGACACGGTTCATGAGATCCATGAATGCCGCGGGTGCATTTGTGAGCCCAAAAGGCATCACTAGGAACTCGTAATGACCATAACGAGTCCTAAATGCAGTCTTGTGAAAGTCTTCATCTCTAACCTTCAGTTGGTGACAGCCTGACCTCAAATCGATCTTAGAGAAGTAACTTGCCCCTTGAAGCTGATCGAAAAGATCGTCGATCCTGGGCAATGGATACCTATTCTTGATAGTGACCTTATTAAGCTCTCGGTAATCGATGCACAGACGCATCGATCCATCCTTCTTCTTGACAAATAAGATTGGTGCTCCCCACGGAGACGAACTAGGTCTAATGAAACCTTTAGCTAGCAATTCATCTAGTTGTGCTCTCAATTCCTTCATCTCTGTTGGCGCCAACCTATAAGGCGCCCTTGCTACTGGTGCTACTCCAGGGATGATGTCAATTCTGAATTCTACTTGTCTATCTGGTGGTAAACCAGGTAGTTCTTCAAGAAAAACTTCAGGGTATTCAGAAATGATGGGGATGTCTTCCATCTTAGGTTTTGGCTCATCAATAGTCACTTGTGCCATGTAGATGACACAACCCTTCTTCAAACACTTAGAGGCCTTGAGCATAGTCACTTGCTCAGGCAGTCCATACCGGGTATCTCCCTGAATGGTAAGTGACTCACCAGACGGAGTCTTGATCACTACTTGCTTCTTATTGCAGACAATCTGGGCCTGGTTATGAGATAACCAGTCCATGCCTAAAACTATGTCGAAACTGGCTAACTTCAAAGGAAGTAAGGACAAAGGAAAAGAGTGGTTCTTAATGGATATGAAACATCCATCTAATATGGTTGAGGCGGTTTCTAAGGTGCCATTTGCTAACTCCACCTCATATTTCACACTTAAGGTTTTAACAGGTAAATTCAGCAATTTGCAAAACTTATTATCTACAAATGATTTATCAGCGCCTGAATCAAAAAGTACTCTTGCATAGACATCATTTATGAGAAAGGTACCTGTGATCACGTTATCGTCCTGCACAGCTTCCTTCGCATCCATCCTAAAGACCCTAGCATTGGTCTTCTTTCCTTCATCAGCTTTCTTTGCGAGTTTTGGGCTGTTGGACTTGATATGCCCTTTTTCGTTGCAACTGTAGCACGTTGCGTCCTTCAAATTTTTGCAATCCAAGGTCTTGTGTTCCTTGGACTTGCATATACCACAAGCAAAAGTTCTTGACTGAGTCTGTGAGTTCGATTCATATCTGCACTTGCCGAAGTGCTGTTTCTTGCAGATCTTACACTTGGGCTTATCTCCAGATTGATGCCCATCCTTCTTAGATTCAGACCCCTTCTTGTGGTCATTGTTTCCCCGGTGCTTCTTGTCTGACCATCGTGAATTGTTATCCTCACGCTTTCTCTTCTCAGCATCCGTGTTCCTCAGCGATCTCTGCCTGACCGCGTCCAGTGTGAGGGACAAAGATATATCAGCTACAGATCTGAAAGTAGCTGGCCGAGAGGCTTTCACGCTTGCCTTAATTTCTGGGGCTAAACCCCCAATGAAACGAGCTATTCTTTTGGGTTCCGGGGTCACCAGATACGGAACCAATCTTGACATTGTATTAAAGCTCGTAAGGTAAGCTTGGCAATCCAGGTTTTTCATCACTAAGGACAGAAAATCCGACTCGATCTTTTCAACCTCATGCTGAGGGCAGTAGTTCTCCCTGATGAGGGCAACGAATTGTTCCCATGACATATTGTACAGTGGAATCTTCCCTGTAGCTTGAATCAACGATCTCCACCAGGCTAAGGCCTCACCTTTGAACGATTGAGACACAAACTTTACTACATCCTTCTCAGCGCACCCGCTGATATCAACCACGGTGTCCATCTCATCCAACCACGTCATACAATCTATAGCTCCTTTCTCCCCAGTGAAATCCCTGGGTTTGCATGAAACAAAATAATTGTAGAAGCAACCCTTATCTTGGGTCCCTTGTTTCGGCACGATCTTTTGAGATGGAACACTTTACTGATTCGAGGACTGACGATCGACATCAACTTTCTTTGGTTCTTCCTTCTTGGAGGGTGGCTTGCTGTGAGCCTCAGATTGAGTCTTAGGCTTTGAATGAGGTACTGATTGGGCTCTGCTCCTAGTACCGCTTGCTTCACTATACTGCCTATCCAAGGCTTTTGTGACAGCATTATCGATTAATGCTCGGAGTTCCGCGCCAGTCACATTGAACCTGGTGGCGTCAGGATTCTCCTTTGGCAGACTGTTAATCTCGTCTGAGTCAGCCATGTATCTTGAACTGTTACATAAGATATTGACATTAATTTATTTGAGAGTTTATTATGGAATTGTCTTTTATGGCAATTCATTAACCATGGTAAACATAGACCATATTTGGTTAATTTGTTACTCACATTTATTTAGGATTTTACTATAATCTATCCTAATTATAAAACAATAATAGTATTATTAGCACAAAGGCCTAGTCACAGGGACATTTTTAAATTATAAGCCATGATTTCAGAGAATCAAGGCATGAAGGTTTGAACATAGTTCATTACCTTTCTATGACAGGGAGTCGTAGACTACTACTGTCTTTTGTCTTATATGTCAATGAGTAAGGCCCGTAGGCACTACATCACCAATGGGTGTTTAATATGTGATCATCTTAATTGATGATTTAAACCCATGATTTATAGATCATTAAGTTAGGTTGGAAATCTTTCGAAGAATCCTTATATAAGAATGACGTGTGTGATTTTAATTAATCACGTCTGCCAGGAGCGTTAACATGTTTTCAGATGTTAACAGGGATCCGAATCTTTTAAACAGGTCTTACCATCTTGGCCAGGTCTTATAATGACACGGAGGCTAGGTTATACCGTTAAGATTCTTAATTAATATTTAAATAGGCAGATATATTTTCAAAAGGAATGATTTTGATTCATTTATTTCATATATAATTTATTTATGCATATAATGGCAAAAATGAAATTTATAAACATAACATTCCATTAATTATTAAAAAAGATTACACATCGCCCTAAACGGGACTTTTTAACAGAACAACTTACCCACGCAGGGGTCAAACTGAAATACTAGTCCACGCAGGGACTTAAACAAACAACATACCCTCGTAGGGGTTAACAGAAAGATAGGCCCATGCTGGGGCTCAAAAGACAACCATACCCACGCAGGGGTCAAAACAGCAAGACAGGCCCACGCAGGGGCTCAACTGAAACAAGGAAAATACAATCAATAATTGAAGGATTCAATGGTCCTTCTTGCTCTTCCCTTTTATTTAACCTGTCAATCCCTGGAAGAAACTTTGTCGCTCCCTGCGATCCCTGTGAACTACCCGTTCAACTTGGTCCAATCTTTGAAGGATTTCCTCATGCTCTGGTGGGGAGAACCATGGCGGCTGCAGCTGATGCTGGAACGGGGGTCGAGTAGGTACTTGATATCCATGAGTTGGGTATCCTACCCCCCAAGGGGCTCCATACGGTCCTTCCGGATGAAGGGTGTTGTAGTTTTCCGCTAGAAGATATGGGTCGGCCTCAGCATAGTTATACTGAGTGTGAGCCGGCTGTTCAAACGGATTGTACGCCATTGAACCGGTGTATGTAGGGATCGGGTTATCAAAACCAAATGGTGGCGGCTGTGGTGCAACTGGTGCAGAGTTCCCCCCTGGAATTGGGTTTGAGGGCCCACCCATTTGTGGGTCTTCATGCAGTGGCGGGTAGTGACTGCCACTTGAGTGATGGGGAGAGCTAAAGTGAAAATCCCCTGCTCGCGCAGATATACGTGCGCCCGTTCTCCTACGCCTTGGTGGTTCTGGAGGTGCTTGATGAACTGGCGGCGGTGGAGGCGGTGGCGTGACAGCCACGAAACGTGAATCCCCAGAGGGATCCTGCTGCTGCTGGTGAGGTGATGAATGGTGAGAAGGTGTGAAGTACCATTCATGTTGGTTAAACCTCGGTTGGAAACTGTCTGGACCACCATAGGGTGATCCGTGGAAGGATGAACCATCTAAAATCTCGATGGGATGGTTGGGTGTACCGCTTGCAGGTTCGACGGGATCCGTGTCCTCGTCCATGTCCATCGCATTGTCTTCGGAGAAGTGGTCCTCTGGTCCCAATGGGTTAAAACCCACTGGTTCTTGAATATAATTTGCCGGGTTAAACCGGCCCCGAAAAACAGGAGTAGGGTTGCCAAAGGAGTTGTGCGAAAGAGATCTCTGGAGGGGTATATATGAAGGCTGTGGGTTATCGGGCTCGTTTTCCGAATGTGGCCCGAAGGAATGGCGGTAAGGAGGTGTTGAGCTGTGTGAAACAGACCGTCTAGCGGGCTCCACATTGGTCCTCCAGTTCTCTCGAGGATCGGCACTCGCAGTGGTAGAAGGAGCTCGCCTGTGCGAAGGCCCGACTTCGTGATCATTGGGGGCGTTGATTGGCCCCTTGCCTCGTCCTCTTCGTCTGAAAAATCTTGGCGGCATATTTAGACCTGTCAATATAACATAAGATAACAACAAAATATAAAGGACAAGGTTAAGATAAAAACAAAAACATTTTGGATTATTCCTATGTTCTTTGTCTAGACTCGAAAATTTAGGAATGTGCAATTGTGTCATTGAGATTAAACACAAAAAGGCTAGTGTTTAATTCACTCAATGTTGGCTCTGATACCAACCTGTCACACCCCGATATTTCCACGTATGACCGGTGGGCCCGATGGGGGGAGTATCGTGACGTGGTTGGCAACGTTACAGTCAAACAACACAATATTTAAATGCACAGATGAAGCAAATGAAAGATATAATTCAACCGAATATAATTGTAATATCATGTATCACAAACAGTTGAAAAATAATCCACAGAAGGATAAAAAATAAATAGGAAACATTGTTCAACAGTTTGACGTCCAAGCTTGCGAGACTTATTGTGGACCCTAGGAGAAAGCCAGCCTAGTTCGCATAGTACCTGCACTTAACCTTTTTGGGAAAATACGTCAGTTTACACTGGTAAATACAATTTAACTGACTCGTTTTAAAATGGTTAAAAACTGATTTGAATGCACGTGGCACAAACTTTTTTTTATAACTTGGGATAATTATTTAAATATATAAACTTGTAAAAGAATTCCATGTTCCTTATGCGTTCAGTAGCCCGGTTCGTGCCGGGTTAAAGATCAATAGACACACCACATTACTTATTTATGCACTGACGGGTGTACGCCTACACCCCGCGCTTAGGTCATGGCAATTTCGTAAAATGATGCCAAGGATATCCGGGACATGGTCATTAATGTCACATCCCGACATTCCACGTATCACCGGTGGGCCCGGTGGGGAGTATCGTGACGTGGTTGGCAACATAATAGTCAAACAACACAATATTTAAATGCACAGCGGTAGCAAATGAAAGATATATTTCAACTTTAATAAATTGTAATATCAAGTATCACAACAGTCGAAAGTTTATCCACAGAAAGGATCAAAAATGGAAACAGTAGGTCAACAGACTTTAGGCATCTTAAGCTTGCGAGGCTCTTTATTGATGCTAGGAGTAGCCAGCCTAGTTCGCGTAGTACCTGCACTTAACCTTTTTTGGAAAATACGTCAGTTTACACTGGTAAATACAATCAACTGACTCATTTTAAAAATGATTGAAAATTGATTTGGATGCACGTGGCACAAATATTTTTATAACTTGGGATAATTATTTAAATATATAAACTTGTAAAAGGATTACATGTTCCTTATGCGTTCAGTAGCCCGGTTCATGCCGGGTTAAAGATCAATAGACACACCACATTATTTATTTATGCACTGACGGGTGTACGCCTACACCCCGCGCTTAGGTCGTGGCCATTTCGTAAAATGATGCCAAGGATATCCGGGACATGGTCATTAACCCCCCAAAATCGTTAAGCAAACAAAACATATTTAAACGGTTCATCTCGATAATACTTAACCACCAATCGATTAAGGTCGAATGCCCGACCAAGCGGTATTTTATATACCGTACCCCAAGCCCGTATAAGGGAAAATAAGTTAAAAGTATTTACCTTTGCAAGTATAATTCACAAACAGCAAATGCAAGTAGCTTTTACTGGTCCTCCTATTCTGGAACGAAGGTTTATAATAACCTATTAGAATCCTAACGGGTCTTTAATTAAGCCTAAACTTAGACCGGTTAGTTTTAAAGATACGGTTCGTACGCACGATTAAGCGAAGACCAGAATAGAATGTGATTTAGACCCGACAAGTTTGAAGACTTGTTTAATATGGTTAACCTAAACACATTCTAGATTTTGAGATAAAACCGATAAGGTTTGACCCGTTTCGGCTAATTTATGCAAACTAGTTACATAAACCGAACCGAACGCGCAAGAGGCGTAACGGGTGACCCTGAGAGTCATTTACAGGTTTCCTAAGTTAATATGCCTCAAATATGTTGTTACATCAGTAAGATATCTTTTATTATGCCCGAAACGAATTTAAACTCAAACTATGCCCCGTAGGGGTATTTTGGTCATTTACAAGGTTATAAAAGAGTTTAAGTATTAACCTGAGCTACAGGTCTGATGTAATCAGCAAAAATACTCAATTTACTAAGTTATATCAGTAGGGTATTGCATATATGTGAAATTTATCAATTATAACCAAACTATGCACCGTTGGGGCATTTTGGTAATTTCACATAAACCGAAAAGCTCAAAACTGAAGTCTGAGTTAAACAACTTTTGCTTACTGTTAAAATATTATAATTTACCTAAAATATCAGTAGGTATCAACCCTTGTATGTTTAAAATAGTTTTAGTACCTACTATGCGTTAAAAACGCTTAACAAGGCGATTAGAAGCCGTTTCCGGGTTCTATATAGAAAACTGATATTTTTGTTATTCCCGAAGGTTTAAAATAATTTATTTATCATATGAAATCAGTAGCAAAAGGTTTGGGGTCAAAAAGATATGTAAAACTCATTTTATAGCCCAAAAGGGCAAAACCGACAATTGCCGAATTAAGCTTATAACTCTAAGTTATGCTCAACCTAAAATTAATTAAAAATCTTCAAAAATCCAAAAATAATATATTACATCAGTGGGTAGCAAGTTTGATATCAAAAAGTGGGTTTAAATAGGCTATATGCTAATTATGTCGTTTAATCGCTAAAAAGCTTTCTAATTACGCTAATGAGCATAACTCTCAATCTACACCTCAAACTGATGTCAAATTTTGGGTGCAAGTTTATAAATCAGTAATTAAGGTTTCTACTCTTTTACATCTTTAAAAATCACGTTTTATGGTGAAAAGGGCATAATGGTCAACATATAGGCAATTAACGGAATCATGCATATTAATTGGATAACTAATGAACTATGGTGTATAATCACAGAGGGTTATACTAGCATGTAACCTAGTCCAATTAAAGCTCTAAGGAATTTCTAAAACATGCTTAAACGGGTCAGAACTGAAAGTCAAAGCAAAAGTCAAATTATGCGACTTTCGGTTCTGAACCGGGTCTCTACTGAAAATTGTCGGGTTGAACATGTTTAGACATGTTCTTACATTAATTACCAAGTTATATTAATGATCAAACAGGTTGTATGGGTTCTACATTGCTAATTATGCATAAATTGGAAATTAAGCATTCTGTTAACTTTTTAATAACAAGTTTGACTCGACATTTGACCTAGTTAGAGTGGGAATCAGAGGGTGCCCTTTTAAGGGTTTATTGCCCACATAATTACCAACTTATAACTACTTTCAATTCGACTAATCACTGGACCAACAATGATTAATCGCTAAGTCAACCGTTAATTACGACGGTTTGACTTTTAAGCTAAAACTAAGTAAAAACTCAACTAAGAAAGGTTAAGCATACTTACAGAAGTCCTATGCACGATTAGGACAGACTTGGGTCTGCTCTTAAGCTCCAGGAAGCTCCAGAAATGCAAAAGATAGGTGTGAACAAATGGTTGCAACAAGAGGCCTTTATATAGTGTTTAATCTCACTTAGATCATTGACACACAAGCCTAGCAATGGCCATGGATCATCCACAGATGTCCCTAAGTGCCTAGGACTGTTTAGGGGTCGCCCATGTAGTGAAAATATCTGTTTTGGGTCGGTTATCGCGTGAAAACAGGTTGCTGTCTAAATTTTCTGTAACTGGGGATCGGACGCGGCCCGCGTAAGATGTTATCATGTCTTACGCGGCCCGCCTAAGACCTGTTGTCAGATTAAACATTTTCTAGTTGTTGCATCTTGTCTCTTGGCCCTTCGAAAGGTCAACCAAGCTTTACTTCTTTCAATTTGACCCCTTCACATTTACTTACAAGGGCTTTAAGACTTATACCCGCTTTATTGAGTCCTTGGTCACTTTGTTATTACCCGAAAAGTCATAAACTTTCAACGTTGACGCTTTAACCCCTCGCATACGAATTTGATCATAACCTTCTCATACGATAACGAAACTTTATGAAATTTCTATCATGCATTCTAGTGAGCATAATTAATCGTTACAAAGCTTCGGGTTTGCTAAAAGGTCACTCAGAGGTATAACTTAAACATGTTGACACATTTAACCCCTGTAGTTTGTAATCTCTCACTTTCTTTCACATTTAGCTTCGTATGATCCATGATTTATTCATTTGAAGATATGAGCATCATGTAGGGTTACTGTAAAGTATATTTATCCCTTGTTGACATTTTGAACCCTTAAATTCACACACTTTCCATGTTTGTCAACTTTAGTCCTTCAAGAACATTCTTTCACACGTTCAAACCTATGACACGTGTCAATACATTATATGACGTGAATTTTCGAGGTGTTACATCCTCACCCCCTTAAAAGAAATCTCGACCTCGAGATTTACTGAAATAAATAAGGGTACTTTTCTTTCATTGTGGACTCCATCTCCCACATATACTCGGGACCTCTACGGGCATCCCATTTTACCTTTACAATAGGCACATGCTTCCTTCGAAGCTTCTTAACCTGTCGATCCTCGATCGATATAGGTTTTTCAGCAAACTTTAAGCTCTCTTCTATATGCACATCTGTATGCGGTATGACTAGTGATTCATCAGCGAAACACTTCTTCAGATTGCAGATGTGGAATACATTGTGAATACCACTGAGCTCTTCAGGTAAGTTTAACTTATAGGCAACTGATCCGACACGTTCGATGACCTCGAATGGTCCTATGTACCTCGGGCTTAACTTGCCTTTCTTACCAAATCGCATCACTCCCTTCCAGGGTGATACTTTAAGCAACACCTTGTCACCTACCTCGAAGTTAAAAGGTTTACGCTTTAAATCTGTGTAGCTTTTCTGCCTATCTCGGGAAGCTTTGAGTCGGTCACGAATCTGGACAATATTGTCTGTCATTTCAAAGACTATTTCCGGTCCTGACAATTGGACATCTCCAACTTCCGCCCAACAAACGGGCGTTCTACACTTTCTACCATATAATGCCTCAAAAGGCGCAACCTTAATGCTGGTATGGTAGCTATTGTTGTATGAGAACTCGATTAATGGCAGGTGGGTATCCCAACTACCACCTAAATTGATCACACATGTATGAAGCATGTCTTCCAACGTTTGGATGGTACGCTCACTCTGTCCGTCTGTCTGAGGATGGTAAGCCGTACTAAAATTCAAACGCGTGCCCAGAGATTGTTGGAAACTTTTCCAAAAATGTGACGTGTACCTAGTATCTCTGTCATAGATAATAGCCACAGGCACGCCATGTAGAGCTACAATCTTATCTACGTACAATTGGGCTAACATGTCGGAGCTATAAGTCTCCTTAATGGGTAGGAAATGTGCTGACTTAGTCAGTCTATCAACTATCACCCATATCGTGTCATTTCCTTTCCTGGTCTTGGACAACTTGGTGATGAAATCCATCGTCACCATTTCCCACTTCCATGTGGGAAGTTCAGGTTGTTGTAGCAAACCTGACGGCTTCTGATGTTCAGCTTTGACTTGCGCGCACGTCAAACATTTTGCTACATAGGTAGCTATAGACTTCTTCAAGCCTATCCACCAAAAGTTTTCTTTCAAATCCTGGTACATCTTATCAGCTCCAGGATGAACGGAGTATTTAGAACTGTCGGCTTCTTGGAGGATGACATCTCGAAGTCCTCCATAAACTAGAACCCATATTCGTCCATTCAATCTCAGAATTCCGTCTTTGCCAAGAGATAACTGCTCCTCAGTTACTCCTAGTTTCTCGTTAGGATAGTTAGCTTCCAACACAGCTTCCTTCTGTGCAGCTAACAACCTTTCATTCAAACTATTCTTTATTTTAATGCTCTTGGCATTGATTCGGATGGGTTTCACCCTTTCCTTTCTACTCAAGGCATCGGCGACTACATTCGCCTTGCCGGGATGGTATCTGATTTCACAATCATAATCATTCAAAGTCTCCATCCATCGGCGCTGCCTCATGTTTAAATCCTTCTGATTAAACAGGTGCTGGAGGCTCTTGTGATCAAAATAGATCACACTCTTGATACCATATAAATAGTGCCTCCATAGCTTCAGTGCAAATACAACGGCACCCAACTCCAAGTCATGGGTGGTGTAATTCTTTTCATCCACCTTTAACTGACGTGAAGCATAGGCAATAACCTTGCCTTTCTGCATAAGCACACATCCCATGCCAGTGTGTGATGCATCGCAGTAAACTACGAATTCTTCGGTACCTTCAGGCAATGTTAGTACAGGCGCGTTGCTCAGCTTCGGCTTAAGGATATCAAAGGATTCTTGTTGCTTGGGTCCCCAGTCGAACTTAATCTTCTTCCTAGTCAAAGAAGTTAGGGGCACAGCAATCCTTGAAAATTTTTCGATGAAGCGTCTGTAGTATCCTGCCAATCCCAAGAAACTGCGAATTTCTGTGGGCGTCTTCGGCTCTTGCCAGTTCATAACTGCTTCTACCTTAGCGGGATCCACTTGGATACCACGCTCACTAACCACATGTCCAAGGAATTGGACCTCTCGAAGCCAGAATTCACACTTAGAGAATTTGGCGTAGAGCTTCTCCTGCTGAAGTAGTGAAAGAATACATCGAAGATGCTTCTCATGATCAGCTTGGTTCTTCGAGTAAATGAGAATGTCGTCGATGAAAACGATGATGAATTTATCCAAGTACGGCTTGCAAACGCGATTCATGAGATCCATGAACGCGGCAGGTTCATTAGTGAGCCCAAAAGGCATCACTAGGAACTCGTAATGACCATAACATGTCCTAAATGCAGTTTTGTGTACGTCTTCATCTCTAACCTTCAGTTGGTGATAGCCTGACCTTAAGTCAATCTTCGAGAAGTAACTTGCCCCTTGCAATTGATCGAACAGGTCATCGATCCTGGGCAAAGGATACATATTCTTTATAGTAACCTTATTAAGCTCACGGTAATCGATGCACAGACGCATCGATCCATCCTTCTTTTTGACAAACAAGATTGGCGCTCCCCAAGGAGACGAACTAGGTCTAATGAAACCTTTGGCTAGCAATTCATCTAGTTGTGTTCTCAATTCCTTCATCTCTGTTGGTGCCAACCTATAAGGTGCTCTAGCAACAGGTGTTGCTCCAGGGATGATGTCAATTCTGAATTCCACTTGCCTATCTGGTGGTAAACCAGGTAGTTCTTCAGGAAAAACTTTAGGGTATTCAGAAATGATGGGGATATCCTCAATCTTGGGTTTCGACTCACCAATAGTCACTTGTGCCATGTAGATGACACAACCCTTCTTTAAACACTTAGAGGCCTTGAGCATAGTCACTTGCTCAGGCAGTCCATACCGGGTATCTCCCTGAATGGTAAGTGATTCACTAGACGGAGTCTTGATCACCACTTGCTTCTTATTGCAGACAATCTGGGCCTGGTTAAGAGATAACCAGTCCATGCCTAAAACGATGTCAAAACCGGCTAACTTCAAAGGAAGTAGGGACAAAGGAAAAGAGTGGTTCTTAATGGATATGAAGCATCCATCTAATATGGTTGAGGCGGTTTCTAAGGTGCCATCAGCTAGCTCCACCTCATATTTCACACTTAAGGTTTTAACAGGTAAATTTAGCAATTTGCAAAACTTATTATCTACAAATGATTTATCAGCGCCTGAATCAAAAAGTACTCTTGCATAGACATCATTTATGAGGAAAGTAGCTGTTATCATATTGTCATCATGTACTGCTTCCTTTGCATCCATTCTGAAGACTCTAGCATTGGTCTTCTTTCTTTCATCAGCTTTCTTTGCGTATTTTGGGCAATTGGTCTTGATATGCCCCTTCTCATTACAGCTGTAGCAGGTTGCATCCTTAAACTTTTTGCAATCCAAGGTCTTGTGTTCCTTGGACTTGCATATCCCACATGCAAAAGTTCTCGACTGTGTTTGCGAGTTCGATTCAAACCTGCACTTCCCGAAGTGCTTTTTCTTGCAGATCTTGCACTTGGGCTTATCACCAGATTGATGCCCATCCTTCTTAGACTCAGACCCTTTCTTGTGGTCATTGCTCCCTCGTTGCTTCTTGTTTGACCTTCGTGAATTGTCATCTTCACGTTTCCTTTTCTCGGCATCTGTGTTCCTCAGCGATCTCTGTCTGACCGCATCCAGTGTGAGGGACAAAGATATATCAGTTACAGATCTGAAAGTAGTTGGCCGAGAGGCCTTCACGCTTGCCTTTATTTCGGGGGCTAAACCCCCAATGAAACGAGCTATTCTTTTGGGTTCCGGGGTCACCAGATACGGAACCAATCTGGACATTGTGTTGAAGCTCGTGAGGTAAGCTTGGCAGTCAAGGTTCTTCATAACCAACGATAGGAAATCAGACTCAATCTTTTCAAGCTCATGCTGAGGGCAGTAGTTTTCCCTGATGAGGGCAACAAATTGCTCCCATGTCATGTTGTACAATGGGATCTTCCCAATGGCTTGAATCAACGATCTCCACCAGGCTAAGGCCTCACCTTTAAATGATTGAGACACAAACTTGACCACATCCCTCTCAGCGCATCCGCTGATATCAACAACTGTGTCTATTTCATCCAACCACGTCATGCAGTCTATAGCCCCTTTCTCCCCAGTGAAATCCCTGGGCTTGCATGAAACAAAGTATTTGTAGGAGCAACCCTTATCACGGGGTCCTTGATTCAGCATGATCCTTTGAGATGGAATACTTTGCTGATTTGTGGACTGACGATCGTCATCACCTTTCCTAGGCTCATCCTTTTTAGAGGGTGGCTTGCTATGAGCCTCATAATGAGTCTTAGGCTTTGAATGTGGTGCAGATAGGGTCCTACTTCGAGTCCCACTAGCTCCACTATACTGTTGCTCCATAGCTTTAGATACAGCTGTATCAATCAGTGTACGGAGTTCTTCTCTGGTTATATTAATCCTAGCATTCTCATTATTCTCTAGAGGATGACTGTTAATCTCGTCCGAGTCAGCCATTTATCTTGAACTGTTACATAAGATATTGACAATAGTTTATTTGAGAGTTTATTATGGAATTGTCTTTTATGGCAATTCATTAACCATGGTAAACATAGACCATATTTGGTTAATTTGTTGCTCACATTTATTTAGGATTTCTATTATAATTTATCCTAATTATAAACAATAACAGTATTATTAGCACACAAGGCCTAGTCACAGGGACATTTTTAAATTATGAGCCATGATTTCAGAGAATCAAGGCATGAAGGTTTGAACATAGTTCTTTACCTTTTTCAGACAGAGTCGCAGACTACTACTGTCTTTTGTCTCATATGAAAATGAGCAGGGCCCGTAGGCACTATATTACCAATGGATGTTTAACATATGATCATCTTAATTGATGATTTAAACCCATGATTTATATACCATTAGTTTAAGTTAGGAATCTTTTGAAGAATCCTATTAAGAATGACGTGTGTGATTTTTAACGAATCACTTCTGCCAGGAGCGTTAACATGTCTTCTGATGTTAACAGGAATTTGAATCTTTTTAAACAGGACTTACCATCTTGGCCAGGTCTTATAATGACATGCAGGCTAGGTTATACCTTTTAAGATTCTTAATTAATATTTAAAATAGGCAGATTATTTTTAAAAGGAATGATTTTTGATTCATTTATTTCATATATACTTTATTTATGCATATAATGGCAAAAATGAAATTTATAAACTTAACATTCCATTAATTTATTAAAAAGATTACACATCGCCCTAAACGGGACTTTTTAATAGACAAATTACCTATGCAGGGGTTTTAAACAAAGACTTACCCACGCAGGGGTCAAAACAGCAAGACATGCCCACGCAGGGGCTCAACTGATACAAGGAAATTACAACAACAATGGAAGGATTCAATGGTCCTTCTTGCTCTTCCCTTTTATTAAACTTGTCAATCCCTGGAAGAAACTTTGTCGCTCCCTGCGGTCTCTGTGAAAATCTCGCTCGACTTGGTCCAATCTTTGAAGAATTTCTTCCCGCTCGGGTGGGGAAAACCGTGGCGGCTGCGATTGTTGCCGAATTATAGGTCTAGCAGGCATTTGGTACCCATGAGTTGGGTACCCTACTCCCCAAGGAGCTCCATACGGTCCTTCAGGATGAAGGGCGTTATAGTTGGCTGCTACCAAGTATGGCTTCAGCGTAATTATAGTTGGTGTGAGTCGGCTGCTCAAACGGGTTGTACGCCATTGAACCAGTGTATGCAGGAATCGGGTTATCAAAACCCATCGGTGGTGGCTGCGGTGCAAATGGGTTTGAAGGCCCACCCATTTGTGGGTCTTCCTGAAGTGGCGGGTAATGACTGCGACTGGAGTGTCGAGGGGTGCTAAAGTGGAAATCCCCTGCTCGAGCAGACATACGTGCGCCGGTTCTCCTACGCCTTGGCGGTTCTGGAGGTGCTTGATGAACTAGCAGCGGTGGAGGCGGTGGCGTGACAACCACGAAATGTGAATCCCTAGAGGGATCCTGCTGCTGCTGGTGAGGCGATGAATGATGCGAGGGTGTAAAATACCACTCGAACTGGTTAAACTGTGCCTGGTAACTGTCTGGACCACGGTAGGGTGATCCATGAAAAGACGAACCATCAGAGACCTCGATAGGATGGTTGGGGGTCCCGGTTGGAGGCTCGACGGGATCCGTGTCCTCGTCCATGTCCTCTGCATGATCGCCGGAGAAATGATTCTCTGGCCCCAATGGGTTAAAACCCACTGGTTCTTGTATGTAGTTTGCCGGGTTAAACCTGCCCTGAAAGACGGGAGTGGGGTCTCCAAAGGAATGGTGCGATAGGGATCGCTGTAGAGGTATGTAAGAAGGTTGTGGGTTATTGGGCTCATTTTCCGACTTTGGCCCATACGAGTTATGATAGGGAGGCGTTGAACTACGCGAAACAGACCGTCTAGCGGGCTCCATATGTGTCCTCCAGTTTCCTTGTGGTTCTGCGCTCGCAGTATTAGAAGGAGTTCGCCGGTGCGAAGGCCCGGCTTCGTGATCATTGGGGGCGGTGATTGGCCCCTTGCCTCGTCCTCTTCGTCTGAAAAATCTTGGCGGCATATTTAGACCTGTCAATATAACATAAGATAACAACAGAATATAAAGGACAAGGTTAAGATAAAAACAAAAGCATTTTGGATTATTCCTATGTTCTTTGTCTAGACTCGAAAATTTAGGAATGTGCAATTGTGTCATTGAGATTAAACACAGAGGCTAGTGTTTAATTCACTCAATGTTGGCTCTGATACCAACCTGTCACACCCCAAATTTCCACGTATCACCGGTGGGCCCGGTGGGGAGTATCGTGACGTGGTTGGCAACATAATAGTCAAACAACACAATATTTAAATGCACAGCGGAAGCAAATGAAAGATATATTTCAACTTTAATAAATTGTAATATCAAGTATCACAACAGTCGAAAGTTTATCCACAGAAAGGATCAAAAATGGAAACAGTAGTTCAACAGACTTTAGGCATCTTAAGCTTGCGAGACTCTTTATTGATGCTAGGAGTAGCCAGCCTAGTTCGCGTAGTACCTGCACTTAACCTTTTTGGGAAAATACGTCAGTTTACACTGGTAAATACAATCAACTGACTCATTTTAAAAATGATTGAAAATTGATTTGGATGCACGTGGCACAAATATTTTTATAACTTGGGATAATTATTTAAATATATAAACTTGTAAAAGGATTACATGTTCCTTATGCGTTCAGTAGCCCGGTTCGTGCCGGGTTAAAGATCAATAGACACACCACATTATTTATTTATGCACTGGCGGGTGTACGCCTACACCCCGCGCTTAGGTCGTGGCCATTTCGTAAAATGATGCCAAGGATATCCGGGACATGGTCATTAACCCCCCAAAGGTGTTAAGCAAACAAAACATATTTAAACGGGTCATCTCGATAATATTTAACCACCAATCGATTAAGGTCGAATGCCCGACCAATCGGTATTTTATATACCGTACCCCAAGCCCGTATAAGGGAAAATAAGTTAAAAGTATTTACCTTTGCAAGTATAATTCACAAATAGCAAATGCAAGTAGCTTTTACTGGTCCTCCTATTCTGGAACGAAGGTTTATAATAACCTATTAGAATCCTAACGGGTCTTTAATTAAGCCTAAACTTAGACCGGTTAGTTTTAAAGATACGGTTCGTACGCACGATTAAGCGAAGACCGGAATAGAATGTGATTTAGACCCGACAAGTTTGAAGACTTGTTTAATATGGGTAACCTAAACACATTCTGGATTTTGAGATAAAACCAATAAGGTTTGACCCGTTTCGGCTAATTTATGCAAACTAGTTACATAAACCGAACCGAACGCGCAAGAGGCGTAACGGGTGACCCTGAGAGTCATTTACAGGTTTCCTAAGTTAATATGCCTCAAATATGTTATGACATCAGTAAGATATCTTTTATTATGCCCGAAACGAATTTAAACTCAAACTATGCCCCGTAGGGGTATTTTGGTCATTTACAAGGTTATAAAAGAGTTTAAGTATTAACCTGAGCTACAGGTCTGATGTAATCAGCAAAAATACTCAATTTACTAAGTTATATCAGTAGGGTATTGCATATATGTGAAATTTATCAATTATAACCAAACTATGCACCGTAGGGGCATTTTGGTAATTTCACATAAACCGAAAAGCTCAAAACTGAAGTCTGAGTTAAACAACTTTTGCTTACTTTTAAAATATTATAATTTACCTAAAATATCAGTAGGTATCAACCCTTGTATGTTTAAAATAGTTTTAGTACCTACTATGCGTTAAAAACGCTTAACAAGGCGATTAGAAGCCGTTTCCGGGTTCTATATAGAAAACTGATATTTTTATTATTCCCGAAGGTTAAAAATAATTTATTTATCATATGAAATCAGTAGCAAAAGGTTTGGGGTCAAAAAGATATGTAAAACTCATTTTATAGCCCAAAAGGGCAAAACCGACAATTACCGAATTAAGCTTATAACTCTAAGTTATGCTCAGCCTAAAATTAATTAAAAATTTTAAAAAATCCCAAAATAATATATTACATCAGTGGGTAGCAAGTTTGATATCAAAAAGTGGGTTTAAATAGGCTATATGCTAATTATGTCGTTTAATCGCTAAAAAGCTTTCTAATTACGCTAATGAGCATAACTCTCAATCTACACCTCAAACTGATGTCAAATTTTGGGTGCAAGTTTATAAATCAGTAATTAAGGTTTCTACTCTTTTACATCTTTAAAAATCACGTTTTATGGTGAAAAGGGCATAATGGTCAACATATAGGCAATTAACGGAATCATGCATATTAATTGGATAACTAATGAACTATGGTGTATAATCACAGAGGGTTATACTAGCATGTAACCTAGTCCAATTAAAGCTCTAAGGCATTTCTAAAACATGCTTAAACGGGTCAGAACTGAAAGTCAAAGCAAAAGTCAAATTATGCGACTTTCGGTTCCGAACCGGGTCTCTACTGAAAATTGTCGGGTTGAACATGTTTAGACATGTTCTTACATTAATTACCAAGTTATATTAATGATCAAACAGGTTGTATGGGTTCTACATTGCTAATTATGCATAAATTGGAAATTAAGCATTCTGTTAACTTTTTAATAACAAGTTTGACCCGACATTTGACCTAGTTAGAGTGGGAATCAGAAGGTGCCCTTTTAAGGGTTTATTGCCCACATAATTACCAACTTATAACTACTTTCAATTCGACTAATCACTGGACCAACAATGATTAATCGCTAAGTCAACCGTTAATTACGACGGTTTGACTTTTAAGCTAAAACTAAGTAAAAACTCAACTAAGAAAGGTTAAGCATACTTACAGAAGTCCTATGCACGATTAGGAAAGACTTGGGTCTGCTCTTAAGCTCCAGGAAGCTCTAGAAATGCAGAAGAAAGGTGTGAACAAATGGTTGCAACAAGAGGCCTTTATATGGTGTTTAATCTCACTTAGATCATTGACACACAAGCCTAGCAATGGCCATGGATCATCCACAGATGTCCCTAAGTGCCTAGGACTGTTTAGGGGTCGCCCATGTAGTGAAAATATCTGTTTTGGGTCGGTTATCACGTGAAAACAGGCTGCTGTCTAAAGTTTCTGTAACTGGGGATCGGACGCGGCCCGCGTAAGATGTTATCATGTCTTACGCGGCCCGCCTAAGACCCGTTGTCAGATTAAACATTTTCTAGTTGTTGCATCTTGTCTCTTGGCCCTTCGAAAGGTCAACCAAGCTTTACTTCTTGCAATTTGACCCCTTCACATTTACTTACAAGGGCTTCAAGACTTATACCCGCTTTATTGAGTCCTTGGTCACTTTGTTATTACCCGAAAAGTCATAAACTTTCAACGTTGACGCTTTAACCCCTCGCATACGAATTTGATCATAACTTTCTCATACGATAACGAAACTTTATGAAATTTCTATCATGCATTCTAGTGAGTATAATTAATCATTAGAAAGCTTCGGGTTTGCTAAAAGGTCACTCAGATGTATAACTTAAACATGTTGACACATTTAACCCCTGTAGTTTGTAATCTCTCACTTTCTTTCACATTTAGCTTCGTATGATCCATGATTTATTCGTTTGAAGGTATGAGCATCATGTAGGGTTACTGTAAAGTATATTTATCCCTTGTTGACATTTTGAACCCTTAAATTCACACACTTTCCATGTTTGTCAACTTTAGTCCTTCAAGAACATTCTTTCACACGTTCAAACCTATGACACGTGTCAATACATTATATGACGTGAATTTTCGAGGTGTTACAATTAACCCCCCAAAGGCGCTAAGCAAACAAAACATATTTAAACAGGTCATCTCGATAATACTTAACCACCAATTGATTAAGGTCGAATGCCCGACCAAGCGGTATTTTATATACCGTACCCCAAGCCCGTATAAGGGAAAATAAGTTAAAAGTATTTACCTTAGCTAAATATAATATTCAATCCCAGCCGTATGAAATCAGCAAGTACAGATAGCTTTTACTGGGCTCCTATTCTGGAACGAAGGTTTATAATAACCTATTAGAATCCTAACGGTCTTTAGTTAAGCTTAAGCTTAGACCGGTTAGTTTTAAAGGAAGATACGGTTCAAACGCATGATTAAGCGAATACCGGAATAGAATGTGATTTAGACCCGAAAATTTTGAAGACTTGCCTTATATGGGTAATCTAAGCACATTCTGAATTTTGAGATAAAACCGATAAGGTTTGACCCGTTTCGGCTAATTTATGTAAACTAGTTACATAACCTGAACCGAACGCGCAAGAAGCGTAACAGGTAACCATAAGGGTCCTAAACAGGTTTCCTAAGTTAATATGCCTCAAATATGTTGTGACATCAGTAAGATATCTTTTATTATGCCCGAAACGAATTTAAACTCAAACTATGCCCCGTAGGGGTATTTTGGTCATTTACAAGGTCATAAAAGAGATTAAGTATTAACCTGAGCTACAGGTCTGATATAATCAGCAAAAATACTTAATTTACTAAGTTATAACAGTAGGGTATTGCATATATGTGAAATTTATCAATTATAACCAAACTATGCACCGTAGGGGCATTTTGGTAATTTCACATAAGCCAAAAAGCTCAAAACTGAACTCTGAGTTAAACAACTTTTGCTTACTGATAAAATATTATAATTTACCTAAAATATCAGTAGGTATCAACCCTTGTATGTTTAAAATAGTTTTAGTACATACTATGCGTTAAAAACGCTTAAAAAGGCGATTAGGAGCCATTTCCGGGTTCTATATAGAAAGCTGATATTTTTAATTATTCCATAAGGTCGAAAATAATTTATTTATCATACAAAATCAGTTGCAAAAGGTCTGGGGTCAAAAAGATATGTAAAACTCATTTTATAGCCCAAAAGGGCAAAACCGACAATTACCGAATCAAGCCTATGACTCTAAGTTATGCTCAGCCTAAAATTAATTAAAAATCTTCAAAAATCCCAAAATAATATATTACATCAGTGGATAAAAATTTTGATATCAAAAAGTGGGTTTAAATAGGCTATATGCTAATTATGCCGTTTAATCGCTAAAAGCTTTCTAAATACGCTAATGAGCATAACTCTCAATCTACACCTCAAACTGATGTCAAATTTTGGGTGCAAGTTTATAAATCAGTAACTAAGGTTTCTACTCTTTTACATTTTTAAAAATCACATTTTATGGTGAAAAGGGCATAATAGTCAACATATAGGCAATTAACGGGATCATGCATATTAATTGGATAACTAATGAACCAAGGTGTATAATCACAGAGGGTTATACTAGCATGTAACCTGGTCCTAAGGAAGCTCTAACGAATTTCCAAATCATACTAAATCGGGTCAGAACTGAAGTCAAAGCAAAAGTCAAAGTTTTGCGACTTTCGGTTCCGAACCGGGTCTAAACAGAAAATTGTCGGATCAAACAAGCTTAGACCAGTTATTATACTTATTACCAAGTTATATGAGTGATAAAATAGGTTACACGCCTTCTGCATTGTTAATTATGCGTTAATTCAAAGATTAGCATTCTGTTGATTTTTTCTAATCAACTTTGACCCGACAAATGGTCTAGATAGAGTGGGAATCAGAGGGTGCCCTTTTAAGGGTTTATTGCCCACATAATTACCAACTTATAACTACCTTCAATTTGACTAATCACTGGACCATTAATGATTAATTGCTAAGTCAAACGGTAATTACGACGATTTGACTTTTAAGCTAAAACTAAGTAAAAACTCAACTAAGAAAGGTTAAGCATACTTACTGAAGTCCTATGCACGATTAGAGATGACTTGGAAAGGCACTTGAGCTCCAGAGATGCTCCACAAATGAAGATGGAAGGTGCTCTCATAAGGTTGCAACATAAGGCCTTTATATAGTGTTTAATCTTCACTTAGATCAATGACAACCAAGCCTACCCTTGTTCCCTGATCATCAACAAGTGTCCTAGGGTCTAAAAAGCATGTAGGGGTCGTCCAAGGAAGTGGAAATCATTTTTGAGTCGGTTGCAAGGGCATAACAGGCTGCAGCCTGTTGTTTCTGTATCTGGGCATCTGGCGCGGCCCGCGTAAGCTCTTGCCAAGGCTTACGCGGCCCGCCTTAGCCTTGTTTTCAGGTTAAAAGCTTTTCAACTTTTTGCACTTGACTCTTGGCCCTTCGAAAGGTCATCCGAACTTTGTTTCTTGCATTTTGATCCCCTCATCATGGCTTATAAGGGGTTTATGACTTATACCCACTTTGCTAAGTTCTTGGTCACCTCATGTTAACCCGAAAAGTCATAACTTTCAACGTTGACGCTTTAACCCCTCGCATACGAATTTGATCATAACTTTCTCATACTATAACGAAACTTTATGAAATTTTTATCGTGCATTCTAGTGAGCATAATTATTTCGTTACAAAGCTTCGGGTTTGCTAAAAGGTCACTCAGAGGTATACTTTAAACATGTTGACACATTTAACCCCTGTAGTTTGTAATCTCTCACTTTCTTTCATTTTTAGCTTCGTATGATCCATGATTTATTCGTTTGAAGGTATAAACATCATGTAGGGTTCTTGTAAAGTATATTTATCCCTTGTTGACATTTTGAACCCTTATATTCACATACTTTCCATGTTTGTCAACTTTAGTCCTTCTAGAACATTCTTTCACACGTTCAAACCTATGACACGTGTCAATACATTATAGGACGTGAATTTTCGAGGTGTTACAGGTGATTGTTGGCGGTAATTCCCGACTCATCACAAGTCGATGATGGGAAAAGGGTGACAAAGGAGTTCAAGTTACAAGTCGGTGAACTTGAGGGATCAATGTTGATAAGTTGGTCATAGTTGGTTAAGTTTCCTAATTATGTTATAAATATATTTGGTAATGTCTTGGCAACCAAGTTAGGGTTAGTCTATATAAACCAAACTAGGGTTAGGTATTATTAAGATAAAAGAGAAGAGACAAGAGAGAAAAGACTAGAGAGAAACCGAGTTATGGTTAGAGAGTCTGTAATCAGTTTTGAGTTATTTTCTGATTAATAAGATTGAGAGTTATTCGATCTAAATTCTTTTCTTCATCTTTTCTATTCGGTTTGATTGTCGATTGGGACTTGATGTGCGTATTTTACAAAGGAAAACCCCCACACGGGTCACGAACTGATTGGATCATGCACGAGTACACACTCACAACCCCTCAACCCAAGAACCCGACTCAGGTTTCTTCCAGATTGATACGGTTTTGATTCGAATACACAAACACATCTAGCTAACAATTTGTTTTTGTTGTATCAGGTTATGGAAAGTTAGCAAGTACAATGAAGAGACAATCAAGATATTTAGCGATTGTAACTCGGTAAAACCGAAACCAGTTTTCTACGATTTCATGTCTGCTAGTAAGAAAAGAAGAACTGATTTGAATTCGGCACCGGTTTCATCATCTTCGGGTTCAAGTGGGATCACGGATGATGCTGGTTCTTGTGACGAGCATGAAGAGAATAGACGTAGTAGTCTGGATGATGTTGAGAATTGAAGGAAACAATCGTCATAAATTAACATTCTTTTTTAAAGGTTATCCTAAGTTTAATTTAATTTAGTAATTAGTAATGGGTTATTATTATTTATTAGCCTTTAGTTTTCAAGACTCGCAAGAAAATAATCCAAATTTTAGATGCGATTAGAAGAATGAAATGTTATCCATGGAAATTTTATTTCAATTTCATCATTGAAATTTTAGCAAGTAATGATGATTTACATACATTGGTTTTCATATATTGCAATTGTTGGGATTGAACCCTATCAAATGAACAGTTGATTAAAGCCAAAACCGGATCAGAGCAGTGGATCCAAAATAAGCAAATGTTATGTACTCATTCTCTCCCCTTGAAAGTGTTTCTAACAACTGATGACCTTCATCCACTGATCCTTTACAACAACTGCTGTTCTACAAACAACTGATCAAGTATAAAGACTGATGAAGACTGAAGCCCTGATGATCAATCTACTGTTATCAGTCAAGCACTGCTGAAGAAACAAAGCACTGCTAGAGTCACAACAGTGGAAGGAGAAAGCAGTAGTTTAGTCTTTCCTTTTGTAATGTATTGTAATCAGTAGTTAGCTAAACAGTGCTTGTATTAGATCAGTAGTTTCAGGTTGTTAGGAGGTTAGATGTCACTTTCATGGTGACGTCAGCCAAGATGCTTCAGTGGTTTGCTCGTGCCTATAAATAGAACAGTACCCTGTACTGTTCTATTAGCTCTTTCACCACTTGTCTTCCTGCACGAACAATTCACTGTGAGCTCAGGCTGAGGGGGAGTTTGTACTACATGCATGCAAAGTTGTAATTGGTGATTGAAATAAATTTAATCATTCGGTTCAATGTTCAAACATGTGTGTTGAAAACATTTCTCCTATTTGATTGTGTGTGAAAGTTTGTTTCCATTTAATTTCCGCTGCAATTACATATTCATCTTCTTAATTTCTCAAACAAAAACACAATAAAAAAGAGACTCAGATCCTAACAATTGGTATCAGAGCTCGGACAGTCAAATTTGATCTAACAATCATTTTGACGTAAATAGTTCAGCTCACAATCGTTGATACTGATAGTTGTTCGTTTTGTTGAAAAACAGAGTAAGGTTTAATCACGAGAAAAGTTGATTAATCAGTACCTGTAAAACAACCAGGATGACGTCACAATCACAAGATGCTAACAATAGCATCGGTTCACTCTTCAAACCACCCATGTTGAAGCAAAATGAGTACAACATCTGGCAGAGAAGGATGGGTCACATCCTTGCTCAACAGAATACCGGATGTTGGAAGTCGGTTATCTTTGGACCACATGTTCCAATGGTGCCGAGTGCTGAGGATTCAAAGAAGTTCAAACCTAAGAAACCTGAAAACTATACTGAAACTGATTTTCAAAAATTTGAACTGGATGCCAAGGCATTTAGCATTGTTGCATCTGCTTTGCCCAATGAAATCTATGCTAGACTGTTACACTGTAACAATGCTAAAGAATTATGGGATGCACTTAAGGAAAAATTTGGGGGGACTGAAGAAGTGCTTGAAAACAACAGGGAAATTCTGAACCAACAGTATGAAACATTTGATCACATTAAGGGTGAATCATTAACCCAACAGTTTGAGCGATTTAGCAGTCTCATGAGTGAATTAAGAGTTGTTAATGTTGAGTTTACCAAATCAGCACAAAATAGCAGGTTCCTTAGGTCACTCCCTGAAAAATGGGATACAATTGCTTTTGTAACAAGAAACTGTGTTGAGTTCAAAGATCTGACACTGACCCAATTTCATGGTAGACTCCTAACCATTGAAAGGGAGTTAAACCTGAAAAAGAAGTTACAAGAGTCTGGAAAAGTTGCTGATGACTACTCATTTGGTAGCATAGCTCTTTTGGGTCAGGAAGAATCTGGTAGCAGAAGTAAGGATCAGAGTTATGATCATTACATTGACATAACTGCTGGTGGAGCCTTTAACAACTCTGATCCTCACTCTGCAAATTATGCTTTTACAGCTAATTGTGAAAACCAGATGTCAGATAATCTGTGCTTTGAACTCAATGACTTACAGCATTTTGATCCAGTTGATTTAGAAGAAATGGACATTCTGCACCAACTTGCTTTGCTAAGTGTCAGAACAAGCAGGTTTTACAAAAGGACAGGGAGAAAATTCCCAGGGTTGCATGGGAATTTAAAAGTAGGGTTGGATAAGTCAAAAATTAAATGCTACAAGTGCAACAGGCTAGGTCACTTTGCTAGGGAATGCAGGAGTCAAACCAATGGACCTATTATCACTCACCCTAGTCCAAGACCACAAAATAGTCAAAGCACTGTGCAGTATTCCCATTATACCCCTGCTACCCATGTAAACACTGCTCATTATGCAAACCCTGTTCCTGTGCATTATGTTCAAACCACTGTCCCACAAATTCAGTATGTCCAAGCTCCTGTACCTCAGGTTCAAGTGCAACCAGTTGCACCACAACAAGCTGCACCACCAACAGTGGTTCAACTAGATCAGCAAAGCTTTTTCACCCAAGGCTTTGTTGACTGGAGCAGCTTACCTGATGAGCTAGGTGATGAAAATTTTGCACTCTATGCTACTAATGATGCTTCTAATGATGAATTTTGTTTCATGGCATTAGAGTCAATACCAGAAGGGATGGAAACTGAAGAAGGACAGTCAAGTGCTGAAACAGTGGATGAAATTGTTGAAGCAGTGGTTATTGTTGTTGCTGATGAAATACTGTTGGGAGAAAGTTCAGAACCCCTGCTGGAACCACTGTTTGACCCTGGTCTGAAGAAGAAGAAAAACATGGTGAAAAGTAAGAGAAGGTGACTGATGAGAAAGAACATGTTTGTGACTGTGCCATGATGGCTGCAGGCAAGGTATCATCTCAGGTTCTTGAAAATCTGTGTTCAGACAAATGCATCATAGCATTTGCTAACATTAAAGAGGTGAATGAAAACCTTAGGGATAGAGTGTTGAATGATGAAGTCAAATTTGAGAAGTCTTTAAAAGAACTTAAAAACAAATTGGCTGAAAAGGATAAAGAAATCTGCAGTCTAAAAGAGGAACATAGCATTACCAAAAACCAACTTCAAACAATGATAGAAAAATATCATGTTTGCAAAAAGGAGTTGGAGTCCACCTAAATCACTTTGGCATTGGTTTTAGAAAAAAATATCAATGCTTGCAAAGGTTTTGAGATAATGCTTGAGAAACAGCTTGAAAGCAATGTGAAATTTGGCATTGGTTTTAGAAAAAATGATCAAGTTGAAAACAATGCTGCAAATCAAGCTGGTTCAGTTGAAATCATTCCAACAAACAAGAATGGCCAAGAAGTTAAGATAACTGACAAACTTGGTAACAAAATCACTTTGGAAAGATCTGTGGGGTCCTCAACTTTTGAGGAAATTAAAAAGTATCAATTTAAACCCACATGGTCTGATGAGTGTGACATTCTTGAAAATTTTAAACCCATGGACTTCACAACCACTGATGGTGTAAAAGCTCCTAAAGCAAAGGTCATTCCTCTCAAAGACATCCCAACAGTGGTTCAAAACTCTGTTGCTAAGTAGTCTGAGAAGAAGAAAAGAAGAGAAAAAGTTAAAAACCTGTTTTGTGATTTCAGTGAAAAGAAGAATCATCTAACAAAAGACTGTTTTCATCTAAAAGCATATGATATCAACAAAACAAGTGTTATTGTACCTGCTGAGAGCTGCACCATCTGTGGTAAATCAAACCACAAAACTCAGGAATGTGTGTATCTCAAATCCTTTGATGTAAAAAAGACTAAGTACACTGCAAATACATCCTTGAATTCATCAAATCCATCTGTTAAATTCACCAAGAATCAACCACTGTTTGTGCCAGTTCAAACAGCTGTTACAAAACAGCTGAACCAAACCTCTGTTAAAAGAGATGTTCAGGTGACTGATGCACCCCCTGCTAACCAATACCGAAGAGGTAAAGGTCAACCACCATACCAAAGGATCCCACATGTTTATGAGGTTTACAAAAAGCCTTCTAAACCAAGAGTGAACAGGCATCCATTTGGTTATCAGCAGATGATTGGGCAAGACCCCCAACAGTTGTTAGAGAAAAACATTCCAAAAAATGTTCAAACCCCTGAGCTAACAACTGTCCATCCACCTAAACTTAACACAGACACTGTTGAGACCCCATCCAAAGCCTTATTGGCTTTGGAGACCCTAATGAACTAACCTTTTACTACATGTGCAAGGAGCTTCTGCATGCTTAGATAGTCTTTGGTATGTAGATAGTGGAGGCTCCAGGCACATGAAAGGATGTAAAGCCCTACTCAAAGATTTCAAAATTCATGGAGGGGGTGATATATCCTTTGGCAATAACAGTAAAGGGAAGGTTCTGGGGTCTGGTACAGTCCAATCTGTTAATGTTAAGTTTGAAAATGTCAATCTAATAGACAATCTAAAATTCAACCTCCTGAGTGTCTCTCAAATGAGTGATAAGGGCTATGGCTCATTCTTCACAAAGGATTGTTGTAGGATTGTTGGACCAGAAATGGTTTAAAAGATTAAAGAAATAATAAAAAATGAAAAAAACCCAACTTGTTGCTCAAAGAAGTGGCAATGTTTATGTGGTTGATTTGTCAAAAGAAAGCCACAGGACTGATGCCTGTCTGTTCTCAGCTGCCTCTAACAAAGAGACAGAATTATGGCACAGGAGATTGGGGCACACAAATCTCAAGACAATCATTACTATATCTAAACAGGGGTTAGTAAGAGGCTTACCTCAAAAACTGTTCAGCTGTCCTGAGCATTGTGTCTCCTGCCTAAAAGGAAAACAACATAAAAGCTCATATAAATCCATTGAAGAGTCCAAAACAACCAAGTGCTTGTAAATGCTTCACATGGATTTGTTTGGACCAGTTAATTCATGAGTCTTAGGAAGAAAAGATATTGTTTGGTTATTGTTGATGACTTTTCTAGGTTTACATGGACTTACTTTTTACATTCCAAAGATGAGACTGCAGGCATTATGCAAGACTTTGTTACACAGGTTGGAAAGCAGTTTGATATTCCAGTAAAAATCTTTAGGAGTGACAATGACACAGAGTTCAGAAATAAGGAGTTAGATGATTTCTGTGTGTCAAAAGAAATTGTAAGGCAGTACAACATTCCAAGAACACCAGAGCAAAATGGGGTTGTTGAGAGAAAGAACAGAACTTTGATTGAGGCTGCCAGAACCATGCTTGCTGATTCAGGTTTGCCATTAACTTTCTGGGCAGAGACAGTAAACACTGCTTGCTATGTCCAGAACAGAGTTTTAATCAACCCTAGACATCAAAAGACTGCTTATGAACTGCTGTATAAAATAAAGCCATTGATTTCATATTTCAAAGTTTTTGGCTGCCCATGTTTCATTTTAAACTTAAAAGATTCTATCTCAAAGTTTGCAGCCAAAATTGATTGTGGTTATCATCTATGATACTCAACCACTGCTAAGGCCTACAAAGTGTTTAACACAAGGACTAAGATAGTGGAAGAGACTTTGAATGTAAAGTTCAATGAACTTTCATCAATGAAAATCCTAGCAAACCTTGCAGAATTATTTGATCTTGGTAAATTTACTTTTGAAAATACTGTTGTCAAGAATAACAGTACAGGTCCATCAGAAAATCCTCCATTAGACAATGGGTATGAAGTGATCATTCCACAACAAACCTTCAAATCCATTGCCAGAGCAGCAGATGTTCAAAACAGCTGTCAAAGCTCAACCACTGCTACCTCAACAGTTGTTGACCAAAGTAGCCCATCAACCCCTGCTTCCTCATCATCAAACACTGTTGATAAAAGTCCTCAAACAGTGGATCAAAGTCAACATGTGTCCACACCATTACCTCCTATTCCACCTCCATTTGAAGCCACTGCTGGATCATCAAAGTCACTAGCATTGGTCAGCTCAGATGATTCACATCTGCAGCCCTCACCATTAAATGCCATTGTTCCATACAAAGGAGATCTTATCTTCTTGAAGTCTCATCCACCTGACCAAATCATTGGCAACATCAGTGAAGGGGTGCTCACAAGAACCCAATCCCAAAACATCTGTATTTTTGTTGGTTTCCTATCTCTCCATCAGCCAGTCAAGTACCAAGAGGCACTAAAAGACAACAGCTAGGTAGAAGCCATGCAAGAGGAGCTCCAACAGGTTACACTACGTCAAAAATGGCTTATTGCCACATAAAAAAGTGTGACCATACGCCTTTCGCCACACTTTTTTTTTCCAGCTCAAGTGTGACCAAAGGTCGAGTCATCGTAGGCATCATACGGCCACATTCAATTATGTGTGGCCATAGCAACTTAAACTATGGCTAAAAGGTCTTGTTGAAATCAATCATTTTGTCAAATAAGTGTGGCTAATCGGGTAGCAACAACCACATGAATTTACTATAAGTGTGGCCATTTCTATTATACAGTCACCAATAAGTTTGTTTTAGCCACATTAATTTTAAAAAACTGTGACAAAAAAGGTTGTTGTAATCAATAAAATGATCCATTAAGTGTGGCTAAATGGTATCAATGGCCACATGACTTTATTGTAAGTGTGGCCATCTATATTATATAGCCACATGAATTCACCGTAAGTGTGGCCGTTTCTATTATATAGTCACTAAAAAGTTTGTTTTAGCCACATAAATTTTAAACAACTGTGGCAAAAAGGTTGTAATTAACAAAATGGTCCATTAAGTGTGACTAAATGGTATCGATGGCCACATGAATTTATTTTAAGTGTGGCCGTTTCTATTGTATAGTCACATGAGTTTACCATAAGTGTGTCTGTTTCTATTATATAGTCACTAAAAAGTTTGTTTTAGCCACCTGAATTTTAAAAAAATGTGACAAAAAGGTTGTTGTAATTAAGAAAATAGCCCCTTAAGTGTGACAAAATGGTATCAACAGTCACACGAATTTACTGTAAGTGTGGTCGTTTCTATTTTATAGTCACATATATTGTTGTGGCTATGTGGCCATTTTCGTGTAATTAGCAATTTTATTTTCAATTTTTCGTAGAATTAAAACAATAGCAAAGATGAACAAGCCTAAAAAAACAAAGTTAATAATATTAACAATAGTAAACCAAAATCCATACATAAGTTGCCAATTTGAATACTAAATACATAAACTTGCATCAATCCTAGCAGCACTTTGACAAAAAAGTCACAGAAAGCTCTTGAAAGCACGAGTCCTGGACCTTCTGGTGTCTCGTCGATTGAAGCTCGAATCCTAGACACTCCTGGCTCATCATCTGATTCGCACACACTCCTCCTGTTGTGTATATCCTCTCTCTTTCCTCTAAATCAAGGATTAGAAAATGTAAGCGGTAAACACACACACACACACACAAAACAATCAGATTTCATATAGTTACTAGTGGGAATGCCCGCGCGTTGCGGCGGGTGTCCCGACTGATATCAGATTCATTTATGACGTCTATTACGAACCACAACCCATTCCGGTTTCTAACATTTTATTCCATTCATTAATAAAAAGACGAAAAACCTATAAGGTCACAAACATGCAAAGAAAATCTACAGTTTCAATATAAGGAGTTAGATTTATTAAACCATAACAAATTTTCATCAAAACATTAAAAGTAGGTTTATTTACAATCTTATTAACATTAACGATATTAGGGATTTGTACATATCCTCAAGTGCATAATGGTCTTAAAAAAAGTTTGAAATAGACCACTATACCCACCAAAGCTAATAAATATGACAAAAGGTGGTTGACAATTGACATTAACTGTCTGTAAAAAGAAATGGTTGATATACTCACATCTTGAGTGTGAGTATCCAAGTGTAAGATTTTCCCTATAAAAAACCAACTGATATCATGTCATGAAGTTCTCTGCACATATAAAAAGGGAAGTATTCTACATTATTAAAAAGACATCATGAAGTCAACAACCAATTTCAGTAGGTGATACTAAATACCTCTGTGTATATGAGACTCATCCATGATATCATCAAGCACAAGAAAGTTTGCTTGAAGCTGCAAGATTGAAGATCCATTAATAGGAAGGATTTAAGTATATAATATATCATGTAATGAAAGAAACTACTGGCAACAGTATATTGTTTTTACCCATTCAATGCACCAACCAAGACGGCTTCTCATCACCGGATCAAAGTTGTACCTATAATATATCACTGTTACCCATTGGCAACAGTGAAGTTTTGTAAAATTTTAAATAGGAACCAAAAAACTATATCATACCACCATAGACGGCTTCTCATCACCGGATCAAAGTTGTACCTACAAAACATAAATTAATCAATAAATCAAATTGAACTATATAATATTGCAAAAGTAGAGAGCAATGACGACTCTTTACTTATGAATTGGTTAATACGAGTTAGGTTTGATCTTTAATGGGTCAAACACGTATCTAATGATATTACAAACGGAACAATTTTTTTTACAGTTGATAATGACCCGAATGATACAAAAAGTCTACATAGTGGCCCACACATGACAAAAAAAACCCATGTATTAATGCCTAGGATGTACAAAAAACTGACCAAAAGGGGACAAGACTGGATGTACATTGGTAATATTTTGAAGAAACAAAAAAAACCGAGCTGTTTTTTTGGGCAAAAAAACCGGTTCGGACTGTAAACTGGTTTAAGGAGATGTGAACCTGAACTGGTAACAGCCAGTTTGGGATTAAAAACAGTAAAACAACGTATTTTTTTGGTTTAAACCGTTTTTTACAAACGAACCAGTGTTTAACCGGTTTCAAAGATCGAGATAATAAATTGGTATCCGAACCATTGGGTCGAGTCGGCTTGAAACCAGTTTTTCAAACGGGTTAGGTATCAAACGGGTCAAAATGGGTTCATCTCATACCATACCTTGTTATGACGTTTACGTTCGATATTATTACCAACAAAATATTAAGCAACTTCAACCTGTCGCTGATCAAATCTTCCATTCGCATTGAAAATATGAATTCGTTCCACGCCTGAGAAAATTTTGCTATGTTCTTTCTTATCCACAAGCTATCTTCCTGTAGAGCACTTTCATGTTAGTAAACAGATGCAATATCATGTGTAGACTGATAGCCGAAATGGCTAACTTGTGTTCTGGTAATGGCGGATTAAAACGGGTCTTTTCTAGTGCATGTCAAAACGAAAAAGATCATAAACACGTGATGTACTAATTATGATTACAAAAACATTATTATATGAATATTATAAATCTTAAATAATGGTTTAAGAGGTTGTGTGCACTCAGAATAGGCTGGCGCATCAAATACATTTAAGAGTAAAGTCCACGAATGGTCCCTGTGGTTTACCAAAATTTTGGATTTGGTCCCTAGCTTTCCAAAAGTACACCGATGGTCCCTGTGGCTAGCAATTTTTAACGCATTTAGTCCCTTACTTGGTCGTGTTCGGGTTCTTATGTATGATACGATTTTCGGGTTCGGGTTTGTGTAAAATTTTCGGGTTCGGGTCGGGTTGAACCCGCCAACCCGCTAACACGACCCGTTTAGCACCCCAACATATCAACCAACTTTTCTGAACTATATAAAACCCTTGGTCCACAAAACAACAATAGATTTGCAAGTCTTAAGCGTTCCTTCACATGATCAGACCGGTAATAGATTTTTTACTAATATTACAATTTAAAGTTATCAACTTACAATTCACCTGTATAATCTATTGATTTCGGACCCACATGATTTATTTGTTTTCTTAACTAAAAGGTACTTTAAATTTAACATACCAGAATATCAACAACTCTTTTATAACAGAATATTAGCAGCTCTGTCATATATCGGAAAAAAATTACAAAAAATCAAGAATCTGTTGGAATCTGCTGGGTTTTTAACCTAACTGGAACTAATTTTGTTCATTTTTGTTCAAATTTGTTCAGTTTTTAATCTGGCCTCTATGGATATTGTGAGTATAAATAGAAGAATTATTATTATTTGACATAGTATGACACCCCAAGAACTATATAAATGTCACTACATTTGATTGAAATCTACATCAAATTCAAAACACTTACCTAAATTATAGCTTGCGTCATACAGAATCGGATAAATCTAGTGAAACTTTTGTGCTGCGAAACAAACAGAAATGATGTTGGAAACGGAACCCCTTAAACATAGTTAATCAATCAAGAATTATGTAATCAATAAACCACATTCCACATTGTCAACCTCCTAATTTTAGTAGATATTAATGAAATCAAATGCTATAAGTAAGGCGCTTATAGAAATCAGATGTTACCTGAGTCACAGCAATAAAAAGAACTTCAGTTGGTCCAATAAACTTGCATCAAAACGAAGAGTTTGATAATGAGTTCCTGGAAAATAAACGGAACCCATTTATTGAATCGAAAACCAAAATTAAGTCATTCAAAATAAAAAATACATAGCCCTTTTTTTATTTGAAATGAAATCTCCTAATCCGAAAGCAAAGCGTTCCTGAAAACAAAACCGAATCATAAACATTATTGTGAAGTAGAATCTATTCAACAATCCATAACAAATCCGAAGCTGATGTATTCCAGTAATTGCCAAACATTCAAGCATCTGATTATTAGTCCAATTTAATGCTAACATCTCTTCCAAAATTCTAGAATTATACTTAAATTCTTGATATTTTAAACAAAAAGGGGGCAAACCAGTAAGAATTCAAGAGTTTCAAATGGTTAATTAAAGCACGCAATTCCACGCAACACTGAAGACAGAGGTCGTAATGGCATTCAGGGCAGGTTCTATGCAAGTCAAAAATCGACGTTTTACAGCAGTCACTGCACACATAATCAAAATCATAATTAAACAAAATACAAGATGAACGTATATACAATGATTGAAATGGCGTACCAGTACATGCGCTCGTCCAAGCCACAGGCTGCCTTCTTCAACTGTACATCAGATAAAGTAGATCCTATCCAAATAGACAAGTTTAGCAAAAGCTACTCGTAAAGCATGGATATATCATATATGACTCAGATTGGGTACTAATGACAACTGAATAATAAATACCTTGAACACGAGCTGTAGGAAAAAGGTCACAAGGAACGCCTGGAATCGGAATCGCCTCCTCAAATCTCTGGTGCTTCCTCCATCTTTCCCGCAACTGTTACACACCGTCAATAACCACCTCCCCTGCACTCGTGAGGGTTTTTGTAGGGGTGATGGAGGTTTTAGGGAATTCTTTTGTTATTAAGTATCGAGGTGGTGGAGTATATAGTCGGGGGTGGGGGTAGTATAACGGTGGTCAAAGAATAAAGGGGTTTCCGGTGGTCCTTTTTGTTGATCTCATACACGGATCTGGTGCTTTACATGTTCGAGTTGTGCGACTATATTTGAATAGCCGCTGTGAAGCCGGCATATCATCGGAAATTTGAACAAATCTGGTAGAGAATTTTGAGAAGGTGGAGTGTTTTGCAATTGGGGAAGGAGGGAGTTAGGGTTTAGAATGAAGATGGAGAGGGAAACTAAAATTTATTAGAGGTAAAAATCTAAAAATTTTGAAAGGTTTAAAGTAAATTGAAATTTATAATGGCCTGGTCTATTCGCACACGCGCTTGGTCTATTTGCACACTCAAAGCGCCCCGCTATGGCCAAAGCGGGGCGCTTTGGTGTAAAGTCAACCGACAAGGACTGACGCGGTCAGACCTTGTCTGTTGCTTTACATCAAAGCGCCCCGCTATGGCCAAAGAGGGGCGCTTTGGTTTTTTTTTTTTCCAAAGCGCCCCGCTTTGGCCTAAGCTCGGCGCTTTGGTTTTTTTTTTTTTTTTTTTTTTACATTTTGGGCGTATTTTTGACTGGTGACTGGTCTACGTTTAAGTTCAAATTTTACATTTTTGGTCCAAATTTTACAATATTTAATTTGTTTGTGCACATATATCTAAAGGTGAAGTCCCATCTCAATATTGTTTTTTAATCAATCTTATTTTTATAAATTACTATGTTAGTTGTCAAACATTGTGTTATTACCAATAACACAATGATAAACAAAACATAAAATAACAATAATTACCTTGTCTTTTTTCTCAATACACTTCGACAAATGTGTATAACACTGCTTCAACACATCATTACACAACACATCACTGTTGTATTGTAGAAGAACTTGACTAATTAATTCACCTTTCACATCCCTGTCAGCTGGTGGTGATGATAAAGATGATGACATCATATGAGAAAGTCAATAATAGCTTACACAACAAATATAGGGTACATGATAACACTATTACAAGTAATGCATGTCTACATATTTATAAAAGAAAACCTAATAGATTATACCTAACATTCAAATACCATTAACTCACCAGTGATTGGCCGGTCAAGTATGTGCCTTGTACATGTACGGTAGGCGGCTGATACACATAACACTACTCATAGGATGTTGCTTGTTTAAATGGTTAAAAAATATGATTCAATACGCACTTGTACGACCCAAAATGACAATATACATCATAATACTACAATTAATGAAAAAATACGTCATGTACATGTACGGTAGGCGGCTGATACACATGACACTACTCATAGGAGTACTTGTGCTTTCAAACCAAAATGATACGATATAATGGAATACGACATCACACGTAACCGATTTGATCCGGAACTTGCAGTATAGTCCATATATATTAAAAAATGATGTATAATGGAAAAAACGTAAAATTTAGACTATTATCGACGCGTTTGTGAATTAAAAACAATTTTAAAAAATTTAAAAAAGGCCCTAAGCGCTGCGCTTTGACCTAAGAGGGGCGTTTTGCCCAAAAAAAAAAAAAAAAAAAAAAAAAAACCAAAGCGCCGCTCTATGGCCAAAGCGCGGCGCTTTGATGTAAAGTCAACCGACAAAGCCTGACAGGCTCAGTTCTTGTCGGTTGACTTTACCCCAAAGCGCCCCGCTTTGGCCATAGCGCGGCGCTTTGGGGTGTGAAAATAATTTTCTCCGTGTGTAAATAGCATGACCCATTTATAATAATGAAAGGTTTAAAGTAAGTTGAAATCTATAAAAAGTAACTTAATGCATATAATTGATAAAAAGTAAATTTTGGAACGTTTAAGTTAATCCATATAAATTAGTGCTAGTAAACTATTTTTTTCACACAAACTAACATATTTATATTTATTTATATAAATTAATACATATGAATTTATAAAAAATAAATTGAAATTATATATTTTTATGCATTTAATATATAAATTATATGTTATATATATAATCTACTATTAACCATTGTGATCCATTAAAACCCAATACGACCATTAAAACATGTACGATTTACTATTTTCCATTTGATCCACTAAGGCCAATATAGTCCATTAAAACATGTATCATCTACCGTTGTCGACTATGATCCATGAAAACCTAATATGGTCCATTAATACATGTATGATCCACCATTGTGTATTGTGATCCATTAGGACCCAAAATGGTTCATTAAGGCATGTATGATATACTGTTAGCCATCATGATCCATTAAGCTCAATATGGTCCATTAATACATCTATGATCTACCATTTTCCATCGTGATTCAATAAGGCCAATATGATTAATTCAAACATGTATGCTCTACTAATGTCCATTGTTATCCATTAATGCTCAATATGGTCCATTAAGACGTGTATGATCTACGATTGACCATTGTGATCCATTAAGGTCCAATATGGTCCATTAAGACATGTATGCTATAATATTGTCCACTGTGATCTATTAAGGCCCAATATGATCCATTAAGAGATGTATACTCTACTATTGTCCATTGTGATCCATTTTGGCTCAATATTGTCCATTAAGACATGTAATGTCTATTATTGTCCATCGTACCTGAGGCCCAATAAGGTCCATTAAGACATGTATGATCTACTGTTGTCCATCGTACCTGAGGCCCAATATGATCCATTAAGAGATGCACGGTCTACTACTATTAAGGCCCATTAAGACATATATGATCCAATATTGTCCATCTTGCTCCATTAAGGCCCAATATAGTGTATTAAGACATGTATGATCCATTATGGGCCATTATGATCACCTAAGGCCCAATATTGTCCATTAAGACATGTTTGATGTACTATTATCCATTATGATCCATTAAGACCCACATCAACACACATTTGATACACTATTCTCCATTGTGATCCATTAAGGCTCTATATGGTCTATTAAGACATGTTTGATCTACCTTGTTCATTGTGTTCCATTAATGCCCAATATGGTTTATTAAGACATGTTTGATCTACTGTTGTCGATTGTGATCCATTAAGGCCCATTATTGGCTTTTGTGACCCATTAAGGCCCAATGTCGTCTATTAATACATATATGATTAGGGATGAGCTCGGTGCTGCTACCGGTACCGAAAATACTAGTACCTAAAATCGTCAAATATGGGTACTAGTACCGGTGCCGAAAATGTTTGGTATGGTACTGTACAGTACCGGTACGATACCGGTATATGAAAGTAAATTCGGAAAAAATACGAGTACTGTACCAAACCACGAGTACCAAAAACGCCACAAAGTGGGTACCAAAAACAATTCGGTACGGAAAATTCGATACTGGTACTAATATGCATACAATAAAAATGTATATAAACGTAATTAATATAAATACATTAAGTTATTATTTAGAGGAAAACAAATAAGGTTTAATATATACAATATTTAATAATAGTTTGAATTTTTAAATATGCAGTAAGATTTTTTCGATTAGTAATATTAAATAATATAATTTTTAAATGAGAATTTTATTTGAGAGGGAAGTTTTGGATGGAATATTTTGGGGGGAAGTTTAGGTTTTTGGATGTAATATTTAGGAGGGAAGTTTAAGTTTTTGGATAAAATATTTTAGGGGGGAAGTTTTAAGATGAAATTTTTTTTTTGGGAGGGGGGGAGATATTAATTTTTGAGATGAAATATTTAGGGGGAAATTTTTAAAGATGTAGTAAGTTAAACATTTGGCCACACATTTTTTTCCATGATATTTTATAACATTTCGTCACACAAAATAAAAAAGTGACGATGATGTGACAAACGTTTATGTAACACCACATGAAATTTTGTAATTTTAAGTGTGGCTATTGTCTATACTTTAGTCACAAAAAATAATATATGTGGCCATATGCATTAGATTTCAGCCACATTATTAAGCATATAACGTGGTTATAGATCGCATTTGGCCACACTTTTCTAGTGTGGTTGTTTTTACTTAACTTGTGGTTAAAGGTTTCGAATATATCTATTTTTAGTCAAATGAAACAAATATTGTGGTTGTAGATCACATTTAGCCACATTTTGTTAGTGTGTCTAATAAATGTCACAGTTTTTTTCTTAAAAATGTGGCTAAAGGTTTTATATAAATATGTTATTGGTCACATGAAAACAAACACTGTGATCGTAGATAACATTTGGCCACACGTTGCTACTATGGCTAATATATGTCACATTTTTTTTTCTTAAAGTGTGGCTAAAGGTGTCAAATACATGAGTTTTTTGTCACACGAAACAAAAATATGTGGCTATAAAAAACATTCGGTCACACATTTCGAGCTGTGGCTAATAAATGTCACATTATTTTCTAAAAGTGTGGCTAATGATAATGAACTGGTATAAATGGTCACATTAATAATAAAATGTGTGGCTAAAGGTGTTTTAAAATGTTATGAATAACCTTTAGCCACACATTTTTTCAAATATGTGGCAGGGCAGTTTTGCCAAAAGTGTGGCCGTAGACCCTTTTTCACGTAGTGTTAGAAGACAACAAGTTTGGGAGCTTGTACCACTGCCAGAGGGTGTGAGTCCTATTGGGACAAAGTGGGGCTTCAAAAATAAAATTGATGAAAGGGGTATTGTTGTCAAGAATAAAGCTAGGCTTGTGGTTCAAGGGTTCAGACAGGAAGAGGGCATTGACTATGATGAAACATTTTCCCATGTAGCAAGATTAGAAGCTATTAGACTATTCCTGGCCTTTGTTGTCAACCACAACATCATGGTGTATCAAATGGATATCAAATGTGCATTCCTCTATGGTAAGATTCAAGGAGAGGTTTATGTTTGTCAACCTCCAGACTTTGAGGATCCATTTAATCCAAATCATGTCTACAAGCTAAATAAAGCTTTGTATGGCCTGAAACAACCACCAAGAGCCTGGTATGAAACTCTTTCCACCTTTCTACTTTCCATTGGTTTCACAAGAGGTAAAATAGATAAAACACTGTTTCTGAAATGGAGAGGGAAAGACTTGATGATTGTCCAGATTTATGTGGATGACATCATTTTTGGAAGCACATGTAATAAAATGTGTGAAGTGTTTAGGCAACTCATGACAGCTGAGTTTGAGATGAGTGTAATGGGTGAACTCCAGTGCTTTCTTGGTCTCCAAGTGAGGCAACTGCAAAATGGCACTTTTATCCATCAAGGCAAATATGCCAAAGAAATTTTAAAGAAATTTGAGATAGATGATTGTAAACCATGCAGTACACCCATTGCAACAAATAAAATAGTCATTGTTGGACCGTTCCTTGACCCGTAAACGTCAATCCGAGTAGCTCATCTTCACGTGTAAAGGCGGAATCAATGCACGTAAAGTAACAACAGCAATTCCTTTCTAATTTCTATCTCTTTATTGCATTCTGATAATGTTTTTACAGATTTTCAGTTCCAGCAACAATCATCTAGGTTCGCTCCAAAGGTTTTTTAAAATGAAATACAACATCAACCTATATATAGTGTTTGTGGATCGCTTATATGGACTGCCATATAAGCGAACCAGCCCTCTTACCATAAAAGCGAACCAGCCTACTATGTACCTAGGAGCGAACCAGACCTTAACATGGTCATATAAGCGAACCAGCCAACATATTTCATGATTTTGACATTCTAAACCCTATGTTGACCCATATTAACCTAAGACTTGATGTAGACGAAGTCAACAGACATTCCGTGCACTAACAGACTCCCCCTTGGATGTTGACGTAGTCTTCAGCAATCCTCAGCACCTGAGTCTTTGGTCTTGATCTTTTCTCCAACTCTGTCTATCTTCACAAGCATTCTTCACAGGTTTAAAATCACAACCTGACTCTAACTTCCATCTTCCCTTTGACTGTTGATCCAGACTCCCCCTTTCACAGACTCCCCCTCTCAGTATGCTGGAATCTGAGATATCTGGTTCAAGCTTTGACACTTAGTTTCCGTTGAAATTCCTGAAACCTGCATATTCTCTACCACAACATAAGTTTCACAAATTTATAACAATTAGAACTAAGAAACTTACTGGTAGAAATCATTTATTCATCAAACAAAACTAGTTACATCAAGTTCAAATAAATGACCTTGATTAACTAACCTCTCAATTTTTCAAAACATTTGAATATGACTTTCAAAGATTTCAACATATTCTCCCAAACCAATTCATCATAAATAGCACTTGAAATTTTGAATATCAGCTCTTCAACATCAGTTGTCGAAAATCTTTTTGGATTTTTCAAAACTTTATGCTAAAACACTCCGAAAATCTTTTTGGATTTTAAGTTTAACGAAATGCAGTAAAGAAATATATACAAACAATATTTTTGTGAGTTTGTGTAAGAGGATCATATCAGTTTATGAGACAAATCACAAGCACCGTTAAGCTTTAATCATTTTAAGCTCTAAACGATTCACCTCGATTGTCGATATACTGATCCATCTTAAATTCTCACACAAATTTCAACTTATTCAGGATACGATTTAGATGAGTTAAGAACTTAGCTCATTCATGTGTCCCACCTCTTGAATATACTCCCGTATCCAGAATCCCAATAATCAGTCTTACAGGTGAGAATACTACAATGATATCTGTATATAATTTAGGTATGCGAGAGCCGAGGGATCTCAGGTCGATACTTCCGTATACGCAGAGAGATATCAGCTTCGACTTTTCAGTGTGTCCCCTTTAGAGGATCTTTTTGCTTACAACAGCAGCATTTATCAATTTTATTGTTTCAGCATGCTGAGGGTTTAATGCTGTGTTTCAAGCATTGCAGCAAGTATTAGCCAAGGACTAGGTCAGAACTACCGTTCAGCAGAAGTCCCGGAATAATACCCCAGACATCATTGAGTATAAAGACCTAGTATATCAGATTAAGAGACCTTTCAAACGAGATTTCAGGGGTTACCTATATATCCAAGTAGTGTTCCCCACAAATTCACAAGTTTGAATTTAGGTTTATATCCCGAATAAATCTACTAAATGTGCGAAAACCTATCAACACATCATTAGTGAGACCGTTTATCACATTTGACATTTCATATCTTTAGCATGCTGTGATAGTTCACTAATTCACTATCATTTCCTCTTTTCACAACAAAACTCATTTTTGCTTTTTCAATGTTTTTGACATTTTCAAATTTTCTAATTTTTTTAAAAATTTTTCTCCCCCTAAAATCAAAATATGTTTCAATTTTGATTTTCTAGGAAAATTTGAAAACAAACTATACAAGAAACGTGACAAACTGATATCGAATCGCTTCAATTCGCCATTCTCTTGGCTTAACAATCAGAACTCCCCCTGACAACAAACTATTTTCCCATTTAGATTTCAAAACACTTAAGTTTGTTTTAATCAAATGGTTTTTTCCGGAAAATTAGTTTTGTTTGTCTTTTTCATAAACTCGGGGTTTCATCACATTGTTCGTTTTCAACCATTTTAAAGAATTAACAATTAAGACCCTTGTCAACAACAAACACTAGTAGAAAATCAAGTACAACTTAATGTCCCTGATTTACCACTTGTAAATCGAAATATCACAGTTACCATCCTGTGAATTTCTCAAGAATGATGCCGATACCTGCTTCACGCTTACCAACCTGGAAGCTCCGGCAAGTCAGGTTTTTCTATTTGAAAAGATTCACCCAAGCCTGACCAGCCTTGGGTTTGACAGTTTTTACCTCAACAGATGGCTCTTCTGGTTTTGACAAACCAGAATCATTACCAACACATGGCTCTTCTGACTTTGACAAGTCAGTTTCATTGCCTAATGGTGGCTCCTTTGTTTTTGAAGAAACAAATTCATCGCCAACCTTCATTGGTATCCAATTCTTACTAGATCTAGGTTTTCCTTTTTTATTAGGCTGTGAAATGAATAAACTTTCACAATCTCTTTTATATTCGAAAACCTTGATCAAGATTTTGTCAGAAAAATTAACTTTCTTTGATTGGTTATCATTTTGATTAGTTAATTTTTCTTTCTTTTTCTCCCTTTTTGCTTTCCCATTTGTCCTCAGATTTGTATCTGATGAATTTGTTTTGCTTGCCTCTGCAGTTGAGGAAAGCAATTCATCAGAACTTTTTCTCGGATTACCAGTTTTATCCGAGGACAAAATTTTCTCCAAGTATTCTCTTGCTTTCTTTCTCTTCTTCCTCAGTCTGTCTTTCTGCCCTTGAGAAAGCTTCACTTTCTTTTCTTGAACTTTCTGTTCTTGAACTTTTTGTTCTTTAACTTTCTGTTCTTTGGGCTTGACATTGACTGATTTCTTTCCCATTTTCTGAGATTCAGCCCTCGATCTTCCTTTTGATCTCATTGGGCAATCTCTTGCAATATGTCCTTTGATTTGGCAGTTATAGCATCTCCTCGTCTCAAACCACTGATTCTGGCAGTTAACAGCAATGTGTCCTTGAACACCACAAGTGTAGCACACTCTGTTATCGTACCATTCACCACTTTCATACCAAACACCGTCTTCATACCACACACTTAGATCAAAGCATTGATTTGCCTTGTGGTAGTCATTTCTCCTCTTGTATCCTTGATTTGGCATTTGAGCTCTGTGGTCAAACCTGCACCACTTATTACCAACATTTTGTGAGTTTTGATTTTTAGATTTTTGTGGTTTTTTACAATGATTGGATGACTTATCTGATGAGCTTTTATTTTCAATTTTAGAATTTTTCAAATTTTTATCTTTTTGTTTCTGTTCTACACTCTTCTTAACAGGTTTTTGTTTAGAACATTCACCTGTTTCAGTAGATTGCAAAACAGTATTTTTAAATTTTTCTTGTAAATCTAAAAATATTTTTCTTTTCTTTTCTTTTTCATCATCAGATATTTCATCACAATCTTCAATTTTGACTTTGACTTTGTCAAAATTTGTGACATTGTCACTTATTGGAACAGAATTGATCGGTTTTGGACACAAATATGGTGCCGAAGTCACAAAACCTTTCAATTTATTCTCTAACTCAGAAATTTTGTTCCGAGCAATTTCAGCTTCATTTTCAAGTCGAATGATTTTCTGAAGATGAGAATTTATTTCAATCTGTTTTGCAAGATTATTGTTAAAAATAACAGACTTTTCATCTTCTAAAACCTTCATTTGACTTTGAAAATCTTTTTCTTTTAACGCTTCATTTTCCAATTTTATCCAAGAAACATTTTCATTTTCAATTTTAATTTTTCCAAAATCTTTTTCTTTTTCTTTCAAAGCTTTGTTTTCCAATGTCAAACTGTCCACTTCATTCAACAGTTTGACATTTTCAGTTTTCAGCTTTTCACAGTTCAAGCTCAACTCTAAAATATGTTCATCATCAACTTTCTTTTCAGCTTTCAAAGTCTGAATATCTTCTGTCTGTTTCTTCTCTTTCTGAACAACCTCAAAGACTAGTGTGTCTTCTGCAATCTCTTTCTTAATCACTGGTTCAGATTTCTCAGATACAGACTTTTCAGATTCTTCTTTCTTTGAAATTACTTCCTCAAAAACCTGCTGTTTTTCCGTAACATCTTCTTTCTTAATTTCTTCAATTTCTTCAACATCTGCTGCCTTTTTATTTATCTTTTTCGCAGCAAGTTTATTCTTGAGCTCATCAATTTGTTCTGCAAAAGAATCATTAACCATTTCAGATGAAAATAACTGTTTATAAACCTCAAGTTTCTCAAGTTCTTTGCTATCATCATCACACTCTTCATCAGATGAGTATGAATGATCAAAAACTGAAACTTTCTCTGAAATAACTTCTGAAACCTTTTCATCTTTTTCAGAACTAACTTCAAAACTCTTTTCTATTTTATCCACAACAATCTCTGAATCAACAATTTTTGAATCCTTGTTTATTAAAAATGATTTTCTAGAATTTTGTTTTCCGGCAAGAATATCAATAATATCCATTGAATTATTGTTAAAAATATCATCTGCAAATGAACAACCATATTCATCATCACTATCCATATTTAGATAACAGTTTTCACAATGTCAATCACTTTCAAATGAAATTATCCTGCTCAAACAAAATCGCCTTGAATCACCTGCAATCAACCAAATACACAATCAGTTTAACGCAAAAATCAGTTTGTGCGAACCAGACAATGTCTGTTCGAGCGGACCACAAAGTCTGTTCGAGCGGACCAGACTTTGTCTGTATAAGCGAATCAGATATTTTCCGTTTGCGCGGACCAGCTGATGTTCGTTCGGGCGAACCAGCAGATGTCCGAATAAGCGAACCACACAAACTGTTCGTTCGAGCGAACCAGCTTTTGTATGTAACAGCGATCCAGAAAATGATCGTTCGAGCGAACCAGCTGACGTTCGTTCGAGCGGTCCAGACAATGATCGAATAAGCGGACCAGGTCTACGTCCGAATAAGCGGACCAGATCAATAACAAGTATGTACACTCGAGCGGACCAGATCTACGTCCGGATAAGCGGACCAGATCAATATCAAGTATGTTCACTCGAGCGGACCAGATAAGAATTCTAGATCTGAAACTTGCGATGTCCGTAAAAGCGAACCACAAATTTTAATCAATTTTTAGACCGAATTACAAACTGATACTTTCAAGGATTGTAATACACTTAATTCCGATCACAATGAACTGATTTTCGTTCAATTCCGACCACTAATCCATTCCAGATCTAAGTTTTAAATTTCTGTCCGAAAACCTATTATGATTTTGATGAATTTGAATGAGTTTTACTGTGTTTTAATGTCCGAAACTGTTACGGAAAGATTAACAACAAGTTTTAATCAATATACTCAAACTTCAAACCATTATGTCCGATAAAACTCGTTTAAACCGAAAAATAAAGAAGAATATGAGTAGAAATGAGATTATAGAGCCGAATCAGCTGATGTAGTATGAGCTCCTCGTCCTGAAGCTCTGATACAACTTGTTGGACCGTTCCTTGACCCGTAAACGTCAATCCGAGTAGCTCATCTTCACGTGTAAAGGCGGAATCAATGCACGTAAAGTAACAACAGCAATTCCTTTCTAATTTCTATCTCTTTATTGCATTCTGATAATGTTTTTACAGATTTTCAGTTCCAGCAACAATCATCTAGGTTCGCTCCAAAGGTTTTTTAAAATGAAATACAACATCAACCTATATATAGTGTTTGTGGATCGCTTATATGGACTGCCATATAAGCGAACCAGCCCTCTTACCATAAAAGCGAACCAGCCTACTATGTACCTAGGAGCGAACCAGACCTTAACATGGTCATATAAGCGAACCAGCCAACATATTTCATGATTTTGACATTCTAAACCCTATGTTGACCCATATTAACCTAAGACTTGATGTAGACGAAGTCAACAGACATTCCGTGCACTAACAGTCATGTCTGATGAAAAGGATGATTTGGTTGATCAAACTTTATATAGAAGCATGATTGGGTCTTTATTGTACCTAACTGCATCTAGGCCAGACATCATGTTTGCAACATGTGTTTGTGCAAGATCCCAATCAGCCCCTAGAAAGTCAAACCTTATTGCTGTAAAAAGGATATTCAGATACCTAAAAGGTGCTCCCACACTTGGTATCTAGTATCCAGTTGATGGAAATATCAAGGACATTGATATCAGATTGCTATGAAAAATGTTTGATTTCTCTGCATCATGTTCCAACTAAGGATCAACTGGCAGATGTACTAACAAAAGCATTAGATACATCTACCTTTGAAAGCTTGATCTCTAGGATTGGCATGCTGAACATGGAATAACAAGCAAAATCTTGTTTTTCTATGAATAAAAGAATTAAAATGTTTTCAGAAAATCAAAAATCCATCCTTAAAAATAGCTAAAAATGAAATTTTCATTAAATCCTAAAAGTCTGCCATAACCACTGTTTTTGGTTCAAACATCTGTTCTGTGAAAAGCTGTCCACTGCTGACAGTCAACCCCTGTTTTCTCATTTCCTTAGTAATCACTGTTGTTCAAAATCAGTGTTTTCATCCACTGATAGGCTATCTACTGATAGTTAAAATCACCCACTGCTTTCATTATAACCGTTGCAACCACTGATATTGCTCTATCAGTGATCAGTGGTTTCCTAAAAACACCTGTCTTCCATTATTCATCAGGGGTTGGCACGTGGACAGTACATAGCGGTCAGATCTTTTGTAACCGCTGCCACGTCAGCATTCACTTTTTTTCCCTTATAAAACCCTGATCACTGTCTTCATCATCTGAGAAATCCACTCAAAAGGCCATAGAAATTCAATACAAAGCTCCTCACAACTACTTGGGTCAACTTACAAAACCCACTCACACTGAAACCTTCGATTCCATTATTGATACCATGTCGTCTTCAAAGTACAAAAATTTGTTGACCGCTGATGCTCCAATTTACCTGGCAACCCAGAGAGAATTTTGGAAGAATGCAACACTTGAATCTCAAGATAAAACAGTCTTAGCCATCAATTCCTCGATAAAGGGAAAGTCAGTTAAAATCACACCACAATCCATTTCAGAGGTATTTGAACTCGATGATCTGCAAGGTAAAACTTCTTTTCCTAAAATCGAGTATCAAACTGATTTTATTGAGAGGGGGTATGCTGAAGAAATGAAAAAGGACACCTTACAAAAAGGTAGTTTTCCTCCTGCAACAAGATTTTTATTTCATACCCTCTTGATGTGTGTTTCTAATAAGACCACTACTTTTAATGAAATACCATTGAAGATCCAATACCTGGGTTATGCTATTTTACATAAAGAAAATTTTAACTACTCCCAGAAGATCTTTGATGATTTGGCCAAAAATGTTGATAAAAAATCATTTTTACTGTTTCCAAGGTTCTTGAGCTTTTATTTTCAAAAGAAATTTGGTAAGGATGATGCTCATGTGCTCATCCAGGGTGAACCTTTTCAAATAAATGGCCTAACACCTGAAACATTTACAAGATTATAAAAACCTTCTAAAACAAAAGCAGAGGCTCCTGAGCAGACTTTAGCAGCTACCACTGCTCCTCAGGCACCTACTGCTGAGCCCACTGCTCTAGGTGATCACAGCAGCAAAACAACTACTGTGAAACCCACACCTAAAACCACCAGAAAACCAAAAAAAATAAAACACAAAAGCCCGCCAAACCTAAAACAAAGGCAACTCTGGAAGATGAGATACCAGAGCAACTGCCAGTGACAACACAAAAGTCACCAGAAATCATTGCTGCTACTTCCTCACAACAGATGGTAGAAAGATCTCAACCTGAGCCTCAAACTCCTCCTGCTTCTTCTAAAAAAGAACAGGTTGTAAGAACCGGGACACCAAATTCTGATGCTCTAGAATCACTTGATTCAATCATCCACAACCCACTGCCCGGGGCAAATTTTCTTTCTACACCCATACTCACTACCACAATTCCCCCACAAACAAAACTTTTGTTGGATGCTCTTGATTTAAACCAGACACAAACCAGTCCTTCTCACTCACCTGTAAATGAGAATATACCCCAACAAGTGACTGGGCCTGATGTTTCAATCATTGCTAACCCACCAACAACACATGAGGAGGTTACACTACAGGTAGTTCAAGTTAAGCAAACTGATCTACACTTGGCCAGTTGTTTCATCAATCAAACTTCCTTGAAGGCAATTTCCTCTCCAGCAAATCTGACATCCGCTGGTGTGTTTGTTCCAACCACTGGTTCCATTAAAAGGATGTCAATTGCTGAGGAAAGAAGTCCACAGTACCGAGAACAAGGGGCATCATTGGATGACTTTTGGGAAAATTTCCCTAAGGCAACCACGGATACAGCCACTATTAGTGGGAAATCAGATGATCCCATTAAGTTGGGTAATGGTTTAATGTACCAAGAATTGACGGATAGAGTTGACAAGCTTGATACTTCTGTTGCAGAAATCAAAGAAATGCTGCAACAGTTGTTGAAAGCACAAAAGGTACCATCCACTGCTGCACCAACTCCAACAGCTGCTCCATCATCTGCTCCTACTCCAAATGAGCTGTGGAGTTTGTTTCAACCTCTGCTACACCACCAAGGAGAATTAGCTGATCAGCAACATGAGATACAAGTTCAAAAGATCAGAAATCTCATGGAAGCAAGGTTTAAAGACACCCAGGCAGATATCAAGGCAATCAAGGCCCATTTACTAAACACCACTGGCACTGCTCCTCCCTCTATCATCTTTGTGGACAACCCACCACCAGCTGATGCCAAAAAGGGGGAGAAATTGAAGCAGTTTAAAAAGAAGGGATATGAAGATGGTATGTACATTGAACCAGATAAGTCAAGTATGCTTGTAGACATCCCCTTGCCAGATGGTATCCAAAACAAATGCCATTGCTGATGCACAAGCAAGGGTAAAAAGGGATATGGAGGCAAAGGATAAAGCATGGTTTGAATAGGAGAAGAGAGTTTTTATGGAAAAGGATGAGCAGGGTACTTCTGAGCCAAAGGATGAAGAAAATCCTGATCCAAAAAGAAAGAATCCCACTAGAAAAGTGAGGCAACCTAAACACACACCATCCAGACCTACAAAACATACTCCTAAACCTCCTAAAACCTCCACACATCAATCTCCCAAACCAACAGATGTTAAAGCTCCTGTTGTATCAACAGCTCATGATACTTCAGTGGTTTCAACAGCAGTTAGCCCAACAACTGCCACCACTTCAACACACACTACAATCACTGCACCCACTGCCCCACCAAAAATACCATCACCACCAAAAACCACCTCACCACCAAAAACAACTTCATCACCACCATCACCTCCTGTTAAAAAGCAGAAGACTTCAGATGACACATCATCTGTTGTAATGACAACAGTGGTTGAAACACCGGTTGTTTCAACAGCTGTTAGTCAGCCACTTTCCACTTCAATCACCACCACTCAAATCACCACTTCACAACCATCCAAAACACCACCAGCCTCTCATAAACCTAAAAGGAGAAGGGTAATACTCAATGATGAACCTTCACCACCACCAACATCATCACAATCACTGTCCCTTGTACCTATTCCAAACCCTGTTCCTCTCTCTTTAGCCCAAGTTCAAAAACCAAACACTGCCATCACTCCTGCAGGTGCTCAGTACCCTTTAGAGCTTATAGCAGTTAGAGAGGAGATCAAATCCTTCTACACAGAAGATGACCCTGCTAAAAGGAGTTTGCCATCTCTTGAAGGATATCCTAGGCCAAACAACATTGAAGAATATATGAAGTTAAAGGCTCAACAAGCAGAGGATATCTCTAAAAGGAATTCACATGGTAAATCTGACAAGGACATCCAAATATACTATCAATATCTGTTAACTCAGGTCAGAACTTTGGAGTAGTTTGCAAAAAAATCTTTGTCAGCAACTATTAGAAAGGGCAGATGAAACCTTGAGAAAAGACTATCTTGATAATATCATGGCTTACAAGAAATATAAAGGAGAAAGGTACATGTACAAAGAATGGACCATTAAAGAGCTTGAAAGTGAAGCAACCAGAATTCAAGATATGATCAAAAACAAGGTAAAGCAGACTCCGCCTATCTGGGCAAAGTTCAAAAAGAATGTACCAGAAAGGACCCTGCAGCTAAAGAGGATGAAAGAAGAGCTGATTACAGCTGATTTTGGGTGTCACACCCCAACCGATGGCGGAATCATCGGGGCGCGGCACTAGGCGAATCAGATTGCTCAGGAGAATCCATAACAACTATTAGCGACAATATTTAATGCGTTCATTATCCCATACTAATAAACAAACATAATCACCTAAGTTATCACAGATGTGGTGTTCTCTCGAACAATACAAATTCGACAACCTAGATTTTAGTTGAGTTTCTAGACTCCCTAGCTTGATTGAGATAGTCTGCGATCTAACCTGCAACATACGTTAAAATAAAGTCAATACAAAAGTATTGGCGAGTATACAGGTTTGATATGTAATAGCATAATAGATTTAAAAGTGCTGCGAGTCTCCTACATACATAAACGAGATACACGACATACATACTCACAAAACCGATACTACCAGCTAAGTCCTCGATGCTCGAATACGTGATGGCAAACTAGACCCCGTCGGGCGCAATAGTACTATACTAGTCATGGTGGGACGTCGCGAGTATAAGTCCTAGCACATATGTAACTAGCATCACGTATAACTATGCACGTAAGTAATTCGCAAGTGATAAGTAGTTTAAGCAATTGATATAATTTGATTTGATAGCAACGTATGTTACACCCAAAAGTGTAAAAGCAAAAAGGGTTCAAGTATACTCACAGTGCGTATTTAGCGAGGACACAATTTGATTGGATTGATTTAGAGTGCACCTGAGTTAGCATAAACATAGAACGGTAGCGTAAGCGATGCACGGTTTAAGCGGGATTAGTATCGTAATGATAGTTATCCAGTCGGATGGTACTCATCCGGTCGGATAACCTCATCCGGTCGAATAACAGTGGTTTGGGTCGGATGACAGACATCCGGTCGGACGATATGTTGTCCGGTCGGATGGTGGGTTATCTGGTCAGATGACATGTTGTCCGGTCGGATTGCATGTTATCCGGTCTGATTGCATGTTGTCCGGTCGGATTGCAAGTTGTCCGGTCGGATTGCATGTTGTCCGGTCGGATGACATGTTGTCCGGTCGGATTGCATGTTATCCGGTCGGATGACCTGTCCGGCTGGTTGACAACAGTTCGTTCCAACGTCCCGATCAGCTGTTTTTGGTGGTTTTTGGAAGGAATACGTGTGGTTTTTACTGAGACGGTGTGATATCGTATTAAAAAAATGAAATTTCATCAGTTTCGACCCGTTCTAACGGCCGGGAACCACCCCGTTCCATCAGATTTGGCCGTTCTTGACGGTTTTTCCATGTTTAACCCGAAATCACACAATACTTTGATTAGATACATAGATTTTTTACGTGAGATGATTATAATAACATGTGGAAATCACTCAGATCTGAGTTGTTTATGGTGAAATGAGGTCACACTATGAAGTTCATATGAACTCTTGGTGACATCATCTTTAAACGCCTCAAATCAGTAGATTTCACTGTTAAAAGTTGAGTTTTAAAAGATAGAAAGGTGTAGAATCGGGTGTAGATCATAGAAGTACAAGATTTAGGTTGAAATCTTACCGGAATCGCGAGAAATCGAGAGATGAAGGGGTTGGAGCGTCTGGTCGAACAGCAGCAGTCACATCAAGGGTTCTTGATGTGACTGAGGGGTATTTATAGGCAAGGAGGAGGAGAGGAGGTTGGGTGCGCAGGGTCGGATGGCTCATCCGTTTGGATGGCCCATCCGTTCGGATAGCCATTCCATTGGATTTTCGACGCGGAGAATTTCACTGTTTCGAGCGTTGCGATAGTTTTTTGTCACACAATTTTCATATATTTATTTATTAATCACAAAAGGTCGTATATACGTATCCATACTTCCAAATATTCGGTGCGATAATCGAGTTGCGTGTGGTCGCGGGTGTGCTTTCGAGTTTGCGATGTGTTGTGCCACAATGTCTGACGGGGTACTACTTGCTCGTATTGCCATCTTCGTCACGACGGCTGGAGGGATAGTTCTTGCCCGAAAGTCTTTGTTAGTGTTAATTGTTTGCGTTGCGACACATCACGGCCATCGAGGAGGGTAGAATAGGTCATCACCCGATGTCATCGTGAGTGTTAGTATGTGCGAACGCGATGTGTTATAGCGATATCGTATGCGAATATACTGCGAAATAGCGATGCATGCGATATAGTTACATTATGATCTGAATCTCTGGTGCTAGGCGTAACGAGTGTAGCGAGTTGTAACAATGCACGAAAGTGCGGGTTGTTACAGTCTCCCCTACTTTAGGAAATTTCGTCCCGAAATTAATCCAACAGGTAGACCTTTGAGAGTTGTTCTCGTATAGGTAGTGATACAGCGAGTTAATCGGGTGAGAGTTGACACGCGAGAGCGTTTCGAGTAAGAGAGATCGATTATGATAGCGAGAGGCGACGTATTGACAAAGGTAGCATACCACGAGTTGGCATTTCAAAAGTACCTCGAGTTGCGAAGAATTTGTAAGTTCAATGCGATTGAAAATTTTAAAGAACTTGAAAGGTTTCACATAACGTAGGGTTAACTGAGTCGATTGTTAACCAACGTTGCAAGAAACGTTTGTTTTTAGATATTTAAAAGAAATTTGGAAGGAAATCTTGAAAAATTTTCTTATAACGTAGGGTCAACTGAGTCGATGTTAACCAACGTTGCAAGAAAGTTTAGGTTTTAAATATTTTAAGAAATTCGAAAATGAAAACTGGGGTTACGGAAACTCTCCTATGACATGGGTTCAAGCTGAACTCGATGTCGAACCAATGTCTTAAGAAGGATTTCGTTTTGTTGTTGCAAAAGTTTTTAAGGAAAACTGGACTTTTGAGACTTCCCTTGGGCATCGAGTTAAGCTGATTCGATGTTACCTCCACACTGTGAGGAAATTTCACTTGTCCAATGGTTTTAATAAAAATTTTATAAAAAAATCAGTTTTTTTAACAGTTTGAAAAGTTACTTAACATTAAGCCCACTTGGCACTTTCTCACAAAAGTTTGTTAATATGGTTAAAACACTTATTTATAGGAAGTACCAGCGGCGTATCCACCATGTTTCTCCCATATTACTTCCGTTTCGTGAGGCGGTGTCATGTGTGCCGATATGACATAGATAGAATCGCGTTCCCTTGGTCCAAGCGATAGGTGGTCGGACCAAGTCGAAGATAGATTTGGGCGGCGAGATTGTTTGCGAACATAGCGATGACGGTGCATGCGAGTAGCTTGATGACACAAAACATCGAAGTAGCGTGTTTTATCGTCGACGTGCGATAAGCGGTAAGCGAATAGTGCGATTTCGAGTAGATTTCACATAAAAACCCACATGGTATGTTTCCACAATAGTTTGCTAACATGGCGAAACACCACGTTTGACCAGGTTAGTTTTGTCCCGTGAAGCGATGTCATGCATACTAATACCACGCAGACTGTGATGGATACCAAACGATGAGCGATGAGCGATAAGCGAGGAGCGATAAGCGATACACGATACGCGAGTAATGCGATTCGATTTAGCCTTCATAACTTTACAATTTAGTCAACGTTAAGCCCCACATGGCATCTGCCCACGAAGGTTTGCTAGTATAGCTGAATCACTTATACATATAGGAAGTACCAGCGATGTATTTATCGTGTTCCAACCATACCAGATCCGGTTCATGAATGGATGTCAGGTGTGCTCACGTAACACAGGTAGCGATAAACGAATTTTCACAATAAGCGGTGAGCGGCAGCGACAACCGACGAACGATAAGCGACGGTTGTTGCGTTGTTAGTGATGGAGGTACGCGCGATTTATGTGATTCGTTTGGATTGATCAATCACCACAATTTACTAACATTAGACCCCACATGGCCTTTTTCCACAAAAGTTTACTGATATGGCTAAAACACTTATATGTAGGAAGTACCATGTTTTAGCCATATGAGTTTCGTTTCGTGAAGCGAGGTCATGTGCGCTAACTTAACACAGATGACACAGATAACGGTAGGCGTTAGCGATGGTGATAGCGATGGTGCGAGCGATAGATTGATACACAGCAAGCGATATAGATTCACATAATAAGCGATATAGATTCACATAATAAGCGATAGAGATTCACATAATAAGTGATAGAGATTGTGAGATACTGACGTGATTGTCGTGGGTCACGCAAATTTAATCCCAAAAACAACTATAGATAGCGGTAATAGGGTATCGAACTCAGGGAGTATGTGGAAAGTGTGCTGATTTTCTAGCTTTGCAATTAACTACAATTAATCTAATTTGCA